>VZQC01011025.1:2860009-2955270 GCA_009823505.1 Rhizomys pruinosus | reverse complement strand
GACACATTAGAGTTGAAACCTCTACACCTAAAGGCTCAAGAAGATAGAAGAATGAGGGGTAGAGGGAAAATGTGTGTATCTCTAAACTTTCACCAGCGAAGCTTCCTTTTTTTTTTTTTTTTTTTTTTTTTTTTTGGTCTTTTCGAGACAGGGTCTCCCTGTAGCCCCAGCTGTCCTGGAACTCACTCTGTAAAGCAGGCTGGCCTTGAACTCACAAGAATCCACCTGCCTCCCAAGTGCTAGTATTAAAGGCGTGCGCCTCCATGCCCAGTGAAGCTTCTTTATACAACAGAGTGTGATGCAAACCAAAGCCCACAATTGGACAAGTTTTAAAGATAAGAAATTGCAGAGTATAGAGTATAGAGTATGCTTCCCTGGATAGGACACCTATATTAAACCTCACCCATCCATGGCTCAGGGACCATTGGAGGAGAGGGGGTGAAAAGATTGTAAGAGCCAAGGATGGTTCATGAACATAGGAAAACAGCCCACTGGAAGCTTGCACATGTGAACTTGTGGCATTGATGTCATCTAGCACTAGACCCATGCCAACTCAATCAGACAAGAGCACAGAGTAAAGTAAGAGAAATGGGCATCAAGCCAGTCCTAGACTGAGTGTTGGAGACTGATAACTACTGGTTGAGGGAGAGTATGCCTTTCTTATGATCTCTAGGTAGGTCAACTAGACTCCAGTCGATGAAGTTGCACTGAAGGACATCTGCGTACAAAAATTTGACTGGGTAGGACTTCATGTATATGACGGAATACATGAGGTTGGGGGAGGGGTTTGGAGGACATGGTTGGGGGAGGGGTTCTAAATTTGATTAAGAACTATTGTACGAAATGTATAAAAACCCAACAAAATTTTTCTTAAAGAACAATAAATTTTAAATTTATATTCCTGTGTCTCTGTGTGTATGCATCTGTATCTGTGTATGTGTTCCGTGTACGTAGATGTACACACAGAAACCAAAAGAAGGTCAGATCCCATGAAGCTGGAGTTATAGGCAGCTGTGAGATGCTTGGTGTAGGTGCTGGGACCTAAGCCAAAGTCCCTGTAAGTACAGCAAGCAGTCTTAACTGGAGAGGTGGCTACCTCTCCAGCCACTGTATCTATCATTTTATTGTACCCCATAATTAAATTAGAACAGAGGTACAAGGGAGAATTCTCAGCAGTCAGAGTGCCTATAGCTCAAATATGAAGACTAAATTTCAGATCTTCAGAAGCCATTTAAATGCACTGTAGGTGAGGTGGCTTGCCTTTAATTCCAGTATCAGGATCTCTATCTAGAACAAGCTGGCTGGAGAGATGTGCCGTATGAGGAACTCTGGGTTGGACTGGGAAACCCTGCCTAAATCAACCAAGGTAGAAGAACAATTGAAAATGACTCTAGACATCAACCTGGGCCTCAGCATACACATACATACTCACACACATAAGTGTGTCCATATATGTGCAAGTATCTATACATATACTTGAACCATGCACACACATCCATGCATACATGCATGCACACACAGAAAATAAATTTATTAAAATACAGATTATAACTTTTGATATTAAGGTATACATTTTTCTTTTTTTATGTGTATGAATGTACTGTCTGCATGTAGGTTGGTGCACCTGTGTTGTACAATGCCACGGAGGTCAGAAGAGGGATTCCCCTGGAACTGGAGGTAAAGACAGTTCTTAACTGCCATGTGGGTGCTGGGAATCAAACCCGGGTCCTCTGTAAGAGCAGTCAGTGCTCTTAACTGCTGAGTCTTCTCTCTGGTCCCAAGGTATACATTTTCCACTGACACAAATGTAGCACCAAACAAAAAAACACAAATCCAGATACCTTACATTCCAATGAACACAATATAGGGTATGCTCTAAGTATCCTCTATTTAAAGTATGAAGCCAATTACATAAATGTGTTTTAACTCTTTCATATCTGTGTGGCTAGAAATCATGGTAAAATTGAAGCAGTCTCATTTGGCTGTTTTGTCTTAATTAAAGGGCAGAGTCGCAGGACAAAGAGAGTCGTGGATGATAACTGTTAACAGTGTTATATCCCATGAATCATGATTAGTATCAAGAAACTATTGAAACAAATTCATCCAAATATTTCTCTTGAGGGAAGTGCTGCTTCTAATAGTCACTTCTGTACAAACCACTGATTTATAAATCAAATCATAATTCCAATTTCACTCTGTTCATCAGCTTTTACAGACCACAATGTTCTCTACTCAATCACTTTGTCTCATTCCACTTCAAGCAGAGTGCAGTTCAGCATCCATGCAGTAATTACCAATGCTGGTTCTTTTGATGAAAAACATTTACTCTTTGAAGATCCCACAAGAGGGAAGATACTGAGCTTAAGTGGTTTATTCTCTTATGTGATATTAATTGGTAGAACAAAAGTGAACAAAATCAATCAAATTGAGTAGGCAGTCAGCAGAAGAGCAAAATGATTTTTGAAACCAAAATATGCAATCCTTCCTGATGGCTTTTCATTAGCACTACAAAATTTCCAATATATGACAACTTTTAACACTACAAACACTAATAAGACCCTTTCCACACATGAAAATCATTTTCTACTACTTTTCTGTGAGTGACTAATGTGAAAATTAAGAGTAGCCTTATGATTTGCGAGAGAAGGGTCTTCCACCTTCCCATGTGTTATCTTACATCCGTCCACCCCAAGCCCACATAGAATACAAATGTTGATTTTTTTTATTTTATTTATTTATTTTCTATGTGTATGAATGTACTGTCTGCATGCAGGCTTGTGCACCCGTGTCGTGCAATGCCGCGGTCAGAAGAGGGTGTCGGATTCCCTTGGAACTGGAGTTCTCCTAGAATTGGAGTTACAGACGGTTCTCAGCCGCCATGTGGGTGCTGGGGATCGAACCCGGGTCCTCTGCAAGAGCGGTCGGTGCTTTTAACCGCTAGGCTATCTCTTCAGCCCATGAATGTCGATTTTTTAAAACAACTAAAATCAATTAAGATGATACACTTTTAGTCATTTAAATTGAAGTGGAACTTGATCAACTCACACTATGAAATTTATCCCATAAGAAATATATGTATAAAATGCATTTCTCAAAGTTGACATTTATGAATGCCATCCCAAACTCTCAAATACTTACATAGTAGAAGGGTATTTCAACATGATTTGATTATGTTTTTATTGATGTTACTTCCAACTTTGCCATATTACAAATATCAATGTTACATCTGCCTCAGGACTTTCAGTCTATAAGATATAAATTAAAGCAGGCAGAGATCTATAAAATGTATGAACTAGAGGCTGGGTTAGGTGGTATATACTCTTAACCCCAGGACTCAAGAGCCAGAGGCAAGAGGATCTCTGTGATATGAAGGCTAGCATAGTCTACATACTGAGTTACAGGCCAGTTGTGGCTATAGGGAGACAGTGTCTTATATACTTCAATGTTCATGATGGAATTAAGGGTCCAGAAACAAGTGTGTAGCACATTAGGGAAGCTGATGAAATTGGTTCATAAATTAGAAATAAATTATGACTTTGTTCAGTCCAGATAGGTTTATAGTGATTTTATTTTTGCATTACTTTGCCTATTTGTTTTTTTCTCATAAGGTCATTTTATAAGCATTGATAAGAATGTGGGCAGTTATAAAGATGGGTGTTTGTCATTTCACAAAAGAAGTAGTTTGTATTCTGATTATAATGCATTTGCTTTCTGATTTTCATCTGACAAAAATGAACTTCAAACTAATATAAGCTGAAGGATGAGAAATACATACAGAAATGCAGAGAACGTATTTATGTGCAGACATGTCCTTAATGTACATATTATTTTCTAATAAAGCAAAGGGGAGATATTACAAGGTTACCTAAAATCATTTTTGCAATTTCTAATCTCTTAAATGAAAGTCATAGGCATTAGTCCTGTGCATTAGTTACTTTTCTGTTGCCGATAAAATACCATGACTGGCCGGGCATGGTGACACATGCCTTTAATTCTAGCCCTTGGGAGGCAGAGGCAGGCGGATCTTTGTGAGTTCAAGACCAGCCTGGTCTACAGAGTGAGTTCCAGGCCTGCTGGGGCTACATGGAGACCCTGTCTCGAAAAGACCAAAAAAAAAAAAAAAATACCATGACCAAGGCAACTTTTAGAAGGAAGAGCTTCTTTTGACTATGGCTCCCAGGAATAATAGTTAATAATAGCTGTGGAGACGTGGCAGGGGAAAGCCGCGACAGGAAACTGAGAGCACATATCTTCATACAATCAAGATGCAAAGGGGCCAAGCTGGAAGTCAGGCCAGGGTGTGAACTCTCAAAGCCTATCTGTCCCCAGTAATGTACCTTCTACAGCAAGACTACTCTATTCCTCCAAGAGATCCTGAGACCTCTCCAAACAATGTCACTGAGGACCCAGTTCTCAGATAGATAGTCTCATTCAAAACGCCACACCCTGTATTTTAGAAACATTGTGTTTAAGACAGGATTAATAGATGTAGGGCTTCTATAGTCAATGTGATAACCACAATTACAAGGGACTGTTGAATTTTACATTAAATGCTTTTCCACTATATCTAATACAATCTAGGTGTATGTCAATACAGTGTTGTAGAAGTAATGGCAAGAAAAATGTACATGTTCAGTCAGATATAATTAAAATCCAATTAAAATGCAATCATTTCATTGCAATAGCCACATTTAAAATGTTCAAATGCTACATACTGAAACTTTTGCAAAGGATAGCTATGGAATAGATAAAGTAATCCTATAGTCAATGAGAGAATCTACACCATGGAAAAATCCTTAATGATCATTTCTATTGTTACAGAATATTCGATGGATAAGCCTTAATATAGGAAAATCCTGCCCTACATTATAAAATAAAGTAAGCCATATGTGTGGCATTTTCTATGTTGTTCAGTGATTTTCTTTTTGACAAATTCATGTTTTGTTCTCATTATAAAATGGCTCCATTCATTTCCAAAATTCAGTAGGACATGAGGCTTATTAGCAAAGGCTTATCCTAGGAAAATACCACTGAAAAAAAATTCAAAATATAGCATAAAGGGTTGATGAAATGAATAGATGGAAATATTATCCCAAAGATACATTAGTGAATAACTGTCCGAGAAGCGTAGGAGATTACAAAAAAGACAGCCTTATCATTAAAAAAAAAAAAAAAAAAAAAAAAAAAAAAAACAGAATAGTGAGTTGAACATTTGGTATACCCTGTCTAATGTTAAGATTTAAATTATATTTAAACTTTTGGAAAGTAAATTAACATGTACATTCTGTAAAATATGTCATAAAGTATACTTTGTTTAAAAGTCACTGGAAATGTAGGTATGTGACAACTTTAAATAATTGAGAAAAGCAATCAATAAACTGTAGGAAGTCTTTGGGAGTCCTAAAGGATGCACCTTGAGCATGTGCTTGCTTATGGGAGACTGCCTCAAAAGCCACTAAAACATTAACTGAGCACAGTGTTTCTGAGACCTGTCTTCTTCCCCAGACCCATTAGTATTTTTGTTGAGATCCTGGTTGTCCTGGTCTCACTCTATTATCCAGGCTGGCCTTGAACCCACAGAAGTCAGCCTATTTCTACCATCCAAGTGCTGAGATTAAAGGCATGTGCCAGCACCCCTGACTCATAGTAGTCCTTTTTTAAATTATTAAATAAAAGACAATAGGGAAAGTCTAACAATGGACCCATTTAAGCACAGGTAGAGTCAAAACTTTGGCCTTGCATGAAACCATGAATCAATTAATGAATGAAAGAACATTTGTTCTTTTCTGTTAAAACTGTTTTTATTTGCTTAAAAAGCAGTAGGTTTCCTCATACATTTTCTCTCCTAATCTCCACCCTCCCCTAAACATTCCCATGTCCAGTATCCCCCTCTCTACCCCCCTATCACATGTGCTCTACTTTTCACTTTATGTCCTTTTCTAATTTCTAGGTCTTCATCAATACTCACTCCCACATAAACACACATATATAAAGATCAGAAGTTAGGATCCATGTAAGAGGGAGAGAATATCAGCATTTTCCTTCTGAGCCTTGGGAATCTCAATATAGTATTTTTCAGTTCTATTAATTTTCTTACAAATTTCATACTAATAATTACATTTTCTTTTGAAGCTGACTAAATTTCCATTATGTATATGGATCACACTTTCATTATCCATTCATCTACTGATGAACACATAGGCTGGTTCCATTTCCTAGGTATTGTGAGATTGGTTAGGGCTCAGTGAGATGAAATCACAAAGTAGTTTTCATTTGAATTTGACTGGCATATATTGATGTTGAATACTCTAATATACTTGTTGTCCATTTATATTTCTGTTTTGATAACTTTCTGCTCAGTTCCATAGTTTATTTTTTTAAACTAGGTCATTTGTTTTCTTGGCTTTGGAAAAGCAATTCTAGACATTATTCCTCTGTCAGATATACAGCTGGAAAGGATTTTTCTCTCATTTCATAGTTTGTCTCTTCATTTGATTAACTTTTGCTTTTGTTATACAAAAGCTTCTTCATTTCATGAAGTCCTGTTTGTCAATTTTTGGCCTTATTTCCTATTCTTATTTCTTGATATGTTTTCCTTAATTTTCCTCTAGTACTTTCAGAGTTGCATGTCTTAGATCTATTTGAATTGGATTTGGGGGCATGGTGAGATATGCATACTTACCCATCACTGATGACTTTTATGCAGTTGAAGCTGGTAAAGGGGGGAGATCCATGACATCCTATGCTGTCTGAGAAGCTATTATTAGTTAATGGTTAATGGTGTAGGAAGATACATTTTTTTCAGTGGTATTACTAGTGAAAAGTTGTCTGTGCTCTGGTTAATAACTACTCAGCCATGCTGCTGTAGTCAACTATAGTTTAAACTCAATGTAAAAACTATGACCATGGAGAAGGGGCACCATTGCACTCACTACCCTGCCCTTAACTGTGCTGCCTTCCATTGCTCTTATCTTTCTTCCATGATGTTCCCTGAGTCTTGAGGATCAGATGATACAGATGAGTTATTTGTATCTGGATATTCAGTGTCATTATTCTCCATATTTTGACCAGTTATGTCTCTGCCATCCCTTCTGACCACTGCAAAAAGTGGCTTCTCTGATCAAAAGTGACAGCAGCACTCTTCTAGAGCCATAAATTTAGTTATTTTTAAGGAAACTTAATAGGTACTTCATGTTTGTTTAGCCAAACAGCAGCAGTTTTCCCATTATAACATGAGCTTTTGATCATGTTCACAGTATCAGGTATGAATTTCCTGTTTAATGGGTATCAAATCCAAATAAAAAACAAGCAAGCAAGCAAACAAACAAGCAATGAACAATGGTTGCCTCTATGACAGACTTGTCACTATTGTACCATTGAGCTCATCTTGTCTAGTATGCTGCACACAAGGTCTAAAGCTGAGAAAACCTGTTGAATATTCTCTCCTGGATGCTTAGCACATTCCTAGCATAGCACATTCCAAAACTATGAGGGTGGAAGTTTCCATCCTAGTGACAGCTTGATTTCTCTCTATCCTTCAGCCAAGGCAAGTGGTGTCCTCAGCAATAGGCTCTTACCAACTAGCTCTAGTGGTCACTCAAAAGCAGTGACTATGGCCTGTATATGTGGGAAAGCTTAGTTAGGTGGGTTGGGTTCTAAGCCAATGGTACCTACCTGGCCACACCCATGGGGTGGGCTCTAGGCCAATGGTACCTCCCTGGCCACACCTATGGGGTGGGATGTAGTGACGAATTGAGTCATGATGGATATTTAAGCGGACATGTTGAAATAAACTCTCTCTCTGCATTTGAACCTCAACCTGCCTACACGTGGTATGCTTTCCTGTGCGGGCTTTCCACATGGGTAGTCCTGGGATTAAGTGGGCCCCACCACGAATCCCGGCGCCGACCCCACAAATGGCGTCCAAACGTGGGGCAGAAGGAAACTTTCACAACTTAGGTATGCATACCCCTAAATCTTGCCTTTTTCTTCTCTCTCTCCTGATATCTATCGGTTGTGGTGGAGCCATCTTTCCTGCTGGTTTTGGTGAATGAGACAGTGGTCTGAGGGCATGTCGCTTTGTATATGTGGAGAGCCTGCCTCTGATTTGGTTCAGTGGGAGCATCCAGTGCCCACCAGGCATGTGCCTCCTGGCATGGTCACTCCTGCAGGCTGTAAAAGCCAGTGACCTCAAGGCTGAATAATATTAAGCCTTAGCAGTTATGTTTGGCCTTAAAACAACTTTTCATAATTCTACAGGTTTGAAAAACTTTCTGGTTTTAAATCCCTGCCCCCCCCCAAAGAAAGACTCCTGCTGCAGGCTCCTCAAGTTCAGTTCCAATCTTGTTCATATGTAGATTTTCTCCTGGTAGCTCTCTTCAACTTGAGCCCACTTCTTTTCTGTTGCAAATTAAGGCCTTTCACAGAACCGCCCTCCCCCAAGAGCAGCCTCTTCCAGATAATTTCAAGCCTTGGCCACTTTTCTCTTAAGTTTTATATACAAAATCTGTTTTTGGATAAAAGTGTGTTGCTCTCTTGTCTTCTTATGGGTTTTCTCTAAATCTAACTCTTACCTAAAACCTGCCAGCTATTTGTAGATCCAAGTTTGGGATTTATGTTAGCGAATAGTAATTCAAATCCATTTCAGCATGCTTAACTTAAAGTGTAATATTTTCACTTAACCCTGGATACCCTAGATATGATTGACAATTTTATCTTGCTCCTTTTAAATGTGTTTCACCTTAAAAATCTCTTCTCACAGAATTCTAGATCACACGTGGTCTGAGCTCTGGCCTGGTGCCATAAGCCTGCCTGCTGTGCATGCATACCAGCTGCCCCACTGAGCACATGGTATCTAAATCATGCCCACTAAATTATGATTTTAGGTAACATCCTTTTGACTTCAGCACTTTGGAAACAAGATAGATGGATTTCTAGCAGAATTTACAGGCCTTGAAGTTCTAACAAAGCAAACTTGCTCTGATAAACTGTCTTTTTTAAGGACCATTGATAAAAGTCTCTTTAACAACGTAAATTGATATTTTGATTCACTTTAAATGAGAAATTTTTGAATAAAACTGCTTTATGTTTCTTTAAGCCTATCTTCAAGCTGCGTGTATGTGTGAGTGAATGTGAGTCCCTGCTTTTAATTCATTATAATTCTACAGGTTTAAATCTATTTAGCTAACTCTAAACAAAATAAATTCAATTCATAGAAAATGTTTGTTTTATACCCCTTAGTGTTAACAATTTTTAATTGGGTTTATAGTATACATATTATTCAGTTTAATGATATATTATTAATTATTAGTAATTGTTATTAATGGTTATAGTTATTGTTGAATATAATTATTAATAATAATTGATAAAAATTCAGACTAATGGTAAATTGTTAACTATCATTATTGACAATTATTCATAATAATTATTAGTGATTGTTGTGACTAATAATGGTTAATACTAATTATTGATAAAGGTAAAATAATAATAATTAATAATGGTTGTAATTGTGATTATGGATTAATATTATTATTCCAAAGTCCTTAATAATAAAACATGATGGATCAGACCTGTCTACTTTTGGAAATCCTCAATCTTTAGATTTGTAAATAGCATAGGTAGAGTTTAGGCAATTAACCTGAAGGGATAGGATAGGGAAAGAATAGTAAACTTTAGGTATAGTTAATTGAAGACAAGTGGTTGCAAATGGGCCTAAGAGGTGGCATATGGATCTCAGCTGTTTCATGTATTACTAGGACATTTATTCTAATTATGTAAAAATAACCCTATAACAAATTATAAAAATTTCATGTTTTTCATTGGAGATCAAACAATATGACTTTTTTCCCCTACAGATCAACCTAATAAACCTGTATGTATGTATGTATGTATGTATGTATGTATGTGCGTGCACCTGTGTGTATGGATGTGTGTACCTGTGTTCTAAGTATATTTCAATGTTAACAGCCATGATACCAGTAAAAACATTGCCTCTGAGTTGGGACATAGCCCTTCCTTCTCAAGACGCAAATTTATATTAAGCAGCCAAAACAATTCAATTTCAACAAAGGTTATGGGTTATCTATTAAAAATTTTAAATAATAGATCTACACTGCCACCTACTGGTTACGCACTTTCAACATCTAAAACAAAGATGCAAACAGGTTTTCATTGTATTAAAGTGTTAATAAGTTTTCGGGTATTTGGGAATAAAAAATAAAAGGTATAAAAAATTGAATTCCAATTAATATCATTGTGGAATTCACGGCCGCCATTTTTAAATATTTTGTGTGCATACAGGCTGGGCCTGCATTTTGTTCTGGTGTTGTGGGTGGTCAGTTGGTTTGGAAAAAGGCTCCCTTTGCGGACCACCAACCTGAATAGCTGGTGTGAAATTCCTGTCCTGAGCTTGGGCAGGTGAAAACTTTTGGCCAAGAGTGGGATACGTGTTTCGTTGTCCCAGGCTAAGGACCCGAGTAGGAAGATACCTCTCCAGTCAGGTCACAGAAGTGACCAACTGTCCTCTACGCAATGAGGCCAGTTCCCCACACTGTCCACAAAGTGGGCACTGTGCGTCCCTTTCCCAGTCCCCACAGGACTGTGTTGCACCTGTTCAACAAAGGAAGTTACCTAGAAGCTCCCACAAAAAACAAAAATAAAATCAGGATGGTAATGATGGTAACAACATCTCATGGGGCATATCTAGCCAGTCTTTAATTAACTGGTGGGCATAAGAACTGTAAAAGAAAATTTTATTAAGAACTAGATATTGAAAAATCTTTAAAGCAGATTTTCATGCCAGGCCTGGAGAAGGCCAAGAGCTTGGAGGAAGATAGTTAAAATGGTAATACATTTGAACTAATTGGGAATGTAAAATGTTAATTGTTTTATGCATAATCTGTATTGACTTTCCAACAATAACTTTAAGGTTAAGGTACACAATGGTCTCTATATTTTTCTGTGTTATACAGTATCACCTTGTAATATTTTTCCTTTACTTGTAGGACAACTTAGGCATCTATAAATCAAAACATAAAAATTAAAAAAAAGAGGGAGGTGGTATAATATTCCTTCTGTATTCCAAACATTTTGATAAATTTTTAATTTTGAGGTCTTGAAACTAACAATGGGAGGAGATTTGTATGTTCCCACAGGTAAAAACACCAACTTAAATGCCTGAAAATGTACAACTTTTGGCTGTGCAGGATGGACTGAGAAATTCCAGCAGCAAGGCTGACCATCTGAACATTAAAGAAAAAGGAACCTCAGATTGCCTGAGTCACAGACACTGAGCATCTCTCTAATTTCTATTTGGATTAACTATTCATAACGTGCCCTAATGAAGTTTACCTTCCAGATGCTGAGAAACCTTCCTATCTCTCCCCTTTTATAGGAAAAGGAGAAACATGATGGTAATGAAGTCATTCCCTGACTGTAGATAATAGTAAAGTCTCTATAAGCTGTGTAATTAAGCAAAATATATTAATACAGGAGAGCTCTGATATCAGCAATGGATTATTCTGCCAAGGAGATGTTAGCTGGGGGATCCAAGCCCCCAAAATTATAAAGGCTTTTGCCTATAAAAATGGGATATCTGCAAGGAGAAAGGTGGTAAGTCACTGTTGTTAAAGACCTGGTGTAAGCATGAAAAAATGTTTTGAGACATCACGTGCTAATGTGCAGTTGGCCTCTGAAATGCAAGAGAGTGTTACCAAAGGCCACTAATGCAGTAAAGCAAAATATTTGTCCCTTTGAGTCAAGCGGGTCTCTTCTGTCAGTATCAGCTACACCTCAACTGCCTGGAGACGTTGTGCAACAGTGGCAGCCATGTGTCTATATATATCCCAAATCTAATTGGCTATTAGCTCTCTCCTTGGAGGAATAATTCATGGCTGATGCCACAAGCTTACATCCTTTAGTGGTTAGGAGATGATATAAGCCACAATAAGAATTTGTCACCCTTTATAGAGATACCACAGTTTGTGGATTAGCATACCATCCAAACATCTGTGTCTGTGCTCACAGCTTAGCTTGCCATAATATTGTTTAAATGCCTGTACATCTAATTGCTTGTGCTTTGTTAGTAGGATTAAAAAGGTACCGTGGATAAGCTGTCAATCCATGAAGGGAAACAACAGACTAGACCAAAATGACATCTCCAGAAAAAGCAGACTGCTTTGCTTCTCACCCACTTGTGCCCCTTTTCCAAAGCCTAGGGAACAATTTGCAGAAGAGGAGGCATGGTAGAATGTAAGCGCTGTGGAGAGATTGGGGTAAATCGTGAGACTACAGCAATATAGACTGGACTCTTGTTTGATCAACATGCTTGTGCATACAAGCTTCTCTAATTTGACTATGGGAACCTTGGGTTGTTCAAAATATGAATATAGATACTTGCTAATTGGTTTTACATGAATGTTACTTACATTCATTGCTTATGCTTGACAATCAGCTTACTTCATGGTTGGGATTTTTGGATATTAATTGGCCTTAGTGTGAGAATAAAGTTTTAGGTCTGATCTGTCCCCCACTGCCTAGCACTCAAAACAGGCTTGAGCAGCTGGCTATTCAAACGTCAGGTTCCTTTGGGTTATTAGCCTCACCCATGGGCTCCCCTGCCTCTCAGAAAAATTAAAATAATAAAATTAAAAGGGTGAGATTTGGGAAAGTTTAGTTAGGTGGGTTGGGTTCTAAGCCAATGGTACCTCCCTGGCCACACCTATGGGGTGGGCTCTAGGCCAATGGTACCTCCCTGGCCACACATATGGGGTGGGATGTAGTGACGAATTGAGTCATGATGGATATTTAAGTGGACATGTTGGAATAAACTCTCTCTCTGCATTCGAACCTCAACCTGCCTACATATGGTATGCTTTCCTATGCGGGCTTTCCACATGGGTAGTCCTGGGATTAAGTGGGCCCCTCCATGAATCCCGGCACCGACCCCACATGTATATCTTAGGGAGCCTCAGAAGCCTCACAGAACAACAACCTCTAGGTCGGCAGGCCAGTCCTGAGGTTGATATAGCACACATATGGTAATAATGTGGAAAGGGGGAATACTGAAGGTGGAAAGTTTAGGTGGGGATAAGGAGATAGCAGAAAAGGAAGGGTAGGAAGGAGGGTCCACCAAAAAGAAAAGCTAACAATGTATGAAAAAACTATAAAGAAATATAATATTTCCTTATCTTAGATAATCCTTATCTAATATTTGATAAGCTAATAAAAACAAAGCTTTTTTTAAAAACTCAATAGAGTTACCTTGTATGAATAACTTAAGGTGTTACCCAAAACCATGAGTTATCTTATAAGATATTGAAATTTTTTCTCTTTATGTCCCTTAACCTGTTTCCTCATCTGTAAAGTAAATGTAATAGGAGTCTCAACATCTGAAATCTGTAAGAATTAAACGAGATGACACTGTAAAATACAATACATTATCTGAAAACTTCAAACTTAATAATACTATAACAGCATACTTATAATCATAAGAAATATCTGTAGGACTAATCAACAAGCTTGAAAATTATAGTCTCCAAGCACTGCACCACTAGAAACAAAAACATAAAGGCTAGCAATTAGACAGAGAAAATAATGTGGCTGGGAGAGTAGCTGACCCTCTGATAGCAGGGCCTAGCCAGTCCTCGCTCTGTCAGCTGGGAGAGTAGCTGGCCATCTGGTAGCAGGGCCTAGCCAGTCCTCACTCTGTTCAAACTAGCACAACCGCATGTCCACTGAGCAGGGAGGTTAGTAGCAATCAGTAGAGTATTATGAACTTCCTCACCCATATTCACAGAGAACCTAAGCAGGGATCATCCACAAAGTGAACACTGTCCATGAGTCTGACACAACTGGGTCTGGGAAGCACTAAGAGCCTACTGCTGACAATAAGCAAGATACTCTGGGGAAGAGATCAAAAAGGTAGGGGAAGGAGGCTCAATTCACTAAGCCTTAGATGTCCATTTACAGTATTATAAACGTTAAAATATGTATCGTTTCCCCTGTGATTTAGAGTTTTTTTTTTATTTAAGCGATAAATACACTTAAGAAACAAACGTGAAGAATGTCCATACCAGCCCAATTCCATCAGCGTCTACTTTTCTGTACAACCCAGGGTCCCCAAGACCAATTGAAGAAGTTTGCTTACACAGAAAATAAAATCCAGTCCATTTTTGCTGTAATCTCACACCTTGGCCCTTATACTCTAGTATGCCCACCTCTTCTGCAAAAATCCCTAGGCTTGGCAGGGGAAGGTCAGAAAGAATGAGAGATAGAAAATTCAGGTTTCTTTTCTTCATTTCCCTCTCCCCTTTTTCCCTCTCTTCCCTTTCTGAGGTGACAGATCAGATTCTTGGGACTGTCCATGTTCTGTTTCTGATGGACTGGTAAGTCATCTAGCAGTCACCATTTGTAATAAAAGACAAATAGCAACACATATTAAAATTGTAGCAAGTAATTCTATAGGTATGGACACATAGGCTTGGCGATATCTTGGTTGAGGCATTATAACCCTTTGACCAAGGGATGCTAAAACTTTCCAGTATGGTAGATAGAGACCCCTGACATTAGGAGGCACCAAGACTATAGTGTCAGTCATGTGTCATACCCTACCAGAGAGCCAGCTATAGATCAAATTGGGATTTTTAAATTTTTCTTTCTGGGTGCACATTTATCAACTTGCCACCATTGCACTACATCTTCCTTGGCATGTAAAAGTATAGCATGAAAAGTTCGTTGTGAAGCTTCAGAGACCTTTGCTTTCTAGCAGTTTGGATAGTGTTTCCTAACACTATGGAGGTCAGCTGTTGATTTGCAGTACAGGATCTCAACATGAATTTTTCATGTTCATATCATGCCCTATCTTCAGCAGTAGGGTCTTACTGTCCATTTCTTATGCGCACCCAAAGTTACAGGCAAGTAGCCTTTGTTTTGGAGGTTTTAGAGCCTCCCTGGCCAAGACCTCCTGGCAGGGCAGCCCAGAACCTGGACTGAAGCCTTTATCCTACAATGCTTTTTATTTGACTGTAAGGCAAAATTACATCCTGGAGGGAGGAGGTGTATTCTTTCCCCCTCTGTTTTTGTAAATTGTCACTATACTCTTGTGGGTACACCACGGAGATTTGTGGCAGGGCACACTTAATCCTGGGACGACCCGTGTGGAAAACACTCACAGGAGAGCACACCACCTGTGCGCAGGTTGAGGTTCAAATACAGAGAGAGATTTATTCCAAAATGTCTGGTTATATAGTGGTTGTGACTCAATTCTCAGGGCTGAATCATAAGCCTTTTCATCACTACACCCACCCCATGGGTGTGGCCAAGGAGGTCCCATTGGCTTAGAATGCTACCTATCTTAACTAAGTTTTCCCACAGACTCTAAGCAACTTCGATTGCTTCCAAGATCCCTAAATTGTGACTTATAATTTTCCAGAAGGGAAGAGTTATATCATATACCTATAAACAGAAGCCAAGCTAAAGGGCTTTACCATGCCTCTTCAGACTGTCTCCCTCTGGACTACATACCACTGGTTCAAGGAAGTCCAAGGAAAAACCCAGCTTTTCCTGAGCTAAATTACCTGTTTATAGAAAAGAAATGTCAGAATTTTCACTTGTATAATATAAGGAAACAAAACAAAATGTGTTCCTTTAATCTAATAGCTGTGTCTGGGACTTCACTACAAGTCAGGGGTAGGTTACAATTTAATAATGATTCTATATCACTGATTACTTAAAGCATATTACTATTTCCTATTCTGGAGATAGCCATTCATTTTATTCTTATACAGGAGGCTATTAGTTGAGGGCATGAGAGTAAATAACATGTCCTGAGATATTTTCCCCTAGTTATTATAATTTTCAATATGTTCAATAATTATATATATGGAACAGTTATTTTGAATATACCACTATAAAGTACACAGTTTGAAATATCCTTGCAAGCCATAGGGTAGGTTCTAGATGACCAAATCTGTCCAGATGTTCAGAGGTATTTTGCATGGGTTTGGGAAAATGCCTGTCTGTTCACCCCAAAGGTGTTTTAATTAGTGGTCAAATGTTTTAAATATACATAGAGAATATTTGTTTCCATTTAGTCTCATAGCTGTAACTGAGACAAGTCAAGGGTAGGAAACGTCTTCCATACAAAGCATAGGTAAAATCCAAAATGTGTAGCTTCTGGGGAGGGGCAGAAATAATCATTACTTTGAGTTCACTAATATCCTGGAGGATCGAGAACCCTATTGTGGTTTAGCAATCTTAGTGTAGATGGTTATTTATTTGTCAGCAGGCAGGTTACCAAAAACTGCTTCAAGTTCCAAAGGGGTGTAACCAATAAGTAGGGGAAGGGCATATATGGTTGATAGTGCATTGAAATGATGATGTGTCTTTGTCATTCCATTATTTGGTATATCATATTGTTGAGTTGATATGTTTCTCTGTCGATTTTTTTTGACTAGTTGACCTATCTAATTGTCAGAGCGGGTTGTTAAAGTCCCTTGCTACTAGAGTGCTAGAGTCAATCTGTACTTTAAAATTCTGTAGAATTGTGTTTATAAAGTTGGGTGCACCTGAATTTGGTGTGTATAATTAATTATAGATAGGTTTTAATTAACATATCAGAAATTCATGATCCTAATGTCCTAGGCAAAGACTATTTATTTACTTCTTCTGTTGGATTCTAAGTAGTTGGTTCAGAAATGGTTTGTTGACTAGAGTCATTTATCCCAGTTCCTTCCAACTGTCTTCTGTACTACTCCCAAACAGAACCTTATTGTTAGTATGTAACATGGAACTGAAGCCACCAGCACATCCATATTTCAAAGAGTTGAGTGACAAAAATTAGGATAAAGGGATATGTATCTTGGAAGTCAGACATAACATGCTCACTTATCCCTATTTACCTAACAAGAAGAATATAACTATGTAATGGCCTAAAAGTCATAGTTATTATCTCAAAGATTCTGTTGGTGAGAACTCCAGACAGTCTCTTTTGGCACCCTGCTTCATGGTATAAGATACTCAAAACACTGAGCAAAACTACATTGCCATCTCAAGGCCCTACTGGGTTGGGGGGGATCTACTTTCTAACACAAGGATTATTAACAGAACTCCCCTCCTGGTAAATGACTGGTCTAACAGCTTTGATTACTTATTGGAAGAGAACCAGCAGTGGCCATCAGATCCTGTCTACATGAGGCCATATCAATAGTACCATCAATCAGTTCCATCAAGCAGGATGACCCAAGAGGGATTAAGAAAATCTACCAAAATTGAGATACAGACAGTCTAACCTGATTTCTGAAATGAATTTCTTTATTTCCTTTTTTTTTTTTTTTTTTTTTGTGCTTTCGAACAGGGTCTCCCTGTAGTCCTAGCTGTCCTGGAACTCACTCTGTAGACCAGGCTGGCCTTGAACTCACAAAGATCCACCTGCCTCTGCTGTATTCAGTGTTAAGCACTCACTCTAGGTCATACCAAGGTGAAAGACACCAAGCTGTGGAGAGAGCAGGAGGCAGGATTTTCTCAAATGTTTCCTGCCATGCCAATATGGAAATATATGAATTAAGATCATTCTAAGAAAAATGACGCAGTGGGTAAAACTACTATGGTAAAAATCTGGGCATGTTCCGAAAAGAAGGAAGTTGTCTGTGACTATAAAGCAAAGAGCAAAATGAGTATGGAGAGATCAATCATGTAGGGCTTAGGGCATGATTAAAAGAGTCTAGATATTAATGTACTTTGCATTCTTTAGAAGACTTTAGGCAGGAAAGAAAAATACAGTTAATATCGTCAGAGCTTACCCTGGGCCACTGTGCAAATAAGTCAAGAAGGTTGAGATAGCACATAATAAGGAAGTCACAGAGTGTGGTATTCTGGAAAGCAAGAAAAAGTCACCACAGTTGGTACTGAGAGGAGAATTCAGAGACAGGAAAGTGACCATTGGGTTGGAATCATGCATAGGATCACTGAGAGTGGACACAAGCCTGGAGCTAGTGTGAGAACTGTGGTGGGGGGGTGCGGGGGGAGTATGAAGAAGTGGATCAAGAACTTAAGTGCTGTCTTAAGCAGTTCTGCATATCAATCTATAGGGCATGCGATGGGCATGTGGTTTATGTAGTGGTGCTGTTTACACTTGACTAGGTTGTGCCGAGATAATAACTCTGCTGGTTAGTAGTTTAGCACAGCAGATATTTATTTCTCTTCCACATTACAAAAATCTAATAGAGGATTGTAATCGTTTGACTTGTCCTTCCCACTCAGAGAGGGAGGCTGTTGCAGTTTATACCTCATAATCATGATTGTCTCCTGTGAAGCACAGAACATGACTTATAAGTCTCCCCCAACAAATGACTGACTAAAACAACTCCCACACCCATATCTAATTCAGGAAGCTTAAGAACCTTAAAGGAGGTTTAAAACTATTATTAAGATTGTTAAGGGCATCTATCATTAAATATACTAGTCATAAGCATCATGAGGTAGCTAGCTATCACTAGATAAACTGATAACACTCAAAAAAGAGAATTGAGAAGGTGGGAGAAGATGGACTGAAACTAAGAAAAATCCTTGGTTTCATTTGAGAAGATACTTTTAACCTATTACATGTGTTTTAAGAGGAGCAGATGAATGGAGTTTGGAGATTGTCCAATATATAGGAACAATTAAATAAAAAATACAGTACTGGCCTTTGAGATGCCTAGTGTTTATATACACATAATGATAAAGAAAGACGTATAAAATATATTTGAAAAAAGGTCACAGGAAGACATTTATAAAGAAGTACGTAGAGCTGGGTACAGTTGCACAAACCTTTAATCCCAGGACTTGGAAGGCAGAAGCAGGCAGACATCTAAGAGATTGAGGCAAGCCTGGTCTACATAGTGAGTTTCAGGCCACCTGGAGCTACAGGGAGAGCCTGGGTTAAAAAAAAATAATAACTGGGAGCACACCTTTAATCCTAGCACTCCGGAGGCAGAGGCAAGTGGATCTTTGTGAGTCCAAGGCCAGCCTGGTCTACAGAGTGAGTTCCAGGACAGCTGGGGCTATAGGGAGACCCTGTCTTGAAAATACAAAAAACAAAGAAAGAAAAACAGGAAAGAAAGAAATAAAGGGGCCATGAGACAGCTTAGGAAAAAAAAAAAAAAAAAAGACGTCTTGTGCAGAACTTGATGACCTGGGTTAAATCCCCAGAAGCCAAATGGTGGAAGAAGAAAACCAACTTCTGAAAGTCATCCTCTGACTTCAACACATGTGTTGCGGCATGTGTGCACAAGCTCCCAAAGAAATACAAATAATAAAAAGAAAAAGAAAAACGTATGGTATATGGAGGTTATTGATGTCACAGCCATCTAGCATGCATGTACATACTTGCCCATTGCACATTTCTGCCCATATGGATGCTGCCTACTAGAGATCAGAGATTATGTAGCATCATGGGAGCAGGAATTCTGATGTGCTACTCATGAAAATGATAACAAGTACTACTGTTCTTGGAAGCTAGCATTACATTTGTGTAGGAGGGAAATGAGAAGTAGACTTTTTGTTGTTATAATATAATATTTTGATGGTTTGTGTAAATTTTAAAATTATTTATTTATTTTTATTGTATGTATATGAGTATTTTCTCTGCACATTTGTAGTACACCATGTGCAAATACCTCTTGTTGAAGCCAGAAGAAGGCATCAGATCATCTGAAACTGGAATGACAGAATTTTTTTTTGGTCTTTTTGAGATAGGGTCTCCCTGGATCTCTGGCTGTCCTATAACTCGATATATAGACCAGACTGGCCTTGAACTCACAGAGATCTGCTTGGCTCTGCCCCCTGAGTGCTGGGATTAAAACATGAGCCATCACATCCGGCCTAATGACAGACTTCTTATTAGCTTATACCTGAGTGCTGAGATCCGAACCCAAATCCAATGTAAGAGCAGCAGTGATCTTAATTGCTGAGCCATCTCTCCATCACTGATTAGAGTAGTTTTTAAAATGCTAATTAGATATCTCCTGAGGCCAGCGGAAGGAGGAGCAGGAGAAAGGTAGGAACTGGGTGCCTCAGCAAAGCTGATTGCTGATCCTTTAATCCAGCTGTCTTTGGCTTGATTGGCATTTGCGGCTGTGGGGTCAGAGTTATCCTCCCAGCTGGGATTAAAGGTGCTGCCTTTGGCTTGATGGGCCTTTGTGGCTGTGGGGGTGGAGTTATCCTCCAGATGGTATTAAAGGTGGGGTTGTGTGACTCTTGAGATCTGAGATCTTCTGAGGCCAGCGGAAGGTACCAGGGCACTGGCTGAAGAGTGCCCCCCCAACTGGGATTACGAAGGCATCTGGAGGAGGCAAGAAAATCAAGCCTTCAACACAGTGAAGAGGCATTTAGGACTCACATTGGAATACAGGCAAGGAGAAGCCCATATCCCAGGAACACGAAGAAGAGACAACACAGGAAAGGGGCAGGATAATCCACCACCAAGCTCTACCAACCCTATGGAAGACTCCTGCAGTGCAATACCTCTGGGGATGCCCCAGGACACAGATATCAGGAACACAATTGGGAACATATTTAAAGAACTACAAGATTATAAAGAACAAATCAAAGAACTAAGAAAAGAGAATGAAGAACTCAAGAAGGACTTACAGAGAGAGAACAACAAACTCCAGAAGGAAGTAGAAATACTGAAAAGATCCCATGCTGAAAAAGATAAGGAAACCAACCAGCGAAGCAAAGAGCTACAAGAAGAGATTGAGAGGCTCCAAAAAGAAGTAGAAATACTAAAGAAATCAGAAGAGGAAATGAAAAAGGAAATAAAACACCCATCAAATCAAGAGGAAAGAAGTGGAAAAAGCCTCAGAAGCAGAATGGAGGAAGCAGAACAAAGAATATCAGACCTGGAAGATAACACAGAACAACTAAAAACCTCAAGAAAGATTATGAAAAATTTAAAAATACACAGAAGTGGAAAAACCAGGAACTGTGGGACACTATGAAAAGATCAAACCTCTGCATCATAGGAATAGAGGAAGGAGAAGAATCCCAAGAGAATGGTATTGATCCGATCTTCAACAGAATAATAGATGAAAACTTCCCCAAACTAAAAAAGGACAAACCAATACCAATACAAGAAGCACACAGAACTCCAAACAGACAAGATCAGAAAAGAAATTCTCCACGCCACATCATAGACACCCAAAACAAAGACAAAATCCTTAAAGCCACAAGAGAAAAACAACAAGTGATCTATATGGGGAAACCTATCAGAATTACAACTGACTTCTCAACGCAAACTATGAAAACAAGAAGAACCTGGAGCAAAGCATTCCTAATGTTAAGGGACAATAGATGCCAACCCGGGTTACTATACCCAGCAAAAACATCAATTATAGTTGAAGGAGAGAGAAAAACCTTCCATGACATAAACAAGTTCAAAGAATACATGTCCAGAAAACCAACCCTTCAGAGAATACTTGAAGCAATTCAAAGGACAGAAGAAAGGAACAATCAACTCCAGGCACCTAGAAAGAGGAATCAATAAAAGCATCACTGCAGAAGTAGAAGCTGAAACCCAAACTGCAAATGGATAATAAGGCAAAAGGAAGCAACACAAACCTATCAGTCATAACCTTAAATATTAATGGACTAAATTCCCCAATCAAAAGACATAGACTGCGAGATTGGATTAGGAAACAGAATCCATCCATATGCTGATTACAAGAAACACATCTTACCTTCAAGGACAGGCACCACCTTAAAGTGAAAGGATGGAAAAAATATTCCAAGCAAATGGTGCCAAAAAGAAAGCAGGTCTTGCTATTTTAATATCAGACAAAATAGACTTCAAAGTAAAAGAAATCAGAAGAGACAAGGAAGGCCATTATATTTTTATCAAAGGAACAATTCACCAAGAAGATTTCACAATTATGAATATATATGCCTCAAACTCTGGTGCACCAAACTTTATAAAGACAATTCTCTAGGACTACAAGTCACACACTAACCCCAGTACACTCATAGTAGGGGATTTCAATACCCCACTGAGGAAATGCAAATTAAAACCACTTTAAGATTTCATCTTACTCCAATAAGACTGGCTATATTCAAGTAAACAAAGGATACCAAATGCTAGAGAGGTTGTAGGGAAAGAGGAACACTCATTCACTCCTGGTGGGAATGCAAACTTGTACAACCCCTATGGAAAATAGTGTGGAGAACTCTCAAAGGACTCAAAATGAGCCTACCACCTGACCCAGTCATACCACTTCTGGGTATATACCCACAAGATTCATCCTATCGCAGAGATACATGCACATCCATGTTTACTGCAGCTGTCTTCACAATAGTGAAGAGTTGGAACCAACCCAAATGACCCTCAACTGACAAGTGGATAAAGAAAATGTGGTACTTCTACACAAGGGGAATTCTTGCATCAGGAAAGAAAGATGACATCATGAACTTTGCATGTAAATGGATGGAACTAGAAGCCATTATGGTAAGTGAAGTAACACTTCATTTATTTACTTATTCCCAGATAAACAAATTACATATGGGGGTCCCTCGTTTGTGGATCCTAGCACCAAATCTCTATTTGTAAGGCAAACTGAATAATTCTTTGTTTTTCTTTCTATTTTAGTAAGTATAATACCTGATGTTACTTATCAACTTGCTATGTAATGTAGGAATCTAAAGTAATAATTTTTCTTTACCTGCATACAACTCTAGTGTCAAAATATGAATCTCTAAACATGTTTTGGAATTAACCTATATTTTATTTTCAGAGGTCATAATTTTGGTATATGTGCAGTGTGTATATATTCCTATTTTACATTGATACAAATTAGAAGGAACAACAACAACAAAAAAGATTGAGTGGAAGAACTGAGCGAAACAATAAACTTCTGCCCAAAATAGTAAACTTCCACAGTGAAAAACTTAAAAAAGACTGAGAAAAATGAAACACATGTATGGTACACTGTATGAGCTCTGGCAGGGTGGGGGACAAGGAAGGAGTAATGGGTCTCAATTTGATTAAGAAATGTCTGAAATGCATAAAACTTCAATAAAAAATATCCAAAAAGACTAAAAATGAACCTAAAATTTGACCCAGTCATACCACTCCTGGGCATATACCCAAAGGATTCATTCTATTGCAGAGATATTTGTACAACCATGTTTATTGTTGCTCTTTTCACAATAGCGAAGAGCTGGAAGCAATCCAAGTGTCCCTCAACTTATTAGTGGATAATGAAAATGTGGTACATCTACAAAGTAGAGTTCTATGCAGCAGTAAAGAAAAGAGGACATCATGAGATTTGCAGGTAAATGAATGGAAATAGAAGCTATTATGCTAAGTGAAGTAACAGAGTCTCAGAAAAACAAATGACATACGGTGTCCCTCATTTGTGGATCCTAGCACCAAATCCCTATATGTAAGTCAAGGTGGGTAATTTGTTAGTAAAAATAATACCACATTGATTGATAATACTATAGATATAGCTCAAAGTTTATGTCTGTATTTTCTCAGTCATAAGGCTTATGAGAAAGAATAAAGCTCCTTATAAAAAGTACATCAAGGGCTAGAGAGATGGCCTAGCGGTTAAGAGCTCTGACCGCTCTTACAGAGGACCAGGGTTCGTTCGATCCCCAGCACCCACATGGCGGCTGAGAACAGTCTGAAACTCCAATTCCAGGAGAACTCCAGTTCCAGGGGAATCCGACACCCTCTTTTGACCTCCACGGTATTGCATGACACGGGTGCACAAACCTGCATGCAGACAGTACATTCATACACATACAGAAATAAATAAAAAAAATTTTAAAAGTACATCAAAACATACATCAACATGCTGTATAATTTAAAAATGTAAAATTAAATGACTTTTTATCTGCATGTAAGCCTACTGTTAAACTATAAATCCTTAAATGTGTTTTGGAATTTATCTAGTTTATTTTCAGACTTTGTAAATCTGATGGATGTGTGGAGTGTATAGATGTATATTTTGGATTAATATAAAATTAAATGTAACAAAAATTTTCCTCTAAGCTCTACCTCACATTCCAGAGAGAGAGAAAGAGAGAGAGAAGCTGGATAAAGGGTGGAGGGGGGAAACAATAAACCAGGCAATTCCTAGCCCAAACACATAAAATTTAACATATTCATTAGATAATTCAGATTGACTGACAACCAGGATTTAAATATTTAATACCATGATAAATCGTTTTCACATTTAAGGATTAATGTACCACCAGGATTCTACTTAAAAATATCTGTTATGCACTATTTTTATTCTTTCTTTATATCAATATAAGCACATACACACACACACACACACACACACACACACACAGTTTTATCCTTCTGATCAACTCACAGACACAGGTTTTATTAACTTAAAGAATAAAACCCTCCTTTCACTTTTAGTGTGTTATACCCTTAGCATTTATAGACCTAGTTGTTTTGTTATGTTGTTGTTTTTAATAGACTTACATATTTACAATTTGCTGTGCAATCAGTGTCTTTAATTACCATCAGGGTGTTGATTGTGGCTTAATACTGTGAGCATTTTTCTTTCACTGTAGACTAATTTTATTTCCCCTTGGGAGTCATTTAGGATTTCAGAATTACAAAGAGCTGCTGCTGTTTTATTGAGGTTGATCACACAGAACTGAGGTCAGAAAACTTTTTTTATAAAGTGGTCTACAGCAAATATTTAAAGGTCCGATGGTCATATTCTCTATTGCAACTGCTGACGGCTAACATTAAAATGTGAAACCAGTTACAGGTGTAAGTATCCAAACAATTGTAACTATGCAAACAGGAGGCACACAGGGGTAATGCTTTTCATACATACACTTGATAAAAAATGTAGCTCTAGGGGCTGGAGAGATGGCCTAGCGGTTAAGAGCGCCAACCGCTCTTACAGAGGACCCGGGTTCGATCCCCAGCACCCACATGGCGGCTGAGAACCGTCTGAAGCTCCAATTCCAGGAGAACTCCAGTTCCAGGGGAATCCGAGACCCTCTTCTGACCTCCGCGGCGTTGCACGACACGGGTGCACAGACTTGCATGCAGACAGTACATTCATACACATACAGAAATAAATAAAATTAATAAAAAAAATTAAAAAAATAGAAAAAAAATGTAGCTCTAAACGTTGGAAGAATTAAATGTACATCAATACCTGTCATATTGTCAGAGTAGATTAAAAAAGATAAATTTATGGTAAGGTTTATGACAGAAATTATAGCTTATATTAGGTGCACACATATTTTTGTCAATTTAAACTCATTTATCTTATTTTTAGTAAATCGATGGTAACAGATGATAAATATATGTATAAATTATAATTGTTTTAAAGGGAAAATAAAGAACAAATAATGAACAACACACAAAGAATTAACTGGAATTTTTTTTTTTTTTGTCTTTTCAAGACAGGGTCTCCCTGTCGCTCTGGCTGGCCTGTAACTCACTCTAGACCAGGCTGGCCTTAAACTCACAAAGATCCACCTGCCTCTGCCTTCCGAGTGCTAGGATTAAAGGCGTGTGCCACCATGACTGGCCAACAGTGGAATTTTCAAAGCTGATAGCTGTGTTGTAAGACGCATAACTTTTGGCACCAACCTTCCCTTCTCTGATTCTGCCTCAGGCAAATTAATCCCTCACCTCTGCTGACACTGAATATTCATACGGAGTTTGAAATTCATTAAACTAATATTGTCATCATCTTCTATCTTTTGTGATGAAATATAGTGTCCATAAAGTTTGAGTCAGCTCTCCAAGGCTCATACACTAATGTAAAACCAAAGTTAGTACTGGAAACTCTGGTCCTGAACACTCATTGCTGTTTTATCCACTCTAATGCATTCCCATGAGTCCTAGACTGTGATGTGTTATTTGTTGATAGAAGTTTATGCAAAAATATATAGATTTGGAGGAAATGATTTAGATAAGGCTCTACATACTCAAGCAATAGTGATTAGACATTGGGCAATGCAGACCGGGTGAAGGGTTTGGGTCTATGGCCTGAATATTGATTGGTAGAACTCCATGTCTGCATTGCTTAAACAGTCAGTGGTGGATCTCCAAATATTTGTCAGGCATTTACCTAGGATGTAGATAAACCATCATATCTTTTTGCTACTAGGTATCATTTATACACTTAATCCTTTTATTAAGGATGCTCAATATGGCATGTGCCATCAATTATACTTTTGACTATAGTGTTTATGTGTTTGGAATTTGCTATCCCCACCTACAGTCAGACCAATTATCAATCACAGCATTCAATATATCAATAGCACCTTCCAGTCCTCAGGACAATACTCACCATAGATTCTACTTGTCAACCTGAATTTTCACAATCAACTATTCCTTATTTTCACCCTACATGATCATATAAGTGCAACACGAGTAGAGTTCGTTGTAAGTATCAATTATTGTCCAATGTTCAGTTGCCCACTGTTTTTCAGGTTAGACATTAGGTCATTAGTGTATGTATGAAATCAGTGTAACTAAATATAGCAGTAAATGTATGGTCTCACTAAATGGAAAGACAGGAAGACCTTGATGCCTAGAGCATCACCTGGTGATAGAGGGAAGACAAAAGAAAAATAAACATGCAGAAAAATGTGATGAGTAAAAAAGCAGATAGAAGTCTCATTCATTGTTGAAAATAGCGACCTTTGGAGGATGAAAAAGGCAAATGGTGACCCCGTCAGGTTTCTTGTCTCCTTTTTTGAATAAATGACATTTTAAAAACATTTTATTGTAAGTCAAGAACCTCTGGTTTCTGAATAGTAAGCTGTAAATACTGCATAACCTACCTCACATCTTTCTCTTAAGCTTGCTCATATTCTCATGATGCTTGTTTTACATTAAACCTTTTATAGAATGCAGGGTTTAATATAAACAGTCATGAATGTGATTTACTTACAAGTGAAATATTGTGATAAAGAGTAGAAACATTCTGGCTCTGCAACATCTCCCTTTGCCAAAAATTAAATTGAAACATTAACTCAAAGGCATAGACAGACATGCAAATTATAGATATTATAAAAAGCATTATTTTTTAGCTGATGACTGCATCAGGTTCATCAGGTCAAGTCTCAAATGATGTGGGATTATTATGTTGAATTTTGAAAGGCCTTTAAAGAACATATATATGGCATTAAGTGAAGGTCCCTGAAAATCAGAATGTATTCAATAAATTTTCATCATGTAAGTAACTCAAGACAAGTGTGAAATCTCAAGAGGCCTGAAAACCTATTAGTAGAAATGTATAAAGCCCAAGGGGACTCATATAACAATGAACAATTCAAGGCCTGGAGAATGAGTAATCTCGGTGTATCCTCCCTAACTACCTAGAAAATCTAAAATATCACGAAAGGAAAGACACAATGCTTTATTGCTAATTGAACCAATATCCAGGCTTTGTGTGAGTTCCTCTCAGACTGTGTACTGACTAAAATTCACTTGGTAGAAGGAAGAACATAATTGTGGGTGACTGGCTAAAGACTCAAAATGTATTTTCAATCACAAAGAAATCTATCAAATAATTTTAGTGGCTATTATTTTGATTATGAGAACAAAGGAAGTAATTCTATTCTTGTGATGAGCGTAAGTGAATCTTTGGTCCACAGTTTTAAACTCAGAGCAAATTTACATTGTCTGTTACATCTGGAATAAATCTCACACAGCCTATCTGTTTAAAAATCCTTTGTCTTTCAATTCCCTTTTCTACCCTTATAATTTAATCTGTTAACCACCAACCAATTCCTCCTTCTTTCATTTCTTATTGCAGGCAGATGTGACTTCTTGGTTAGATCATGTACAACAGATGATTGTGTCGCTCTTTTTTGCATGAATTGTCTTTGCATTGAAACTATCCTATTTCCTTTGTTTTTTATTTTCCTTTCCTTCCTTGTTTTTCTTTTTAGCTTGTTTTGTTTTGAGATATGGTCCATGCAATCACCTTGTCTCAGCATCATTAGTGTGGGAATGATAGGTATGAGAAACCATTTTTGGTTAAACAGTGCCTCTTAACTCACAAGGGGAGTGTGCTGGATAGCTTTAGTGTCAACTTGAAAAACCTGGGCCGAGGGAGCCTCAATTGGGGAATTGGCTCAATTGGATTGGCCTGTGGTCACATCTGTGGAGTATTGTCTTGATGGTCGAGCAGTGTGGGAGGGCCCAGCCCGCAATGAGTGGTGCCACCCTGGGCAGGTTGTTGTGTACCGTATAAGAAGGAGGGCTGGGCATGAGCCAGGGGAGCAAGCCAGTGAACAGCATTCCTCCATTGCTTGTGCTTCAGCTCCTGCTCCCAGGTTCCTGCCCTGAGTTCCTGACTTGGGCTCCCTGAGTGATGAACTGTGACCCAGGAGATGTGAGCTAAATAAACCCTTTCCTCCCCAAGTTGGTGTTGGTCAGAGTGTTTTGTCACAACAATGGAAGACAAACTAGAACAGAAATTGGTACCAGAAGAGTGAGGTATTGCTGTGACAGACCTGACCTTGGTGTTTTGGGGAAGGATTGTGGAGGCATTTGGAACTTTGGGCTGGGAAGATCACTGAATGCCTAAAGATTGTTGCTGTGGAGCTTGGAGCAGTTTTGCTGAACGATTTGTAGCAGATGGAGGCCTGGCTTGTGAAGTTTCTAGTTTCAAAGGGGAACAGAGATCATCTGGACTGTAATTTGTGGGTTCTGGCCAGCTGGGGCTGAAAAATCAGCTGTAAGTAACAAGAGACCAGAACCTGAAGTGACATCTTTGTTGTACTGGGACAATTGATGCTGGTTAGCTGGGGCTGAAAAATCAGCTGTAAGTAACAAGAGACCAGCATCACTGTGGTGAAATCTTCTGGGAAGAATTTCTTCAGGGTCAGTACATAGAAGCTGTGGTCTGGAAGGGCCTGAGCCTCCATCTCAAGCCAGGAGCAGGACTTGGTAGTGTGTAAGAGTCTCCTATATGGTTCTGGTGTTGAAATTTGAGGGGGTAACAGAGAGCATCTGAGGCTTGGCACTGTGAGAGGTCAGGAAATACCATTGTTGGAAGTGCACCTCGGTTGCAGTGAAGACCCCAGGATTGCAGAGGTCATGGAGAGAAGCTGAGGTTTTGCACCAGGAGAGGTCAGAAGAGGTCATTGGTGAAGGTGCTGCCTCAGTTTCAGTGGTGACCCCGGCTTTTTGGAGATTCCAGGACCATGGGATGACCACCAAGAGCAGCAGCAGGTGTGAAATGGAGTTGGCCTGGGCCTGCGAGATGAGCTGTGCCACAGATGGCAGAGTCAGAGAAGGGGAGCTGCTGAAACCCTTTGGAGCCCAGAAGATCGTGAGTGAGTCCCAGGTGTCTAACTTTGAGCTACTTTGCTGGACTTAGGTTTTGTTTGAGTGTGCCTGATTCTTCCCTTTGAAATAAGACAGTATTTGCTTTGGATTTTACAGTAGCCCACAGTTAAGAGACTTTTAACAGACTGTGAACTTTTAAGCGTTTGGACATTTTAAGGACTGTGGGGCTTTTAAGGTTGTACTATTTTAGGTTGTGATTAATGTTAACATCATACTTTGGGGATAAGAACTGGAAAGGTGGTGGTTTAATAGTGATGTGTTTTGTGTGTCAAGTTGACAAGGGGTCAATTGTGCTGGATAGCTTTAGTGTCAACTTGACACACCTGGGTTGAGGAAGCCTCAACTGGGGAATTGGCTCCATTGGACTGGCCTGTGGCCACATCTGTGGAGTGTTGTCTTCATTGTTGAGCTGTGTGGGGAGGGCCCAGCCCACAATGAGTGGTGCCACCTCTGGGCAGGTTGTTGTGTACCATATAAGAAGGCGGGCTGGGCATGGGCCAGGGGAGCAAGCCAGTGAACAGCATTCCTCCATGCCCTGTGCTTCAGCTCCTGCCTCCAGGTTCCTACCCTGAGTTCCTACCTTGGGCTCCCTAAAAGTGATGAACTGTGACCCAGGAAATGTAAGCTGAATAAACCCTTTCCTCCCCAAGTTGGTGTCAGTCAGATTGTTTTGTCACAGCAATAGAAGACAAACTAGAACAGGGAGGCAGAAAATTTCAAACTAGAAAGCCAATTTTTGTTTGTTTCAGGGAGCACAGGATGCTGCTCACCCACATGTTCTCACCAAATAAAACTCTAAGAATAGACACAAAGTAGAATTTTAGGTGAAATTCTCAGATACATGGAATGTCTTGGACTATGTGGGGTCTGTTGAATATAGGAGCTTAATTTGATGGGTTCTTGGAGATGAAGTATGCATTTTTGAATAGTGTGCTCTGGGTAATAACTTTACTTAAAACAATCCTCTTAAAGTAATTGTTACATTTTATACTGGATCTCAAGAGATGGGTATAGTGAGAGAGAGAGAAGCTATCAAGAGTGAAATGTGAAAACTGGGGATAGTAGAAATAGGGAGAGGACACAGTAGATTATACAGAGGAGAGTGAGGAGAGATCAATAATATTTAGATTATCTGAAAAAACATGGGGAAATGTATTATCTCACACCTCTACTTAAAATATACATGAATCTTTTCAAAGAACCAACTGTCAGAGTCATTGAATTTGTTTTGCTTTCTTTGTTTTCAGTTCATTAGTTTCTGGTCTGACTTTTGGTATTTCTTCTCATCTTTTGGGTTTTGGTTTTATTTGTTCTTTGATTTCCCAACTTGAGTTCTAATGTTAGTCACTTATTTGTGCTGTTTCTTATTTTTTAGTGTAGGCAGTTAGAGCTATAAATTTCCCACTTAGGACTTCTTTTAAAGTGTCTCAATATTTTGTTGTATTTTATTATCCTTTTAATTTAGCTGCAAGAATACTTTTATTACTTTCTTAATTTCTTCTCTTACATATTGATCATTCAGGAGTGTGTTTAATTACCATGAGTTCCTCTAGTTACTAGAGCTTCTTTTGATGTTGATTTTTAACCCTTATTGTGTTGTGACCCAATATAATGAATAGAATTATTTCAAATTTTTGTATTTGATAAGGTTAGTTTTGTGCCCCAGATGTGATCAATTTTAGAGAAAATTCCATGGGCTGCTGAATAGAAAGTGTATTCTTTGGTGCTTGGCTGGAATATTTGGTAGATGTTTGTTAGGTCCCTTTGATGTATGCTATCAGATGTCTTTCTGTTTATTTGTCAAGGTGACCTGTCTATTTGAGATAGTAGAGTACTGAAGTCCCATACTATTACTGAGCTATTGGTTTTTTAAGTATCTATTTTATTTATTCTTATAGACTGAACATTTGTGTGTGTTTAAATTACTATTTTGAGGTTTGAGGAGATGGCACAGCGGTTAAGACCACTGGCTGCTCTTGTAGAGAACCAGCTTCCTTTCCCAGCACCTAAATGGCAACTAAGCACCATCCATAACTCCAGTTCCAAGGGATGCAAGACCCTCTTCTGAACTCTGTAGGCATTTCATGACTCAGGTTCACTATGCAAGGAAATAGACTTCATATACAATAAGTAAAATAATAAATATTTTAATTAAAAATAGAGTTAATATTTTGAAATCCCAACTCTCAAAAATGATTATATTTGGAGACAGAGCTTGTGAAGAGGCAAAAATGTCAAATGAATACTAAAGTGAGGGGCTTGCATTTTATGAATGTTTTCATCAGAGAAGAAGCAAGAAAGTTTGTGTGTGTGTGTTCTCTTTTCTACATTCTTTTTTTTTTAATTTTTTTTTATTAATTTTATTTATTTCTGTATGTGTCTGAATGTATTGTCTGCCTGCAGGTTTGTGCACCCATGTCGTGCAATGCCGCGGAGGTCAGAAGAGGGTGTCAGATTCCCCAGGAACTGGAGTTCTCCTGGAATTGGAGTTTCAGACGGTTCTCGGCTGCCATGTGGGTGCTGGGGATCGAACCCGGGTCCTCTGTAAGAGCGGTCGGCGCTCTTAACCGCTAGGCCATCTCTCCAGCCCCTTTTCTACATTCTTATATACATTTTTTACCCTCCCTCCCTCCCTCTGTTATAGGAAGATTAAACATGAAAGAAGTAATCTCAAAAGCAAGAAATAAATCAACAGCAACCAGCCAACTAGTGGTCTGATCTCAGACATCCCAAACTGCAGAAGCATAGGAAATAAAACTCTGTTGTTTAAGGCAGCCAATCTGTGGCATTTGGTTATAAAATCCCTGGTCAGCAAAAACATATTCATTGATGCTATCTCTGTATTAGTGTTGTTTTACAGTGTAGGGATCTCATAAGAAAAATATTTCCTTCTTTCTGTGTGGACTATGGGAATGAATGAGACCTAAAAGTAAAGGCCAGATTTTAGATTTAAATGGCTCTGCACTATAAAAAAAAATAGAGAGTTAGCCCCTTTAAGTTAATTTCCATACTTGAGCCTTGTTCTTTTCCTATTAACAGAAATATTTAGAGAAGCTAAGAAACTTAAAGACCAAAGATGTGGAGGTCTGGCAGTCCTTGTCATAAACACATCAGTAAACAAATTATTTTATAGCATTGAATAATATTTAAAGGAAGTGAATAATCCAATTAATGTAATGAGGCCTCACATCAATATTGCTGAATTATAGCATTAAATGAAATGGATAGCTTGAAGACTTTGGACAATTCATTGTAGATATTTTCTAAAGTGGAACCACTTTCAGTTATGTAATATAGATTAATGCATACCAACATACAGAAATCCATGTTGTCTTTCCTGTTGTGGGAAAGGGCCAACCTTGCTACAAAGATATATGTTTTCCCCACGGGTAAAGATGAAAGACTCATTGGGCTGGAGAGATGGCCTAGCGGTTAAGAGCACCGACCACTCTTGCAGAGGACCCAGGTTCGATCCCCAGCAACCACATGGCGGCTGAGAACCATCTGTAACTACAATTCCAGGAGAACTCCAGTTCCAGGGGAGTCCGACACCCTCTTCTGACCTCCGTGGCATTGCACAACACGGGTGCACAAACCTACATGCAGACAGTACATTCATACACATAAAAAAAAAAAAAAGATGAGAGACTCAGTAAAGTCTCTTTTTTACCCAGAGCAGAGACCCTCCAAGTTTCCATTCTTTGCCTCTGAATTGATAAGCTTAGCTCTTTCTTCCACTATTATGAATGTAACAAAATATTTCTTTCTAAAATATTGGTTATTTTTTCTCCAGATTCCTATTCCCTGGCTAAGCCAGCAAGCAGTCACTCCTTACTCTCCTTTCCAGGGAATGGGTGGCATGAGAGGAAAATGTGCTTTAATCTACTTTCTTTAACCACCAATGCCCATTCATCATACTGCCTAGTACCTGCACAGCCTCCTTTAAAAATAAATCCATTTTTTTCCCTTTTCAGACATTTTTGGTGTTAACCATCTGTCCTTGTGGCAAATATGAGATAATCAACCAAATAAGTCTTATTTAGCTTACTGTTTTGGAGGTTATGATCCATGAGCCACAGGTCCTCCTGACTTAGGGGTGTGGCAAAGGTCACATCTACTGGCCAAAGGCTTGCTAGAGCAAAGTTTTTAAATTCATGACTGCAAAGTAGAAAAGAGATGAAGAGGAAGATACTGCCACCGCCTGCCTCCAAGACACACCTTCAACCCTGGAGCCTCCCATTTAGACTCACCTCGCAAAGCTACCACCACCTCCCAATAGAGATCACAGCTGCAACACAGGATCTTTTACCGAGCTTTTAAGAGGCCACATACAGCCCTTGCTGATCTTGTGGTCATCCAATTCCCCACTTTCATAACCTCTTTGAATAGTCTCTTTCTACCTAATTCTGGATTCATTTTTAAGGCTACAAAGGAAACCTGAAGAGAAAAACTTGTCCCACACCTCATGGAGTCTTATATTAACTGACTCTTCCAGCTGTTTGTCTCCTTCCCCTACCAGTGATACTGTGCTGAGTTTTTCTACTATAATTGAAAATTGATGGCTAAAATAAAATAACACCTAATCAAAGTAGAGATATGTTAACCTGTTTTGTCACGAGGTTTTCTCTGGAGTCTGTCTTGTCTAATCCAATTCAAAGCATTTTAATGAAATTTCTCATTACTCAGAATCTTCTATACAGCTGAAGTCTAAGCTATTTTACCAAAACTATTTTAGGGTGATTTTATAAAGCATATTAAAAAAGTAAAATCACCTTTACTCTAGAGAGTAATGGATATGATTACATACTCATAATTGGCTAATCAAAAGGCTTGCATATTAAAATGATTGGTGTTCTTGCTTGAGTAACATTTTGTATTCAGAAGTAAGGTGGGTTCTGGCTTGTTGATCCTAGAGAAAACTGTGTTTTAGAGTTGTGTAGCTGTGGATTTCAATTTCATTTTGCTATCGTGTAGCACCTGGGTGATTGAGAGCTTTAATTGCTTCACCTGAAAATCAGAGTAATAAAATTTTACTTAATTTTGAGAATCGAATAGGGCAAAGGGCTTAGCTAAGTACTTAGGATGGACTAAATAAATATTCTTATTAAAAATAGTCATCATTCTCAGTCCCTCTAATCAATGAGAGGTAAGTTAATTTGCCTCTGGATGAAGATAATCTTGCAATTCTATATTTTGCCTGTCATTTCTTTTTTATTGATTTATGTGTATGAATGTAATGTCTGCATGTAGATTTGTGCACCCGTGTCATGCAGTGCCACAGAGGTCAGAAGAGAGGGTGTTGGGTTCCCCTGGAACTGGAGTTAAAGATGGTTTTCAGCCACCATGTGGGTGCTGGGGATCAAACCCGGGTCTTCTGCAAGAGCAGTCAGCGCTCTTAATGGCTAGGCCATCTCTCCAGCCCATTTTGCCTGTCATTTCTTAAGAACTTCAAAGTCCAGTGTCAATTTTTACAGCTTTATTGAAATATAATTGGCATATAAAATTGTATATAAACGATGCATAATATTTAGTGAATATATATGGATGTGTACATGTAATACTAATTTTATTAGCTCCATAATCAATAATCACAAACAGTACATCCAAAACCTCCCTTGTATCCTGTGGTGTTTATTATTACTCCAATATCATAATCACCTGAACAAATAGACTGACTCTTAAGTTTTGAAGACTGGCCCAGCCTTGAAAAGACACCAGTTCCTCGAGCTGTCTATTAGAATGCCTGTCTTGGGGCTGGAGAGATAGCCTAGCAGTTAAGAGCACCGACTGCTCTTGCAGAGGACCCGGGTTCAATCCCCAGCACCCACATGGTGGCTAAGAACCGTCTGTAACTCCAATTCCAGGAGAACTCCAGTTCCAGGGGAATCTGAGACCCTCTTCTGACCTCTGCGGCATTGCATGACACAGGTGCACAAACCTACATGCAGACAGTACATTCATACACATACAAAAATAAATAAAATTAAAAAAAAAAAAAGAACTGCCTGTCTCCCAGAACTGTGCTGACGGATCTCTCTGGTCCCCTCCACCTATGTGTGCAGATAGAGCTGTCCACATCTTCACTCTGCTGTTGGAGCTGTGCTTTTGGAACCCTGCTTCTCTTGGAAGCTTCTTTTGGAAAACTGTATGGTTCAGATCAGGCCACACCCATAATTTATTCATAATTTATGGTCTCTCCAGTTTCACTGGGGAAGTGGAACTTCAATTTAGCTCTACCCTTAATCTTAACAGACCATCTGGCCTTTTGGTCTTAGTATATCTTTCATCAAGGCTATGGGTCCTTTCCTAGTCTTCACTGTGTCCAATGGGTGGGTGCACTGCTTGCAGGGCTTTGCTACATTAATTCTCAAGCATACCAACATGCATTCATGATCTTTTTGCTAGAGTTCAAAACTGAGGTTTCCAGGGAGACATCCCAGGCATCAGATCCAAGAGCATATGGTTTTCCTAGGATTAATTAAAAGACATTAGTCTAGATTATGTCCATTAATGAGTTGTTCCCACAGCCTCCTCTTGGTTTTTATTTGGGTTTATTTGGGAGGTGGAGCAGCATGTGTATGCTGATACTATTTAACATGAGATCCACTCTCTTAAGAAATTTTAAGAGCACAGTAATTTGTTGTCAATTGTAGGCACTCTGGTGTTCAGCAAGTTTCTGGAATGTTTCCTTGAGTAACTTAAACTTCACATACAGTGAACAATTCAAAACCCAAAGTTAACTTAAGTCTCCAAAGACAATCTCTCTTAAAAAATTGTTTTTTTTTAAGATGCAAATTATTTTATTTTTAAACTTCTAATTTGAGAACAAGATAGCCTAGGTTCTGAAAGTGTTCGTGTGGAGCTCAACTTTCCTGGCTGACATACAAACAATTCCTAACACCCTAGGTGGACACTACGTTCTGATCTGAGATGAGCTGACCAACCCCAGCTGGTAATGTCTCTTTTGACTCCTTGGTAAGGGTTTTAAAACTTCAGATACTGCTGAGTTTTATACAGCCCAGGTCTCTCCAAATGTCTCCTGGGAAGCGTACACCATGTGTACATGTGTACACCAGGTGCAGGAAGCCATCTTCATCCTTCTTGCTCTCGTACACCTCAGAGATGGGTGTGGACACGCTCACCATGCTGTGTCCATTCACCAGGAGGGGGAAGGCCTGGTTAGCACTGAGCTGTAAGCGCCTTCTAATTATCTTGATGAGCTCACTCAAGTTGATGTGGTCAGGCACAAGAAACTTGGTTTTATCCAGGACTGGCAGCTGCTTCTCACCCTTGTACCGTTCTATGATCACCGGGATCTTGGTGGGATGCAATGATTTTAAAATAAACCATCTGACAGTAGTGGGGTGAAGGTACTAAAGAATATCTAATTTGCTCCTTTTTTCTCACTCCTAGAGCCCAACAGCTGTGACTGATTTTACCTCTCCTGCAGCATTTTGCCTCTTGTTTGTTACCAATTGTTCCTATTTTGGGAGGCTTTCTGGCCATGAGGAATAGATTTCTATTTCTGCCAATCATTTCCTCCTGTAGCAGTTCTTTTAGAAGCCTGGCATCGCTCTCAGATTTTCTCCTTTCTTCTCTGTCACTACCACAGGAGAGTCTCTTTAACCTCTGACCCCATCCCTATGCCTCATGTCGCTCTCACTCCCTCATGGTCTCCATCAGGTTGACAGAAGAAGTTTGCCCATCTGCTCTCCACTAGATATTTCTTGCTCTTTGAATTTTTTTAAGAGCAGAGTCAGAACCAGTCTACTGTGTTCCTTGATGTTAAGTGAACTGTTTCAAGATTTCATGTGTGTGTGTGTGTGTGTGTGTGTGTGTGTGCTTTACATGTGCTAGCCAAGCTCTCTGAAATTGAGCTATAAATTCACCCTTCACCATCTTTTGACAATTCTTCTGAAGTTGTTTGTATCTAGAAAGAAATCGTAAATTCTTTCTAGTTTTTCCCCTGCAGAAGGAGAAATGAAACTCATAGATCCAAGATATTTCACCTTCTTTCCCCAGTTTTTACCTCTATGATGGAGAAATTTCTGACACTGACATCTGATTTTAAGATACCACAAGTTTACAGTGTTGTATACCTATTCCCTGCTGATTTTTGGTTAATATTAACACACCTATTGGATTATTGGTTTATTAAGATGAACTTCCATAAAGTAGACTAATAATAGTAGATATGTTATCTTCACAATTAACTTGCCATTGGAAAAGATTACTTGAGGTAACCTAAGATATATTCAAAAGGCATATGTTTGAAGAAATAGATAAAAAGAAAAGGATGATTTTCCATGCTAGCACACATTGCAGACCATCAAGCAACCTGGGCTCTTATGAAGTGACTGGTTGTCGGAATGACTGTTACAGTATGGACAAAGTCCATCACAGTTTGACCTAAAATTGCAGCAGACATTACTGTTTATAATGTAAACAAGCTCACTGAGTCACATGCTCCTTTTGTGACCTGAGCACCAGAGCTACAACAACAAGGAATGAACATAGATGTGTTTGATTAACCTATCAAATCACTGAAAGTAGGGTGATTGATAATCTCAAAGCAGGGAGAAAAACTGAGAAGTCTGTTTGAAACTGTGTATGTGATATTCTAGACCTACGGATCAAAGGGCAAGCTCTCTAGCAAAATAAGAGTGGATCCTAGATTCTACTTCCCCAATGGATGTTGGACATGTTGTTTAAATAAAAGAATAAGTGATGCCTGGCTCAAGAAAACTGTTCCATGATGAGCCCTCAGCACTCTGGGTCCATTCTTGGTTCTAAAACTAGTGCTAACTGTCAGATGGTTTCTTTATTCAGGTATAAGTGTAATGTGCCATAGGCATGCCACAATTGGTCCTAATCAAAAGGTGTATTTCAACTTCCTTCTCAGTGTCCTCACTAGCATAAGGAAGCATAAGGAAAATGACCACTACCACTTTGATGTTCTTTACTAGTAGGGGCTATGTTAAACACTTATGTGTTTATGATCTTGCTTAGAGGTCATTGTCCTTCATGCTGGGAGGGTTGGCCCAAAAGCCCAAATTTTGGTAAGAAATGACCAGAAGAAAGCTGTAAGAGGAAGAGCTGAGGGCAAGATACAACCTGCAAGGATTCGCTTCCCTGTGACCTACTTTCTCCCAAAGCTTACACAAACATTATAAAAATAAAAAAAAAAAGTGCTACCGCCAGGCATGGTGGCACATGCCTTTAATCCTAGCACTTGGGAGGCAGAGGCAGGCAGATCTTTGTGAGTTCAAGGCCAGCCTGGTCTACAGAGTGAGTTCCAGTACAGCTGGGGCTAAGGGAGCATATATATAATATATACTATAATATATTATATATATAATAGACTACAAGTTGAAGACAAACATCCGCATAGTCATTTAACAATGACATTCTATGACTTGCTGCCAAAGAGTTATGGCAATCTCATAACGGAAAACACATTTAGTTCTTCACCAAGAGCTCCCTAAATATTAACAGTTCCACCGTTGTATTCTCCCAAAGTCTTTGTTTGAATCTCCTCTGAAACTCAAGACAAAATTTTATCTGTGAGCTTCTGTAATTTTTTTTTAAAGTTACAAGCCTTGTGTGGTGACACAAATCCATAATTCCAGCACCTGGGATACAGAGGCAGGCAGATCTCTGTGAGATGGAACCTACTCTGGACTACATACCAAGTTTCAGGCCAGCTGGGGCTACAGGGAGACTCTGTATCAAAACAAAACAAAACAACATTACATACTCCCAAAGGAGAGGGGCATGGAGTAAAGATTGGATTCCAAAGATGAAAAACAGGAAAATGCAAGGAAATAATTGCCCAAAGCAAGATAGAAAGCAAGACAATATGTTGTGAAGCTTCAAGTACCCGAGCCACGTGGTGTATGGATAGGAGTTTCCGGAACTTTAGACAGGTATCTCCACCTCTGTTCCTTCACCATTTACAGCCCATGAATCTTGCACAAGCTGGCTACATTCAATAAAGAGCTCCGTCTTTTTCTAAACAGATATTCCAAGTCCTTGACCTCTCTATCATCCTGCAGTAACAACTGCAGGCTGGGAACCCTCATATCTGCATGTAGCACCTCTTCAGAGGGTACAATCTTATCAGACCCTGCCTGACCTCTTAGATTTTCATTTGAAATCTGCTTGGAAGCCTCTTTTACCTTGTGACTTCTGCATTGTTCAGAGACACAAATCAGAATCCTGTGGACAAAGCCAGGTGGTGGTGACTTCCTAGGCTATACACTATAATCTTTGAAGTTGTCTAACTTCTGAAACCTTTGAGTCTCCGTTGTTTGTGTTCAGGCCAATTCCAGAGAAGCCTCAAGGCCTCTTTTCTATTGCCCTGATAGAAATCATTTGGCTTCTTTTTAATAATGATAATCTCTTCAAAAACTTAATCTTCTTTACCTTACTTTGAAACATTTCCCTATTCTGAAAAAAGCTGGATAAATTTCAAATATTTCTGATCTTCCTTTTACTTTCAGTTCTCTCCATACTCTAAGCTAAAAGCTCCCAGAAGTAACCCTGTTACAGCTTGAACCCTGCTCTGCTATGAAATGTCACTACTATTTTAGCTCTTCTGTCACACTTAAACACATCCTCCCACAAAATCTCAGGACACTGACAAAACACAGCCAATTTCTTTCCCAGAATGGAACTTAAATTTAAGGCCTAGAGTCAAGTTGCTAATAAAGTCCTTTCTGTCACCTGAAACTCCCTACTATGTGGGTTTTTATTGAACTTCTCAACTTTTTGGGTCCCACAAAAATGACCCACTAACCTCTTCTTATAGCTTTTTAGATCCTCCCAGGCCCATTTCTCCAAACTTTGTGAATTCTTCAATCAAACCAGTTCCAAAGACTGCCAGGCTCCTGGAATTAACAACAGTAAACCCACTCACAGTTCTGTTTTCTGTTGGTCAGACATTTGCTGCTTTGAATAAATACCTGGACAATGTAAAGCAGGAAAGGCTTATTTTGCTCATGGTCTTAGAGGTGTTAACTCATCATAGAAAGAATGACATGGCACAACAGCTCACTTCATGACAAATCAGAGTGCAACTGCTACAGGAAATGGCCTGGGGTAGATCCAGCCTTCAAGAACATCGATCCAGCAATCATTCCTACAACAAATAGCCACGTCCTCAACATATTACCACCTCCCAGGGAAGTGCTAGCATCTGGGAACCACATTCCCCACAGGATCCTGTGAGGACCTTTCATACTCAACACAGCACCTAGGTATGTAGAAAATGTGGCCAAGATGTGTGTTTCATTTATACCATGATGTAATGTACATTACATTGGTAAATTGTCACATGTTGTTTGAGGTCATTGAGAAGCTGACTGGATGCAAAGTGGCCACCGCCCTTTTCAAACCCACGCATATTTGTCTCAAAGTGTTTAATGGCCCCTTTTCTTAAGATTGGTTGTATTTCTTGCTCTGTGACAAGAAAAGAAGAGAACAGCGAAACAGTCCAAGAGTTACAACATCATGTCCTCAAAAACAATATAAGGTAAATCATTCTCAACAGATGCTGTTATTGTTTATCCCCATGGTATACAAGGGAAGCTATGGGTTATCCATGGGCACCCAATCCATAGAATGCTCAGCTGTGAATTATAACTGACCACCTCAACTTCTCCAGTCAGTTTCTGCTGGGTGTTCTAGGCACAAGATTGCATGATAGTTAACTATTTATCATCTATCAGTCTATATATCTATGTGTCTATCTATCTATTTATCTATCATCTATCTACCATCTATCTGCCTATCTATCTATCATCTCTCCATCTACAATCTGTCTAACTAACCATCTATCTATCTCTTCTTGTTTACTTTTCTATTTTGGCATGCTATATACTTAATAAATTTGTTCATTCAAAAATGAAGATATACTTATTATAGCTCATTTCCCAAATGACATAGAACACATAAAAATAGTTAATCTGTGAGAAATAAAAATATGTAATTTTTTTTTTAATTTGGCTTGAGAATTTTTTCTCTGTCTGTCAATTTGGGGAATAAAGTTTCATTTTAAATTTTATACATGGTCAATCAAAACAAAAAGAATCACTCAGTAATTAGGTAGTGGGTTTATCAATGCATATTTTCAACACAGAAAAAAAACATATCTTTTTAGTTTGTTTGCCGGGAAGCAAAGAACACTTACCTAAAGATTAGTGATGATATAGTTAGTGCCTCTAAACATGAAAACTCAATAGAAGTTCATGGATTGGCTGGCATAGAGGAATACAGAAAGCAGCTCATTTAAGGTTTGGGAAGGAAGTGATTAAGAAAAGAATTCATCAAACTGTGTGCCCACACTGTCCCACATACTACCAGGATCTGTGAAGAAGGGGGAAAAAAAAAAGAATCAGAAGAAACAAATTCATAAAACACAATGTTAACCAGGCTTACATTCTATACCTTTAAATACATTTTGACTCTCTGAGAAGGGGCGGTTTTATTAGGGTTTGCATTCCTTTCATTATAGAACTCTTTTTTTCACCTATCACCTCACTAGGCACAAATAAAGAAGCGAAGCATCAGGAAATGGAGTACCAGGGTATGCAGAAGCTTCTTCGGGAAATGGGTCTCTGAGTAATCATGGGAAAGAAGCTACTATTCTTATACATCTATTTTAAATGTATTTTTTTAGAAGGGAAATAGATGAGGGTTGCAGGGGTATTCTCATCCACAAAAGAAAAGCCAAACCCTGTTTCCAGAGAAAAGGAAAGCGCCCAAGTCAGATGTTTGATCAGCAGGAATGCTGCATAATGAGATTGCACATTCGACCTCCCGATCTGATGTGTGTGCCCAGAGACTGATGGAAAGACTTTGGATTCTCTTTGAAAATTTTAAGTGGTAAATGCGTATTTTGAGCACTGAATATCACAGATTTTTTTTTCCCAATAGCAATTTCCCAGCTGAAATAACTCATCATAATGATATGCACAGAATGTGTACAACAGATAACTTCCTTCTGCCATCTGCAAAAGGAGCATACACAGAAGGAAGGCACGGTGGCTACAGTACAGAGCACCATTTAGGAAAAACCAGCAAAGAACAGCTGTTAGCAAGAGCCAGGCTCCAATCCCTCTTAATTTAGTTAATACTTTACATGCCAAATGTTATCAGATTCCCATCCATTTCAATATGCATTACATGTGTACAGGTAATACCTTCGAATTTAGAAGTTGCCTTTGCCTTATCATAAAGTTATGCCAAATCAGTGAGGAAGATGAGGTAACTTTTTAAATCCAAGTGATGTGCTTGATTCATGAATATTAAAATACAATGGGAAACTCTTGATGTCATGATGGTTCAAAACTTGGAATACCATCTCTAAAACCAGAGCCACCTACTTCAAAACTTGCCAGAACCAGAGATAAAAGGGTGTGTGAGGAAGAGAGAGAAACGGTTCCTTTCAAACACTGGAGTTGGGAAGTGAGCTCCTCAGTATACCTCAGAAAAGAGTCCAATTAAGATGTCTTTCACAGGTGACTTCCCTGGATGCTACGACTGGCATTGCTCTTAGACCTGCCTGTCATATGGCTGAGTGCAACAAAACTGCCGTCCAGCTAAGGCTTCACCTGACAACTCAGAGACTGAACTTCCCTATGCAATGAATCTTAGAAACTTGTTCCACAGTTACTAAGAAACTCCTGCTCTTTTGCATGGCCCTGCAAGCTCAGCAAGCATTGTAATTATAATCTGAAGCTTTCAATTCCATCCTTAATTCTAGATAAACTGTCAGCCCATGAAGGGAAGCAGCCAGAATTGACCAGAGTCCAGGACAACAGCTCCAGAGACAGTAGACTGTTTTGCTTCTCATCCACCTGTGCCCCTTTTCTAAGCCTAGGGAACAATCTGCAGAAGAGGGGGCGTGGTAGAATGTAAGGGCTGCAATTGGGGTGAATGGTGAAACTACAGCAATACAGTCTGGACACTCATTTGATCGACTTGATTGAACATACAAGCCCCCCCTGCTGGATGGTGGGATCCATGGGCTGTGTGGGTTTGGGCACAATTGCTTGCAAATTGGTTTTACATGAAGGATGCTTGTACTCATAAATGATCACGTTCACTTGTTACACAGGATGACAACAAACAACACTGACGAGAAACGACTGCAGGCAGTTTATGGCACGACATGCACTGATCTGGGACTGGGGTGGGGTGGGTGGGGACAACGGGGAAGGGATTGCCTGACTGACATTGGGAACAATGAACTGCTACGTGACACACTACACCAAAGCACTCACATACAAAAAAAAAAAAAAAACAAAAACAAACGACACACGGCGTTTTCTGGAATGTCTAACAGCACGAATTTTTTGCCTCTGAATCTAAAGGACGAAAAATATCTACAAGAAATTTTCCATTTAATAAATAATATAACAACCTAGAAAAAGGCATTAATAGCAGCTTTCTTAATTTTTTGATATTTTTGATACAGGGTCTCCCTATAGCCCCAGCTGTCCTGGAACTCACTTTGTAGACCAGGCTGGGCTTGAACTCACAGACACCTACCTGCCTCTGTCTCCCAAGTGCTGGGAGTAAAGGCGTGCACCACCACGCCCAGCCTTTCTTAATTTCTATATTCTTATATGTTCTATATTCTTATATGTGTAGAGATAGTAGATTCTAATTTAGAAGTCACTTTTGCCATATCTTTATTAAAAGTTATGAAAAGCTTGCAAGGAAGATGAGGTAAATACTTGAAGCTGAGCAATGTACTTTGTCCATGAATATTAGAAGTGCATGGATCCCCTTGATGTCAATATCATGAGGTATGCCTTCCTTAATGCCAAAGCCACCTGCTTTGAAAGTTGTGGTTTTAGATATTTAGTTTAGACCTGCTTTAAATGGATTAATTTAGGAAACAAAGGGGATATCTGTTGGATTAAGATGAGTTCTGTCTTCCAGACCTCTACTTCAGTGGGAGATAAAGTACTCTATCACCAGATACAGTAGAGGTCGTCACCTTCATGAATGAACCGGTGAAATGTAAAATAGAAAATGGAGTTAATTTATCCTTTCCTCTCCTTCCTTCTATGTGAAGATGCAAGGTACCATCTCAGAAATGGGAACTCAGCCCTCACCAGATACTAGATGTTGGCTTCTTGAGCTTGTTCTTACCTATTTAGCTAATAAATGATGGTGCTGAGTTAAATTCAGGATCCTCTGATGCTTAAAAGTGACAATGCATAGACAAATAGAAGATTAGTCAGGCATGGTGATGCATACATTTAATCCTAGCACTTGGGAGGCAGAGGCAGGTGGATTCCTGTGAGTTCAAGGCCAGCCTGGTCTACATAGTGAGCTCCAGGTCAGCTGGGACTAAAAGGAGATCCTGCCTTGAAAAGACCAAAGAAAAGAAAAAAAGTGACAATTCATAACCACAAACCTGAAAAAGATAAAATGAATTATCCTATGTTCATGGCAGGCATCTCTAATCAGTTCTGGGACCCTTATTCATTCTTGATCCAACTTGAATGTGGCTTCTTCTCAAAACAGTTCTCTAATGACCCCTGAGGAAGCTATAATTGAGTTGAGTTGTAAAACCAGTGACCTTCTTTGGACCGTGATACTGACTTTACTGAGAGAAAGATGCAGGACAGTTATGGCAGAATACATGATCTGGGATGGGGTGGGGTGGGGTGGGGGAAGGGAAAGGGAAATATGCCTGAACTGATTTGGAAAATGATGTATGAAATACACAAAGCATCAGTAAAAAGTGAAAAATAAATAAATCAAATTCATTCTTAAACCACTAGGATGTACTCTGAAGAAAAAGTAGAGAACACATTTTCCTCATTGATTATTGTTACCACGTCACTATTCATAGAACAGAGTGATTACATATATGTATATATATATATATATATATATATATATGTGTGTGTGTGTGTGTGTGTGTGTGTATAATCAGTTAAGCTGTTGACAAGTAGGAAATGAAGTGAATGATTATTAATTTGGCAGAACAATGCATGCAATGTGAAGATGATAAGGAAAGGCTTATTTGGTTTGGAGTATCCATCTTTAATTATTTAGGCAAATACAGGCATTGTGAATAGTTACAAAGTCTAACTGACATTGTATGTGCCTGATGCCCATCCAGCTAAGACTCCAGGATGGCATGAGATCCAATCCACTTTGCAATGGGAGTTGTGCAAAAAAAAATACAAACTATTTTTATGTATCCTCTGATTTTATCAGTTCTGAAAAGAAAATAAGAATTTTGTACAAAAGAAAGAATAAAGGCAAGTGTATACATTAAATGAGTTGGATCAATGGATAATGAACACTACAATAGATCTTTCCAGAACCTTTTCTTCTAGTAACAGGTTGGAAAGATTGCAGGGGGAATTGCAACTCAACAACTTGTGCTCCAAAGCAACTCTCCTACAAAGTATGGCACAGAAAGTTTTTCACATCTGAGATTCCTACAAAACTCTCTAATGTAAAATATAACAATGTTTCTTTTCTCTAATCAGTTCTAGGCACTTTCATTTTGCTAATCATAATATTTAATCTGGCCTGGTTATTATCATGCTTAAATTCATGTGTCTTGACTGGACAGAATGCTCAAAAACAGTTAAAAGTAGTTTCTGCATGAACTTCGTTGTTGAATTGGCAGACTGAGTAAAATAGATTCTTTTTTAATATAGGTGGGCCTCACTCATTGTTTTGAAGGCCTCAATAGAATTACATGGCCAGATAAGAAAGGATACTTTCGGGGAATGGAGAGATGGCATAGCGGTTAAGAGCGCCGACTGCTCTTGCAGAGGACCCGGGTTTGATCCCCAGCACCCACATGGCAGCCAAGAACCGTCTGAAACTCCAATTCCACGAGAACTCCAGTTCCGGGGAAATCCGACACCCTCTTCTGACCTCCGCGGCACTGCACGACACGGGTGCACAGACTTGCATGCAGACAGTACATTCATACACATACAGAAATAAATAAAATTTTTAAAAAATTAAAAAAATAAAAGAAAGGATACTTTCTCTCCTCGCCTGCCTGCCAGAGAGACTTCAGTTTTCTTTTTCCATCAGACTGAGACTGTCCCTGGGACTTCCACAAATGACTGCCCTGGTTCTCACAATTTTAGATACAAATTTAAACCACCATTGATGCTCCTAAGACTCAGATTGTTTATGGAAGTTTTTAGATGTCTCAGCTTCTTTGATCACACCAGCTAATTATTTATGGTAAATGTATAGCAGATGGGCAGATGACAGTTGTGCATATATACACATAGAGAATCTCTCTCTCTCTCACTCTCTCTCTCTCTCTTTCTTTCCTATTGGTTCTGTTTCTCTAGGAGATAAAGATTAATATAATAATATTCCATTTGTATGTTTGAAAATGTTCAAACACCTTTCGATAATCGGCTATTTTATACCTTATTATTTTATTTGTAATTTTCTCATTCATTCTTTCTTATGAGCATGACAGTTAACACTGCAGATAATAATTCTGAATTTAAAAGTCTTTGGTAGATCATTGGACAGTTAGTAACTGAGAGAAGTAAAAGAGGATAAATCTGAAATACCAGATTCAACAACCATACCTAAGAAATTGGAGATTAAAACCCTTAAGGTAACTTCTTTATCACCAACTTCATGCTTGAGGGGACATCTTGGAAGATGAGGTTGAAGACTTGTAAAAGCCAGAGGATAGAGAGGAGTGTTATGAAATGCCACCATTGAGTTAGGACATGGATATTGCAATCATGAACTCCCAACAGCTAGGCTTGCACAAGACTGGGCCCTTCAGAACTCTATCATGGATGAAGATGGCATGCATGGCTCCAGCAGTTTTGCTGTAACTATCAGCCATCTAATTTTGCTGGAGGAGAGGCGGTGTCAGTTTCTTCATTGCCCCAGCCACTGGCAAGAAGTCCATTTGCTTCTGCAAATGTACTGCTACCCAAGCTCACACAATCCCATGGATAAAAAACAAAAACAGACACTTAGAAGTGAGGATGGTTGAAAGGAAGTTGTTCATTATGATATTGTAAATAAACCAAGTAAGAAGAAAACTGGGGAAACCTTTCTGTTTTCATCACTGTCTGTAAAGCGATGTGACCTTGTGCAAGTCTTTTCCTCTGATACCTTCTACAAATAAAAGTGTAATGCAATTAAACTTGCAATCCTTTTCTGGCAAGAAATGGTATTTGTATTAGTCAGGGTTCTCTAAAGAAACAGAAGCAACAGGACGAACATATAGCTATATACACTTTATTCATTTGCTCACGTGACAGAGCTCAAGGAGTCCAACAGTAGCTGCACCGCACTGGAGAGGCTGAGAATCCAGGGAACTGCTCACTCCATCCACAAGGCTGGATGTCAAAGTAGTCCCAATCTGGTGCTGAAGGCCCAGTGGATTACAGGAGATCTGCCGGTCTCAGTACACGCTGGGATCCGAAGGGTTGATCACAGCAGCAAGACAAACTCTCCAGTGAGAGAGAGGCAAGCCACAGGAAATAAAAGGGACCAGCGCCCTCTGCCATGGCCTTTTATGCCTGCCAGCATAAGGTATCGCCCACATTTGGGGTGGGCCATCCAGGTTGAGATGGTCCAATCAGAAGATCCTTTTTCTCTTATTTGTTCCTTAGTCCAGTCAAGTTGACACCCAGGATTAACCATCACAAGTCTACCCCTTGTCAAACTGACACCCAATAAATAGCCTCTCCTTATGTTATGCTTAAATGTCAATTGCAAGCAATGGCAAGGTCATAATTCCACCTAACATGTTATAAGTGTCTCATGTGCAATAACAAAGCATTATATCTTAAAGTAGGTGGTAATGGCCTTGAAGTAAGACAGTAAAGGTATACTGTTGGCCTTGCCAGCTGAAAGCAAATTGCTTCTGGTGGTCCTTATGAACCGGTATTGAGAAGAAAGCATTGGCCAGATCAATAGCTGCATACCAGGTACCAGGAGACATATTAATCTGCTCAAGTAAGGACACCACATCTGGTACAGCGGCTGCAATTGGTGTCACTACTTGGTTGAGTTTTCGATAGTCAACTGTCATTCTCCATGATCCATCTGTCTTTTGCACAGGCCAAATTGGAGAGTTAAATGGAGATGTGGTAGGAATCACCACCCCTGCATCTTTCAAATCCTTGATAGTGGCATTAATCTCTGCAATCCCTCCAGGGATACGATACTGTTTTTGGTTCACTATTTTCCCTGGTAGAGGCAACACCAATGGTTTCCATTTGGCCTTTCCAACCATAATAGCCCTCACTCCACAGATCAGGGAACCAATGTGGGGATTCTGCCAATTTCTAATTATATCTATCCCAATTATACATTCTGGGACTGGGGAAATAACTACGGGATGCGTTCTGGGACCCACTGGGCCCACCGTGAGTCGGACTTCAGCCAAAACTCCATTTATCACCTGACCTCCATAGGCCCCTACTTTAACCGGAGGGCCACAATGCTTTTTAGGGTCTCCTGGGATCAGTGTCAACTCAGAACCAGTATCCAATAGGCCTCGAAAAGTCTGATTATTTCCTTTTCCCCAGTGTACAGTTACCCTAGTAAAAGGCCTCAGGTCCCTCTGGGGAAGGACAGGAGGAAGGCAAACAGCATAACTCTTTGGTATTGTGACAAGGTCCTTCCTCACTGGAACCCGGCCACCCCTTCATTCAAGGGGTTCTGGGTCTGTGAACTGTCTCAAGTCTGGAAACCGGTCAACTGGGCGGGATTCGCTACTCCTAAAATCAAATGTTGACTTCCTGTCATTCGTTCTAGAGCTTTTCTGCTTATACAGATCAAATAAAAACTTAGTAGGCTTCTTATGTATTTGGTTCCTGGGAACACCATGATTAATTAGCCAGTTCCAAAGATCATTTCGGGTCATGCCATTATAGGTATTGTTTTGCCTTTGCCACCCATTATGATAATTACTGTAACTACGCTCATCTGGCCTTCTGCGATTCAGTGCTGCCACCTGACGCCTACCCTGAGGTCCTGTTAGACCTACTACGTGTACATTTAATTTATGCAAACGAGCCACAACTTCTCTAACTGTAAGATCTGGCATAAGAAATAGAGCAAAAACAAAGCTCTTCAAATGTTCTGGTGTCTCTCTCAGTACTTTCCATCTTATAAATTCAGTGAGTGGCATGTCCTCTGGGTCCTCATATTGTGGAGAATGTGGTTTTACACTTCGAATCCACTCGAGCATGCCCATCTGCCTGACCCTCACAATCCCTTCATCAATACTAAGCCAAGGAATATCAGGCATCTCTAACTCGCTGTTAGTAGGCCATGTTTTAATAAATACATCAGCCAACCATTCAAATAAACTTTTAACACCTTTTTTAACTGCTCGAGCTTCCATGTTAAACCTAGAATCTCTACTCAGTGGGCTCATATCGATAAACTCAGTATGATCCAATTTTATATTCCTTCCACCATTATCCCACACCCTTAAAATCCATTCCCACACATATTCCTTAGGCTTCTGCCGGAATGAATCAGCAAACTCATTAATTTCTTTAGTGGTATATCGCACCTCCTCGTGGACCACACTTTCTATCTCACCTTGAGGGGCTTGCTTAGACTTCAATCTGGTTATAGGTCTAGAGGCAACAATTGTTGGGCCCTGAGGGACATCAGCTCCCACTGGGAGGGGGGGATTAATTTCCTCAGGCAAGGGTGGGGAGGAGGGATCTGCAGGGTGTGGATTCTCTGCTGAGGGTGGGGAGGTTAATTCCTCAGATAAAGAAAATCCCTCAGAATCCGAGGGTTCAAAATCCTCATCATCATAGTTCTCCCACACATCTCCATCCCAAGTTTCAGGGTTCCACCCTTTCCCCACCAGTGCTCTCACTTTAACTGCTGACACTTTTCGTGGCTGGGAATTAAATTTGCGTTGTAAATCAGCCAACCGTATAATAAGGGCTCCAGCTTGATTTTCTGCTGCTTTAGCTCTTTGGCTGCTGGAGAGAAGATTCTCTTCCAGAGCACACTTGGAAACCTTTAAACTGTTGTTTCGAATCCGGAGCTGGTCATTTTTATCACCGAGCTCCATATTTTCGTCTAACAGTTTATCCAGACATGCTAGGAGCAACAAGGCAACATCATTATTTTCCTGATTTTTCTGCAATTTCTCGAACGTTTTATATATAGAGTCGCTAAATTCCTTGCTTCTCACAAGAGGTGAGTTAGGTGAGTCAAATGGATCTATCTTCATAATTAGATCAAATAGTCTGCACCAAGGATTATCATTCCTCTTCATGCCACCAGGAGAGCCTTCAGTAACTCTAGGCTTCATTGGGTTGGAGAGCTGGCTCCAGAGGCTACCAAGCCCACTAAAGAAATTCATCCTTTCAATTCTGTTTCTCTAGAACCACTTCTGGTACCAAAATCTGTATTAGTCAGGGTTCTCTAAAGAAACAGAAGCAACAGGATGAATATATAGCTATATACAATTTATTGATTTGCTCACGTGACAGAGCTCAAGTAGTCCAACAGAAGCTGTGCCGCACTAGAGAGGCTGAGAATCTAGGAAACTGCTCAGTCCACAAGGCTGGGTGGATATCTCAGTAGTCCCAATCTGGTGCTGAAGGCCCAGTGGATTCCAGGAGATCTACTGGTCTCAGTACACACTGGGATCCGAAGGGTTGATCACAGCAGCAAGACAAACTCACCAGTGAAAGAGAAGCAAGCCGCAGGAAAAAAAGGGACCAGCTCTCTCTGCTGTGGCCTTTTATACTGCTGGCAGAAGGCAACGCCCACATTTGGGGTGGGCCATCCGGGTTGAGGCGGTCCAATCCGAAGATCCTTTTTCTCTTATTTGTTTCTTAGTCCAGTCAAGTTGACATTCAGGATTAACCATCACAGTATTCTTCAGGGATAATAAATAAAACGGGTAAAATGTGAAAAGCATTATGGATATCCTATATTTTCAAATAATACAAAGGTACACATATAAATAGAGGCAGGAAATTGGGTTTGTAGTTAAACTATGCATAGAAATGTTCACTAAGTTGACATGTGATACAATCACTAGGTTAGTTGAGAGCCTCCTTTGTGTTAGTCCTTGGTTTTACATTGAATATGGAATTCAATAGATGTGGTGCTTCTGAGTATTACAAGTAACACGGACTTCAGAGAATTCCTTAACCTCCTGCGTTTAATGCAATGTTACTCAAAGGGACACCTTTGAGAATCTCATGAAGACTTGTGGATTTTCCCCAGAAAATACACATCTGAGCATAGTCCATGGTCTTTTGCCTCTGGTAGCTTATCAGTATAGGGATGCCATCTCCACAACTGGCTTTGTTGAAAGTGACTATCCAAAGTAATGTTACTGCCTGGACTGGTCTATCCAACAGTTCAATTTAAATAGCAGGAAAAGCAGGGAATACAGATTTTCACATGTCCTCCTGAAGTGTATTTTGAGAATTCTCATGCGTATTGCTGCCTGCAGCCAAGTGATTCTTCTTACGTCGCCAATTTGTATTTCCAGCAGAAGATGTTGTGTACACATAGCAAGACAGCCTTTCCCTAACATTAGCACAAGGTTTGGTTTACTTTCAAAAATTCTAGAGGAACTAATTATTTTTTATTATTTTAATTTTACTCCTATATTCTGCTATTGTATTTACATGTGTCAGATTTGAACTTACTACAGCTACAACCTAGAATAAGAATTTGTCTTGTATTGTGGCAGACCTTAAAATTAAGTAAGTATTTTTTTTTTCCTTTTGGATAAGTTCTATGTTAAGGGAAAAGTAGTAATGTACACCTTCAGAATTAGGTTCCTTGTTATCAGGTTCTACACTGATACATGCCCAGTGCCAACATGGGTGTTCTTCTCACTACACACTAGGTGGCACCATAGCTTAACACTTGCTAACTTTTTTGTGAAAGGAAGGAGGATCCTATGGAATAAGGTGATTTAGAAGGGATTTACAGTAATCTTTTATGGGCATGCACTTTAAAAGCTGCAGGGGAGATAAGAAATAGCAGATAGCTGTGAACTGGGAAGCATTTCTAGGTGTTGAAGGATTTGAGAAAGTTCTTTGCTGGTTATCCCAATGCACAGGGACTTTCTGTTGGGCTTTGGAGGTAAGGAAGAGCAAACATCTTTCTCTGCCCCAGCACCAAAATGGAACCTGAAGTGACTTCCAGACTACTTTATGCCTGCTTAGAGACAATCCCCTCAAGAGTCATTATTCATTGTTACAATCTAAAACCAAAACAGCAAATGCCACAGATCAAATTTTTTATGCCTAGAATTTTTTGGAGGTAAAAAATAAACATTTAAAATATTAACAAAGATTGTAGGCTATTGAAAAACTTTGTTCTGTGAAGTTGTGCTGTGTGCCTGTGACCCCGGAAGGAGGGAGAGAGCAGGTTCCAGGGCAGCCTCAACTTCACTGTGGAATCCTGTCTCAAGACAACCAATAAAAAGTCTGCATTGCCGTGATATAAAAGTCCAGAAATTATGAAATTATAAAAATATGGTCATTTTTTCACTATTTTTTGGTCTGTTTAAGATAGAGTCTCCCTCTATCCTCAATTGGCCAGGAATTCACTTTGTAGAACCTGCTGACCTTAAACTCACAGAGATCTACTTGCTTCTGCCTCCCCAGTGCTGAAATTAAAGATGTGTGCCACCATGCCTGGACTAATTTTTTCACTGTTAAAGTCAACTTAGCACTTTAAAAAAAAATTCAAAAATTGGTGAAACACAAAAATACATTACTTCCTTTCTTTCTTCCTGAAATTTCCTCAGCTTTAGCTGTTTGTTTTTAAACTGATCCATTTCTACAGGTCTTTGTTTCTTGAAGTATATAACAGCATCATTAGTACCTAGAAGATTAGTAAATTTCTGTAGTTGATTTCAGTTCTTCACAGTGGATGGGATCCATAAAATGCAATGTTTTATATTTTATGTGTATGAGTATTTACCTGCCTTAATAAATGTGAACTACATGCATTCTTCCTGCTACAGAGGCCTGAAAACAGAGTTGGATCTCCTGAAACTGGAGTTATGAATGGTTGTTAGCCTCAGTTGGGTGCTGAGAACTGAACCCTGATCAACTGCAAGAACAGCAAGTCCTTTTAACCACTGAGCCATCTCTCCAGCCCCAAGATGACATTATTTTTATGTATGATTTACACATTGGGAAATATATTATTAAATATTATTATGGGTTATTAATGTATGTCAAAAAGAATCTAAGAAATCTCAACTTGTTTCTAAATGTGTAACCATGTAAATGATTCAGAGGTCACTTTCATTTGTTACTAACAGAATTTAAAAAGTTAAACCATGGAAATTCTTATTCATGAACTTGGTATTATAAAAAGACAGTTTTATCATACTATGTTTCAACTTGGAACGCATTCTTCAAAATTAGAAATGCCCTAAAAGTTCACACTTTCACTGTAAAAGGTCCACGATAATTACAAGGAGATGACAGATTAGGAGTGAAGGGGTACAAATAAATCTGTAGTCCATACATGTTTAGCATGTAAATGATTTTAATAAATAAAATAAGTAAGATTACATAATGGAAAAAAAACAAACAAACAAAAAAAACAGCAACAAAAAAAAACAAGAAATAATAACAAAAAACTAAGACTATAGGATACTTCTTTGATTGTCCTCCTTTTTTATTATACATATTTTTGTACCAATAGGATACTTTTTTGAAATACTTTTATTGATGATTTATGTATTTCATTCATTATATTCAGTCCAGTTTAGACACATTCCCCTCTCCCTGCTACCACCCCACCCCAGTTCATGCCTTCTGCCATACATGTCTTGCATCTTTCCCTCAGTCTTTCCCAAGTTTATCATGGCATAGTCTTGTTGCTTTGGGCAGAATGTAACTGTATCAGTCAGTTATTTGACTCAGTATTTATGTTGTTATCTTTGTATTGCTCCAACATATGCCTATATAACCTTCACATATGTATCAAAATTATGACCTCTGAGAATAAACTGTATCTTAATTCAAAAATATGTTTAGGAATTCACATTTTCCCCTTTAATTTTATATTACTCAAAAATATGAATACATATGTTCCACCCATAAACAGTAATTACAGAGTCTGAAAATAAGTGGTAGGTCAATAATAGAGCCTGTTAAGAGATTTACATTATAACAAAACAGTTGCTTTCAGATAAAAAGAAATATAACGATAATGTAATTCAGCTTGCCTTTCAACTGGGGATTTGGTGTTAGCATCCACAAATGAGGGAAACCATTCTCCATTTGTTTTTCTGGGACTTTGTTACTTCACAGCATAATGGTTTTGAGTTCCATCCATTTACCTGCAAAGTTCATGATGTCATCTTTCTTTACCACTGAATAGAACTCCATTGTGTACCACATTTTTGTCATCCACTCATCAGTTGAGGGGTATTTGGGTTGGTTCCAGCTCTTCACTATTGTGAAGAGAGCTGCAGTAAACATAGATGTGCATGTATCTTTGCAATAGGATAAAGCTTGTGGGTATATACCCAGGAGTGGTATGACTGGGTCAGGTGGTAGGCTTGTTTTGAGTCTTTTAAGAGTTCTCCACACTGCTTTCCATAATGGCTGTACAAGTTTACATTCCCACCAGCAGTGGATGAGTGTTCTCCTTTTCCCACAACCTCTCCAGCATTTGGTGTCTTTTGTTTTCTTGATCTTAGCCAGTTTTATTGGAGTGAGATGATACCTTAATGTGGTTTTAACTTGCATTTCCTTAATTATTAATGATGTTGAACACTTTTTAAGATGTTTCTCAGCCATCTTTACTTGCTCACTAGTAAAGTCTCTGTTCAGCTCTTTACTCCATCTTTTGACTAGGTTATTTGTTTTCTTCTTTGTTTTTTGAGTAGTCTATATATTCTAGATGTTAATGTTCTGTCAGATGTATCACTGGTGAAGTTTTTCTCCCACTATGTGGGTTTTCTCTTCACTTCCTTGATTGATTCTTTTGCTATACAGAAGCTTTTGAGTTTGATGAGGTCCCATTTGTCAACTGTTGACCTTATTTCCTGTGCAGCTCCTCTTTGATTTAGAAAGTCTTTTTCTATACCTGTGTCTTGTAGACTGCTACCAACTTTTTTATCGCCTTCAGGGTTTCAGGTTTCACATTGAGGTCTTCGATTGGCTTGGAGTTGATTTTTCTACAGGGTGAGAGGCAGGAGTTTAATTTTGTTCTTCTACAAATGGTGATCCAGTTTTGCCAGCACCATTTGCTGAAGATGCTATCCTTTCTCCATTGAGCTTTTTTTTTGGCCCCTTTTTCAGTGGCTGAAATTGTATGTGCTCAAGTTTGGATCTTCAGTTTTGTTCCATTGGTCAACAGGTCTGTTTTTGTGCCAGTACCAGGCTGTCTTTATGACTATAGCCCTATAACATTGCTTGAAGTCTAGTAGAGCGATCCCCTCTGTATTGCATTTTTAACTCAGGGTTGCTTTAGCTGTTTGGGGTCTTTTGTTTTTCCATATGAATTTAAGGATTTCTTTTTCCCAAGTCCATGGAGAAACTCATGGGGATTTTGAATGGGATTGCATTGAATCTGCATATCAATTTGGGTAGAATGGACATTTTTACTATATTAATTTTTCCAATCCATGAGCATGGGAGGCCTTTCCATCTTTGATGTCATCTTCAATCTCCTTCTTCAAGGGTTTAAAATTTTTGTTGTAGAGATCTTTGATGTCTTTGGTTAGGTTTGTTCCCAAGTGTTTTTTTTTTTTTTGTTTGTTTGTTTGGTTTGGTTTGGTTTGATTTTTTGAGACTATTATGAGTGGGAAGGTCTCCTTATATTCCTTCTCCAATTGCTTAGCGTTGTTTATATTACTTTGAAACACTTCCATCTAGTGGCGAAATTTTAAACTACAGCCTTTATTAAAATGACATTTTTTTTAAGCATTGCTATTTCCCATGCTAAAATCCACATGGGCATGAATTGTAAATTCTAAAATTCAACCAAAACATGTTTATTTCCATATTCTCTGTAAGTATCTGTTTATAACATAGACACTCTAATCATGAAATAATCTTTCTCTAAGTATTTGATCCACAGTGGTCATTCAAATATATAGAGTACCAGTTAATTTCATTGTGTGGAAATTACCAGTGCTCATCAGGAAAACATATTGTACTGATTTCTATAGTCTCAACGATTCAGTGGCATGTTACTCGGTAGTCATAAAAAAAATTCAACTTTCTAGCAAAGCTTATTAAAAGATAACATAAAGTTAATAGAATTATTGTGTTGTTGCAAACTCACAAATAAAAGCACCACACACAGAGCTAGATAAAGGTAGCTATTCAAGCTACAATAAAGTAATTCAGCTAAATTTAATTTTTTAAAAGGCCAAAAACCAGAATCCAAATCGTCGTTCTTTGTGTTGTGCTCAGGCGTTTGGAAGGTAGTTTCCTGTGTGTGTGTGCTGTGCAGGGCCCTTTATAATTCTAACTACATAAAAATAAAAAATTAAAACATAACTCAATATGTTTTTATAAACATATGAGACATAATTTACTGTGGTTTATTGATTATTTTTCTAATTTATTTACACAACAAATTTTTCATCCAGCATAAGCTAAGAGCAATTCTCATCAAGACGACACTAGGCCAAAGACAAATTTCTGGTGGAAACAGAGAAGAATAAAATCACATAAAACAAAAATTAATATAGTAATGATTTCTATAAGGAAATAAAATTAAATAATGCTATCATGCCTGGCTATATTTGATTTGTTAACCAGAAATTTTTTTCATGAGGAAATTACTTTTAAGATTTCAAATAAATGACAATAGGCAGGTAAAACAAGGTTTGGGAAATAAAAATTTTAGACAGTAGGAAGAGGGATTACAAATGTTTTTAAGACACAAATCAACTTTGGTAAATTAAAGGTACAGAGACGGGGAGAGGGAACAAGCTTTGTGGAGGTAATCTCACCTAGGAAAAGGCTAACTCATTTATAGTCTTGTACAGTTGGAATTTGGGTGTGAGGAAAAATTACTCAACTGAAATTATCCATGAGCCATTCACACACTGACTGCACAACGTCCACAAAGATGGTTTTATGGATCCAAGAAGGGAATCAGGACAAAGCAAGGTATGTGAAGAGACCAGTGTCTCTATCTTGATAGGTACAGGGTTGTAGAGATAGTGGTGGAGAAAGATAATTGACTTAAAATATACCTGGGATGCAGCACTGTGGAAAGAGATGGACTGGATCTAGAACAAAAAAGAGAGTGCTCAAGAATGACCCAAGTGTGTTTTTAAATTTATGTTTAGTCTTTGACTATTTCATACATGTATTCAATGTACCATACCCATGTCCACCATCAACTCCCCAACACCTCCTAGGACCAACAATATATTTCCCTTCCAAATTCATGTTTCCTTATATAATATTTTGTTTATTTATTATTATGCTTTAAGATAGAACCCAGTAAGTGTTGACAATATGAGCATGAGTGTGCGATCATTCACTTGGGTCTGAGGAAGCTACCAGTGGCCACAGGCCTAAGGAATAGTAACTTTCCCTCACCCAGCCACCATGAACTGACATGAACTCCAGCTACCATGAACTGACATCAATGCCAGTTCCCATGAATTGACAAGAACTCCAGCTACCATGAACTGACAAGAGCTCCAGCTACCATGAACTGACAAGAGCTCCAGCTACCATGAACTGACAAGAGCTCCAGCTACCATGAACTGACAAGAGCTCCAGCTACCATGAACTGACAAGAACTCCAGCTACCATGAACTGACATGAACTCCAGCTACCATGAACTGACATGAACTCCAGCTACCATGAACTGACATGAACTCCAGATATCATGAACTGACAAGAGCTCCAGCTACCATGAACTGACAAGAGCTCCAGCTACTGTGAACTGACAACAGGTGGGAACTTTGGTGCTCCTACCCCCTTCTTGGTAGATTATTTTAAGTTCATTTCATTTTATGTGTGTGAGTGTTTTGCTGCAAGCAAGTGTACCACATGAGTGTAGTGCCCATAGAGACCAGTGGAGGGCACTGGATCTCAGGAATTAGCGTCACAGGCAGTTGTTAGCTTCCTGTGGCTGCTGAGAACTGAACCTGAGTGCTTTTGAGAGCAGCCAAGAAACCATGTCTGGAGTTCCTCTTCTTTCTTGAATTGCAGACTGAACCTGCAGCTTGTGCATGCTAAGCAAGCCCCCTACCACTAGCTCCATCCCAAACCCCACTGGTTGCTTTTTAACTGGCTTGATCTTATGTAGGTCCTGTGTAGGTAACACAGATATGCGAGCTCATGTGTGTTACAGGCATGCTGTATCCACAGGTTAGCATTTCACAGCATTCTTCCCCATCTTCTGGCTCTTCTTTTTTTTTTTCCATCTCCATTTCTGTGTTATTCCCTGAGCCATGGAGAATTGGGTGGCCTGAGTCACTGGAATCATATACTTCTATTTAGGACACTGGGTTAAGGACACTTGGGGCCACAAACACCTTGCTTCCTTACATTTGACATCATCTAAAAGATGTTCATAATTTGTAGTATCTAGTTAGTGACTTTACATCTTTTATTCAGCACATGTGTAAAAAATTCTCACCAAACGAGAGGAAGTGCACTAGGTGGGTTTTATGCCCAGCAAAATAACAAAGATGAATTCTTTGCTTTAAGTGGATTTTCTAAATTTATGAAAAATAGTGATGCAATCAAGTAAATACAACTAAAAGTATAAGGTGATTAGTGCCATAAAAAATGAACAGAAATATGTGTACATTAAAATATGGAGAATTGATAGAATTGTGAAAGTTTTGGAAGGCTTCCCTAAAGAAATTACATTTAACTTGAATCACAAAATTGAAAACAAAGTAAATATCTTGAGACAGGAAGGAATTTGGTGGAAACTTGGAACCATAAACAAGTTTAGACTGGGTTCCTAACAGAGCCTGTAAATATTGCTCCATGAGATAGCCATTTACTAGGGACTGTCATCCTATGCATTGGCACAAGGGAAAGGGCCATACAGGAAAGATGCAGACCTGAAGAGAGGCATGACTGAGTTACCGAGTGAAAATAATTGCATTATCCCTTAGAATCATCCAGTATAGAGAGACAAGCATGTAGGACAGAACAGAAGAATGTTGCTCTTAAGCCAATGTAGTAGCCAGTATGCTGAGAATCACACAGTGCGCCTGTGCAGAGCTTGTCCCTCATCAACCTAACCTGCCCTAGGCAGGTGACCATACAAGCAGCTGGGTTACAGACCTGGGCCAATCACAAGGCGACACAATGACTGCACTAAGAGGAGAGCAGAATGCGAACAGTACATAAACCCTAACCTTGCCCCCAATAAACAAATCTGTGGCAGATTGCCCTCTGCCTGCTTTCACCCGATTCCCAGGGTCTGTGTCTTGACTCTGCGTCTCTCACCCCCTTTCATTCAAGGTTGGACCATTAAATTCCCCAGAAGGCCTGGGGGATTTTCTACATCTGGAGCCCAACATGGTTTTCCGATCCCCCAGTGCTGGTACCCACCCCCTTCCTTGATCAGTGAGAAGGCTCCCTTTTGTGTTCTTGTTCTTTCAGCTGTGTGCTAGGATGAGTGCCCCGCCAGACCCCTCTCCTCCCTTACCATTTACTGCCCTCATAGATAATATTCCTCCCCACATTCGGGAGCCACTATGGCTGCCCTAAAGGCTCTCCTCCAGATCTGTGACCTTAAAATGAAATCCCAGGACTTGGATTCATTTGGGAGGAGGCCATTTGCATTGCCCCTCCTCGCCATAATTGCAAGCCTTAAGGGCTCCCCGGTGGAGGATGTTCTGCATGAGCATAACTCAGCCTGCCACAAGAACACGGAGGAGGATTTGGCCCTGCCCTGTGTCCCTGACTTTCACCAGGATGAGGAAGGTTCCCCCCATCCCAATCCCCCAAACTCCCTTCAGCTGCCCCTGCTAGGAATACTCATTCACCCCCCACCAATATACCCTTGAAGGGGGCCCCAGGAAACTCTCTCCCACTGGAGGGACTAGAGACATCTCATTCTGCTGGCTGTGTCTTTGGGGTAAGAAAGAGCTCAATTATTTTTTTATTTTTTTATTTTTTTTTTCTTTTTACTTTCATTTTGGTTTTGTTTAAACTGAAATTTCTAGTCTGGGGTGCTTTGTTAGGAGAAACTGGACACAGTATTGCTCCTTGAGTGGGGAGATGAAGGATGCCTCAACCCTCCACTGGTAAAGTGTGAACATGGGGTTCACCTCAGAGATTTGGAATCTGGGTAAAAAGGTCTGGATTTTTGGTTCTGGGACTGTCAGGGCATCGGCTCTGTGTATGCAGAATTTCCTCTCTTTGTCTGGCTATGTCTTGTTTTTATGGTAACTGTCCTTCTGTGTGTCTAAGTGTGTGTCTAAGTTTTTGTGTGTGTTTGTAATTCGGACATTATAATTGTCTCATGTTGGTTCTGTCAAACAAAGTGGCCACTTCAAGTTTCAATCATTTATGTACACAGAATCATACATTTTGGTATGCCAGACTAGAAACGCACATGCAAACTTTAAATTTTGATATTTAAAAATGCATTTAAAGGCCTAAAATTTGGATACTGTAGAGATCTCTGAATTTATTGTCTCTGAGTCTATCAAATGCTTCACAACAGGTGGTAGTTTTTATAGGAATTAGCCTCTGAGTTGACTTTTTTTTTAATTTTATTTATTTCTGTATGTGTATGAACGTACTGTCTGCATGCAAGCCTGTGCACCCATGTCGTGCAATGCTGTGGAGGTCAGAAGAGGGTGTCGGATTCCCCAGGAACTGGAGTTCTCCTGGAATTGGAGTTTCAGATGGTTCTCGGCCACCATGTGGGTGCTGGGGATCAAACCCGGGTCCTCTGTAAGAGTGGTCGGCGCTCTTAACCACTAGGCCATCTCTCCAGTCCTGAGTTGACTTTTTAAGGATCCTATTTTCTAAGATGACATTTTGGTTTGTGTCTGCTTTCAAAGGGGATTGTATGAGGTAACTTGCTTGATTTGGAATTATCTACTTTTTCGAGACATCTTCAGGCCAGATTCTCTGGGTGGTTGTATCCCTGATCTAATATTAACTTGCCTTCCAGACTGGGAATGAATTCTTGGAATGGGTGTGGTGGCACACACCTTTAATTCCAGTCCTTGGGAGGCTGAGGCAGGCAATTCTTTGTGAGCTCAAGGTCAGCCCATCTGGTCCACATTGGTGAGTTTCCACCCAGCTGCTATGCCTATCTCAAAGGACCAAAGATAATCTGCCTCTTACTAGCTAGTAAAATTTGCATCAGCAGTTAGTCAGGAATCCTGGTCTGGCTTGGGAGGAGGTCTTTAGAGCTTGGGGATTTCCAGAGCTCTCTGGAATGCCCACATGGCAAGCTTTCCATCTCTACTAGAGAACAATTTTGGAGTCTGGCACCTGGATCAGTTGGGGTGCTGCATGGCTTCCAGGGGTGCATTAAAGGCTCTTGTCTCCAAGGGGTGAGGGAGAGCAGCCTGGAACAGCTTTTTGTCTCTGTTATGTTTCTGCAAGAATTTTTGAGCCTGTTTCCTTCCCTCCCTTCTTTCTCATGGGAGGAAAAGGGACCTCCTGGGTCTGTGCCCTCTTTGCTGATCTGGCTGGCAGGCTGTGTGTTTGTGTTGAGGAAGGGTTGGTCTCAAAGAACTGAATGAATCAAATTCATGAAAACTGTACTTCACTCCATGCTTTTAGCCTCCATTGGATGAAGACATTATATAAAATTGTTGTGATCACTTTAACATAATAGAGCAGACCTCTTGCCCCAGGCTCCTCATGTTCTGAATGTGTGTTTGAGTCTTTTTAAACTATGGAACCTCAGTTCAGCTTATGGATAAGAACCTATTTGGAGGGTGTAAGTGCCTTAAGCCCTCATACTTAGTAAAATCTTATTCTGACATGCCTAATCAGAAATATAAATATTTTAGTGGTATATCTTGGGTATATACCTAAAAAAAAGTCTTTCCAAACTCTCTTCCAGCAGTTGGGAGACAAAGGCATGTGTATATCTTGGTCTGGTTTGGGTGGAGAACTGATACCAGAATGGCCTGGGCCAGCCCTGTTTCTTGCCTCCAGGGTGGGAGAGCTACCCCTCCTGGGGTAGCTAATGGGCTTTAATGTGTTTCCTATCTGTTTCCTCCACCCCTTTCCTCCTCTTAGTAAGGGAACATACCTCCCTGTGTTTGAGCTGCTGTTCTGCTGGTCTGGCCACTCCTGGAAGTTCCCCAGCCAGGTGTGGTGGGCCACACCTTTAATCCTAGCATGCCTTCAATACAATGGCTGTGACAGGTCATACAGTAGGGGCTCAAGGGCCCCACACTAGACTCTAGATCCAGACTCCAGCAGGCTTATCTGGGGTGGTAACCTCCTGTGAAGTTTTAAAATGTTTTTTGTTGTTGTTGTTGTTGTTGACTGTTATAAACTTAAGAGTCATATTTTACTCTGATTTAAGTTTTCATCTCTAATTTAGAGTTTTCATCAAGGTGCTGAAGTTTTGGGTTTGAAACTAGTTAAACATATTTGTTTTATGGAACTGTTTAAATGAATAGGCTCTCATCTAATGCTAATGATTTACTTGCTATCAAGTTGATTCACAAGTAAACTGTCATGTGAGCTAAAACTGTTAAATTACACTATGGTCCTTGGTCCTTAAAGTATAAGTTCATTTTAAGTAATGATCACTTCTGTTGTAGGGTGTAATTTATTTCTAATTGCACATGTGGGGACGTTTACCAGACCTAGGTAAAGTACCTCTAAGCACTCAAAGAAAATTGGTCTTTAAAACCTGTTCCCAAGCTGGCATGAACATCTCACAGTTTATACTAGTGTATTTGAGATAACTGTCCCATCTCATTACATGGAAAATAAATATTAATTACTTAGTAAATCTGCACAATTAAGGGTTAATCTATTTATAAATGCTATGTCTCAAGGTATTAAAAAGGATATAAAAAGGTAGAAAATGTTCAAAAGCTAATTTTAGTAAGGATTTATGTGAAGATGATGAAAAAAATCTATGCAAGTAATAAAAGTCTGAGGAGGTTTGTTGTGACAGGTAAAAGGGACACTATATAAATAAGCTTAAATTTCTAAGGTTCAGTCAACTAGTTCAAGAATAGAAATGTATATCTAGTCAAAGTTTAAGAGTGTTCAGTTTTTGTCCAACCTTTATATGCATATCACATGGCACTTCAAGGTATAGTAAAATGATAAGGTACCTGCATTAAATTAAATCATTATAACCACTTAAGCTAGTTTACTAGTGGCCTGAATAGGATTGTGAATATACAGAGTTAATTCTCAGTCCATTACTGGCTTGAACCTGACTCCCTGTTACAAGTTTGGATTAAATGGACACAGACAAATAGTGGGTTACTTATGGCTGCTGAAAAATGTACTTTATGTTTCTTGCAAGAGTTGTTTTTGATATTTCCTTTGACCTAACCAGATAATTTGGCTCAAAACTAGATTCTATCATACTGAACGAGCTGCATGCAGTCCAAAAGGAGACAGTTTGGATGGGCTTGGTAATCCTTATCAGTTTATTTCCTGTTTTCTGGCATATGTTACAACTCCTGTCTTTCTGGGAAAACTATAAGTCAGGATAGGGGGTCTGAGAAAGAAAGAGATTATTCCTGTTCGTAGTAATTGTAGTGAACAACTTACATTTAAAATAAGCCTGAAATTGTTTAATTCTATCTTGTGGGTTATGCCTGCTTAATCTATCATGTTAAGTCCCTCCTCCAGTCAGTATTATACAAAGCTGCTTGAACTTTTCTCCAAGCCCTATCTATAATATTATTCAGTAATTAAAAGTACTACACTGGTGTAACTCACCCTTTCTGGATGGATAACTACCATACATAATGCCCATACCAATTTGGCTGAAAACAAAAGTTGGTTAATCTGGGCTAACTGTATGGACTTATACACCCAAAAGAAAAGTATAACCAAAAGATAACTAATCATTATATTTCCTTTAAAGTCTGAAAGAGTGTGCCTCCAAACACTAGATTTTAAGCCATTTAAAGTCATATGAGATCTGTTGTTACCAAATAATAAAGTTTACTCTTTCTGTTTAAGCAGAAAAGGGAAAACTCGCACCGTGACTATCGAAAATTCCTGGAAAGCAGATGCTGAGTCCAGACATCATGGACAAATGAACAAAAGGTGAAGCCCAATAATGGATGCTTAGGAACCCCTCATTGAGAGATTCCAATCGACTTTTAGGTTGGACATTTAATTCACCCTGTTCATCTCTTGGTTCCCTGCCTAGAAAATGTACCTAGCTACTTTCACCTTCACAGGCACTGGTCAAGGATTTGTTCTCTCTGTAACTATACTTTTTGGGGTCTTTTAGATAGATCCACTGAGCACGAACCCCAGTCGCCACCTCCTTTTCAGCATGGAAGAAGTCAGAGCGGTAGGTGCCCTGATTCTCTCTTGGCAATTGGGGTAACCTCCTCAGAGGGTAATGTGATAAAGTACGAGCTAAAATTGGCTAGGCAGTTTAGGGTCAAGACCTCCCGAAAAGCCAGTTTCTTTCTCAGCTGAGAGCTGGATCTGCCAGTGGACTTATCTTTCTGGTTGCTCTGACTGGTGGCTCATACATCCTTAACTTGTCAGATTTATTGACCAGTAGGTAAATTCCATTAAAATCATGGTGCTAAGGACACTATACAACCCCCCCTCCAGCAGAGATCATTCCATCTTGGAAACACCAACTGTGGTTAACTCTTGTGAACTTTTTTCAAGGATTCGAAGGCCACATAATGAGAGGGAGAAATGAGTTATGATCTCAGTTTTTTTTTTAATTTTTTTTATTTATTTCTCTATGTGTATGAATGTACTGTCTGCATGCAGGTTTGTGCACCCGTGTCGTGCAATGCCCCAGAGGTCAGAAGAGCATCTCCGATTCCCCTGGAACTGGAGTTCTCCTGGAATTGGAGTTTCAAATGGTTCTCGGCCGCCATGTGGGTGCTGGGGATCGAACCCAGGTCCTCTGTAAGAGCAGTCGGCACTCTTAACCGCTAGGCCATCTCTCCAGCCCCACGATCTCAGTTTTTATTAAAGGCCCCTGGTCACAACAGTTTATTAATTACACCTTGACCCTTGGTTCTCAAGTTGTCTCCCTTAACTCTACCCCCCACCCCAAGTCATAGCCTTTGATACTAGCTTTCTTTCTCAGGCGTGGTCTAAGCTAAAGCCCATTTTTGACCCTGCTACATTGGTCCCCTGGGGCGTCCTCTGCCTCCTGGCCTTTCTCTGCCGTTTTCTCTTCAGGTGTCTGTTTTGCTTTGCCCACAGCCAATGCCAGGTCAACAAAACAACTGCCCAGGTCCTCTCAGCAATGGTCAATAGGGACTTTGCATGCACCCCTCCTGATAAGGTGGTTTGCATCTGGCTCTCATCCATCCACAACTCGTGGGAATGAGCTTGTTTCTCCCCACTGTGGTACCGCTCCTGGCCTCTCCCCTCAGTGGCTGGCAAGGCAAAGATGAGTAAGTCCCTGCAAACCAGGGCAACCTAAACAGACACAGTCAAAACGTCAGAATGCCAGAGGTGGGGTCAACAATGTTCAGGTGGGCATGGCACCTGGGATCCTCCCACTGGACTGCTCCTCATGCGAAATTAAGTATAAAGGGTGGAAATGTAGTAGCCAGTATGCTGAGAATTATGCAGTGCGCCTGCACGGAGCTTGTCCCTCATCAACCTAACCTGCCCTAGGCAGGCAAGACCATACAAGCAGCTGAGTTACAGACCTGGCCAATCACAAGGTGACACAATAACTGTACTAAGAGGAGAGCAGATTGCGAACAGTGCATAAACCCTAACCTTGCCCCCCAATAAACAAATCCTGGCAGCTCACCCTCTGCCTGCATTCACCCGATTCCCAGGGTCTGTGTCTTGTCTTTGTGCCTCTCACCCCCTTTTGTTCACGGTTGAACCACGAAATTCCACAGCAGGCCTGGGGGATTGACTACAAGCCAGCAGCTCCTTCTGACACTGATGAGTGTTTTCTCCATGAAGTGTTGATGTCGCTGAGCTTCCAGGTTGAACATCAGTAGCCTTTGGGCTGCCTTGAAACATCCCATGCTGTTGTGCTAAAGAAGAGACTATGTGTGGCAAGGTACATCCCAAGCACAGTGGGTGGTTTCCACCTGCATTGGTCAGTCTCAGATGCTTGCTTCAGCAGAGACTGGCACAAGAATTGAGGAAACCTGGAGACACTGAAGAAGAGCAGAAAGGTGACTGATCCAATCCTTACGACTGGGATGGAGAGAGGAAGGAAGACTGTGACCAAGGACAAAGGGGAACTTTCAAGAGCTAATGGAAGGTTTCTGCTTTAAAAAAAAAAATTAAAAAAAGGAAAGCTGTTCTCTTTTTACCAGTTCATAGTAGGGAAACAGTTTGAGCAGATTTGCGACTTTAAAACACTTGCCTTGCAGGAGGACAGAGAGACTGCTCAGCTGTTCAGAGTGCCTTCTGCTCTTTCAGATATCCCCAATTCCTTTTTCTGTACAGACACCAGGCAGCTCATAATCACCTGTAACTCCAGCTAGAAGGAATATGTCACCTTCTTCTGGCCTCTGTGGGCACCTTAATATGTGTGGCATATACTCAGAGAGGCATCCACACATGCACATAAAGAAAAAGTGAAACTATATTTTTATATAGTTTCATCCTCTGTGGATGTTGAAGAGTAGATTGCAAGGGGAGCCAGTGGGCACAGAAAGTTAGTTAGCAAGAAAGTTCTGGCTAGCACGTTTGCGGAGTGGAGAAAAGTGGGCAGATTTGGAAAATAAAGGGAAATAACAAGAGAACTCGGTAATGCATGTAGCATGTCTAGGAAAAGCTCTCCATGGGCACTGAGGCCTGAATTTCAGCTTGAGTTATGGAATGAATACGAAATAGTGACACTACTCCCTTGAGAGTACAATAAAGGGAAAATCACTTAGGAAGAAGAAAATTAAGCATTCATTTTTAAAAAACACTGAATTTAAAATTTTTTGACATTGAAATTCATATATAAAAATGTCAGATTTCAAAATATACTAGACTAAAAATAAGTTGAAATCATCTGCCTGCACATAAAGTCTTGGATGGACAAATATTTTAGGCAGACAATACACTGAGAAAGAAATCTTTATCTCAATCTGCAAAATAAATCCAAGCTCCACATTCTTTTGGCAATTTGCAGCATATTAAATATATAAGTTCTGTTATTTTATTTTAACATTCTAATATTCTTTATTAAATATTATTTTTCCTATAATCAGTGATTCAGATAAATCAGTGAAAAATTACTATAACAAACTTTAAATTTTACATCTGTTCCACCTATATCAAACCAATGAACACTGTAACATTCACTAACAGAATTTATATATTTTATTGCAGTGTACTACATTATGACTTTCAAAAATTCTTTCAGACAGTTAAAACTTCTTTGCTGATTAAGCAAAAAATAAGAAGTTGCTTACTAAGCAATAAAGACTCTTCATAAATGCATCCAATTTAAGATTCTCTGTGTGGTATTTCCTGGGCAATCAAATGACAGTGACAAAGATGAAGATATTGTCTTATAGATTTAGTTTTCTAATAGGGGAATACAAATATCAACTTAAACATTCAAGACAGTTAATTGCTGTTGCCAACCCTGGTACGGATCTTCTAGTTTGTTTGTTAATTTTTTTTAGCTTCTCAATGAATAAGTGGAATCTAAGGATATTTTTGTGATTCATTTGGAAACAAATAATTTTCTGAATTCACTCTACTTTATAGGGTACAAATATTCACTTATTTTAGCCAGCAAATTATTGAATGTTTTCCTTTATTGTCTTTGATTTTAAAACCAAGTTGTTTGTCAGTACTTTTCATAAATTTACATTATGCTCAATAAACTTTTCTTTACTATTTATTTATTTATTTATTTATTTATTTATTTAGTGGTCTCTTTGAGACAGGGTGTCCCTGCAGCCCCAGCTGTCCTGGATCTCTCTATGTAGACCAGGCTGGCCTTGAACTCAGAGATCCACCTGCATCTCCCTCCCAACTGCTAGGATTAAAGGCATAGGCCACCATGCCCAGCTTCTTTAACATTTATAAGAGGCTGCAGAAGAATGAGGAAATAAAAACACATAAACTAGAATAGTAAATATAGGCCTGAGTTTGGAAGTCAAAGGGCCCTGTCCTGGGTCACACTTGCCTCATTTACTGATTTATTTAACTTCCTTGTTTCCTAATTCTACAATCTCAAAATAAGGTTTCCAGGTTAAATGTGATCATCTATCAAGATGACTAGTATAAGAAAAAACTTTTAACATCAAAAGACCCAGTAGAGTGTCTGCGAAAGAAGATTCAGCAGCCCCATTTTTTTTTTATTTCTGTATGTGTATGAATGTACTATCTGCATGCAAGTTTGTGCACCCGTGTCGTGCAATGCCACGGAGGTCAGAAGAGGGTGTCGGATTCCCCTGGAACTGGAGTTCTCCTGGAATTGGAGTTTCAGACAGTTCTCGNCTGCATGCAAGTTTGTGCACCCGTGTCGTGCAATGCCACGGAGGTCAGAAGAGGGTGTCGGATTCCCCTGGAACTGGAGTTCTCCTGGAATTGGAGTTTCAGACAGTTCTCGGCCGCCATGTGGGTGCTGGGGATTGAACCCGGGTCCTCTGTAAGAGTGGTCGGTCGGCGCTCTTAACCCCTAGGCCATCTCTCCAGCCCAGCAGCCCCATTTTTAAGGAGCATGTGAAGCTGTCTACTTTGAAAGGACAGGTTGTTCAATATAATCTTGAAAAGAAATAATGCAGGGCTGCAGATATGGCTCAGCAATTATGTGTTCATTGCAGAATACTGGAATTTGGTTTCCAGCGCATAGAGCAAGTGACTCCCAGCAGACCTCATTTAACTCCATTTCTTGGGTTCTGATGCCCTCTTCTGGCCTTTGAGATCACTACATGCACATAACCACAGACACAGAGGCATAAACACAGCATAAACACACACAAAATTTTTTTTGAAAAAAATTCACTTCGTTTTTCTGAAAAAATAAGACAAATGACAATATATTCATTTTAGGGGCTGAAGATATGGCCTAGCGGTTTAAGAGCGCCAACTGCTCTAGCAGAGGACCTGGGTTCGATCCCCAGCACCCACATGGTAGCTGAGAACCGTCTTTAACTCCAGTTCTAGGGGAATCCGACACCCTCTTCTGACCTCCATTGCATGACATGAATGCACAAACACACATGCAGACAGTACATTCATACACATAAAAAATAAAATTAAAAAAAGAAAATATATTCATTTTAGCACCTAGAGAGATGGCTCAGTAGTTACGAATGCTGGCTGCTCTTGCAAAGGACCCAGGTTCAGTTCCCAACACCTATGAGGCAGCTGACAACCCTGGGTAACTCCAGTCCCAGGGGATCCAACCCCCTCTTTTGAGCTCTTCCGCATTGCAAGATAAAGGTGCACTAACACACATGCAGACAATACACTCATATGCAGGAAATAAAAATAATAAATAAAACATTTAAAAATATATATTCATTTTATATTTGTAAGTATCATAAATATAAAATTAATTGGTATATTTTGCAGATCTTGATGAAATCAAGAAGTCTATATATAAATACCTGACTGATTCTTCATTTATAGATATTTCAGAACCAGCAAGATCTGAAAATTAAGTTGGTACATAAATTCAGGTTTTCCTTAAATAGACAGAAAAAATACAAACATTTTTAGAGTACATGAAGTTGAATGTTTATTTGGAAAGCTGAATTTCATGTGTAATGAAAATAGTTTTGAACTATACATATCCGTATGCATATCCGTATGCATAATACAAACACCAACCTACAATACAAACACATTTTAATAAAGATCTACTGAGAACATTACATACAAAAGGGAAGGAAACAAGGTGAACCTGCTCCCCATACCTTCTGTCTCCTTGTTGATGCAATCAACTTAAGACACAAAACAACATAAGCATTGGTTCCACCCTACTTGTTATTTCACTATGGGAACACTAAGGGAAATCTACTACTACAAACTACAAACCAGTCCCACTATAACCTATTTAAAGTTGTTACAAGAATTATACCTTAGTTGCATGTAAACATATTTAGAGTTTCAATTGGCATTAATGTTTCAAATACTTAGAAAAACACACCAGCATCTCTCATCTCTCCTCATTGTTCTCTCTTCATCACTTCCATGAGTATAAAATAGGAAAAAATATTATTTGACACTTCCAGTGTAATTCCATTGTGCTTTACATTTTTATAAACATGGGCAATCTAAAATATCAGATGCCTTTATACCAATAAATCCACCAATTTAACATTTTTCATATAAATATGCATGCAGAATTAGTGGAAAACAATTTGTATAGCAAAGACCCTGCTTAATTTCCTTCGGATTAATCATTTTCAGTGGCATGTGCAAATCATACTGCTCATTGAACTGTGGATTTAGATTATTTTCTGTAGATTTGTTTTTATATAAAAATATATTTATGTGCTCAGAGGAAAAAAGTTGAGTTGGTGTATATGTGTGGTTGACTTTTAGAGACATATTTTGAGAATAGGTTTGGATGATGATGTTCGAAGGCATCTTAGATTTTAATACTTGTACATTTTTCCATACAAAAGAACACCCTGTGATAATGAGCATTAGCACTTTATAGCAGAGAGAGTTTGAAGAAAAGCAGTTCAGCAACTTGCCTAAAGTTTATGTATAAAATCAGTACTGGAACCTGGAAGAGAAAACAGATTTTTCCTGACCCTCGGACAGCTCGCAATGAACTGATCCTCATCAACAATCCATGAGATTATATACAATCAATTACATTAAAATCATATTGTCAGTAGACTACAAAAAGTTACTGTAAAACCAATGAAGAACTAAGCTCTACATATTAGCAGCTGCCTTTCCACTTACTGGGCATTTTCCAAATAATTATTGCCCATTTATAATCAACATTGCACATCACAGAATATACCACTCATTTTCTGAGAAAAAAAAAAAAAAAAAGAAAACAATCCATTTTATCCTAACAGGATTTTGAAGCCTTAACACATGCTGAGTCATCAAACATATGAGTAATACAATTATGTAATTTAAATCCGGGAACTCATGGACCTTAGCCTGTTTTGCTGAAGATTCTCGTTTGAATGCAGCCAAATAGCCTTGAGAAGAAGGTGACAGTGGAAAGCCAAAAAAAAAAAAAATGTTGTAATCCAATCGCACTCTTCAATTGTAAATTATTTTCATTAGGAAAATATAATATAAAATGTCCTTGTTTTTCAAACTGGCAAAGTATAATGCACATTGAGAACACAAATTACATTTATATCAAAATGACTTAAAGAGTATGACATTCCTAATGAATCTATTCTAATTTTTTAGACATGATTTTCAACCTTCATGACCCTTTCAAAACTACATTTCAACCAATGGCAAAGAAGAGGAAGAACAGCAGAATTAACATGTTTGTAGCAAACTTCATGTCCTGGAGCTCAGTCCACAATTCTTCCCAGATAAATCTTTGCAGGATCATTGTTCTTCCAGAAAAGTTGTGTTTTGGAAATCACACACACATGGAGTCCAAATCCCACTGATAAATGTTTGCATCCTTACACTTACATGCACTGGGGGACAAACATGCCTTCCACTTTGACTTTTTATGTCCAGAAGAGTGGTCAAATCTTGATCCCAGGAAGTATGGTTTTAAAGAAAACATGCTTTTCCTTCCTATGTATTTTATAAGGACCCATGAGTTTAAACATGATATTAACATTTGAATTGCTACATTGGTCATTATAAATGTCCCCAACTTTAATCCCCAAGCAATATAATGGGTCACATAATATAAACTTGAAGAATTAATAACAAACATTGATAATTACAAAAACTAAAGTAAAATCTGAATTAATATCCTTTAATATGTTTAATAATTTCACAATGAACTTAAAATGCTCCATTAAATGAGAAGCTGAACACTAAATTTTATTACAGGTATATAAAGTCCTTCCTACCATCTCTAAAACATTCCCATGTGCCATTTTAAAGGACCTGGTAGCTCACATGCCAGGAAGAAAATTCCCTGAATCTGTACAAACTTTGACAGAAGAAAAATACAGAAAATAACACAGTAACAATACAAATACATTAAAATATAATCAAATTGATATGTAAGAATTTCTACCTTATTTTCTCTACTCCAAACTTATTTTGAAAAATATGAAAACATTTCCCTCAATATTTCTGCAATATTTTATTTTGAGACCATTGAAAGAAAAGCAATAGAAGAACAAAATCCAAAGCCTTCACACGGTTTTTACTTGTAGAACCTCAGGGTTTGGGGCAGAACCCTGGGAAGATGAAAATATCTTACTCTATACTTTAGCTGTACAATCATGCCTATTAACGTTCTTTTATCACTTGAAAATAAAACGCTATATTTTAAAATGTGTGAATATTAACATAATATGTACAATGCATTCATGAAATACATCCAAGTGTACCATTATATAAACATGAAGATAGAAAGCAATCAATATTGAAATGAAGATATTAAATAGAACCTTGAACATTTTGTCTGTTCTTCATAAAATAACATTCTGACCCCCAATCCCTTTGCAGCTCAAGTTAGTCCAATTAAAAAAAAATGTCATAACACATAGAAATAAAAAATTCATGCTGAACTTGAAAACATTATAACTCTGCTTAAAGATCACAATCTCTGGGCAAATAGGAGCTCAATAAATACTAGTTGTTTGCTCACCTAAGACTTTTGCTACTAAAGTTTTAAATAATAAATTTAGACTGTATAGATTCAAAGAACTGTTTAATAACACATTCATATCTCTTTTTACATTTTAAATAACCAGTCTGCTTGCTTACAATCTTTTAACCTGTCGTGAATCAGTCACTAAGACAGTTTTTAGAAATACATCCAGAGATAAACCCACAAGGTAGGGACATCTATGCACACACGTTGAATAGTACAGCCAGGCAGATATGGAGTAGGCTAAACGGGTCTTTTAGATTCAGTCAAAGTGGATCTAAATACAGGATTTGTTTAGTGCTCTGCATTCTGAGCACCTGAAAACAAAACTAAAAATAAAATACAGGTCGGAAGTGCTTGGTGGTTGACTTTTTTTGAAGGCAGTGCTATTTTTCTGATCAAAATTTTAGGACGTCAGCCTCTGGACAATACATGTTTCCATTCCTATATAAAAGTTCTTTACCCTTTGAATATATCAGGAAGAGTAAGGCTAGTTAGCCACATTATGTGTGTTGGATTTATGCCCGGAGTGGGAATGTTGCTGTAGAACTTCCATTGCTTTCAACAGATCCCTTCTCCTTAGACCCAGTATAGGCGCCGATAAATGACCCATCTTCATTGAACAGACCATGGTCTCCTTCTCCATACTCCACTAGGCTGTCTGCACTCCCTGTCGCCTGCATGTTCCGGTTCAGAGACCGAACACTTCCTTTGAGAGGTTTTTCATCACTGTCACTAGAAAACAAAACAGACTAAGTAGTTCACTGATCCAGTTCTCATATGAAAATCAAGGCTCATTCACAAGTGCTAATAGAGAACACTCTAATTTTCAGTACGTTCATATTAACAGAGAAGACAGGTACTTAAAGCTGAAATGATACTTCCACAAAAAAGTGCTTTAAAAAGCCATGACCAATTTTCTTCATTTTGAGTAATCGATTAACAATTTTCTTTACTTTTTGCAACATATCTACTTCAGGAGCTTTTGTGGGACATAGTGATTCAACCCTTTAGCTCACAGAGAGGTAGAGTTTCTTTGGTATTGGATACCCATGTGCCCCTTAAATTCATATGCTGAATTTCTAACCCTCAGTGTGGTGGTAATATGGATGGGCCCCTGGGAGGCAACGAGTCATGGAAACAGTGTCTGGTAAATGGAATCACTGGGCTTTGGAAAGAGGCTCCACTGACCTGCCTTGCCTCTTCCAGAGATGACTCTCACCAGATAGTGAATGTGCAACAGCTGTTGTTGTGAATGTGCAATACCTGCTGTTCCTTCCTTCCTTCCTTCCTTCCTTCCTTCCTTCCTTCCTTCCTTCCTTCCCTCCCTCCCTCCCTCCCTCCCTCCCTCCTTCCTTCCCTCTCTTTAATCCCAATGTTCTTGTTTAAGGTAGAACTGCAAGCCATTCCTCAAGATATATAAAAGCAGAAAAATAAACACAGAGCAAAGCAGAGACAAAAGACTGCTCAGATTTGTACCAGTTAACCTTGTATGGCCAGAAAAATACTCCACACCTCTGGTTAGAGATGGATCCAGAGATGAGCCAAGAAGGACAAGAGGATTTCTTGGTATGGATTTGAGGTTATAAATTATGACATCAACATAAACCTGAAATTTACAGTAGCTTTCTTGGCTCTTCTGTACAAAGAACATACAGAAGTTTTGACTAAAGTATGGTCACATCTGAAGCAAAAAATGCTAAGAACTTGAGCGGGTGGCACACGGGAAAAGAGAGACGTTTAAGGAGTTAGGAGTTTTAATCCTTTTGCAGTTGCTACCTACCTTGAACTTGACCCCTTGTGTTCCCTATGTCTTATATACCCTTTATGCCCTCATACATTTGGTCATGGAGGGCCTAGTTAGCAGTGACACAGAGCTTCATTTCATGCTCTACTTGATTTATTTTGGATGGTTCTTTAGCCAGAATAATTATCAAGAAGAAATGCTTCTTCATCCTTGAGCTCTTCTATTTTAATTTATTCAAAAAATCATTTTTTACAGAAGTCTAGAATTTTACCTTTACCTTTACAGGTGCGCATGAAAAATTTCAGTTTGTGTCTATGGAAGCAAGCTGAATGCAAATCAAGTTCAGAGGACCCAGGCTAAAAAGTGGCTTAAAGGTGTTTTGGTCACTCTAAATAAATACTTAGTTTATGTAAAAATAGTGGCAAGTGTTATTCGCAGAGATTAAACCAAAGTATCTTGCAGCCCATTGCTATGTAGACTATAGTACCTGTACAGAACAATTCAATCATTGCAAAGTTATGTAATTGTAGATATTAGAGAAGGAGAGAGGGAGGAGGGAAAGAATAGAACAAAATGAAGGAAGGAAGGAAGGAAGGAAGGAAGGAAGGAAGGAAGGAAGGAAGGAAGGAAAGAAAGAAAGAAAGAAAGAAAGAAAGAAAGAAAGAAAGAAAGAAAGAAAGAAAGAAAGAAAGAAAGAAAGAAAGAAAGAAAGAGGAAGGAAGGAAGGAAGGAAGGAAGGAAGGAAGGAAGGAAGGAAGGAAGGAAGGAAAGAAGGAAGGAAAACAGAGATAGAGAAAACCTATTTGATAAAATACTCTTCAGAAAGGGGTTGCAATATAGGCCAGTGGTTTTAAGAACAATTCAACATATTGCATTAAACAAACCTAATGAAAGTGTTCAATCCATTAGTAAGTGTAACATTATATTTACCTGTATTCACCAAAAGTTTCATCTTTTCCTGACTGCACTTCTGGATCTGGGTGCAAATCCTCCTTTTCTTTCACTGAAACAAAAACTTAAGATGAGATTGAATAGAATGCAAAGACATTGTAAATGCACTTTGGGAGTGCTGAATCCAGGTGGATAGTCAAAAGCACTGCTCAGAAAGTATCACAGCAGTGATATTACGCTTTCTGAGGCTATATATATAACACATCAGCTACTTTTCATTCAAACAGAAAAGGGATTTTTTTTCTGCTGTCTCTGTATATGCTATTAAGCTGACAGTATGCTGCAGATCTTTCTCCTCCATATCATATGAGAATTTTTCCTCTTGGAAGAGCCCTACATAGACTTGTTTGTCCATGCACACAAAATGCTTAATATTTATAATATTATCCAAACTTTTCTGAAAATTTCATAGTCTCTTTACTAATCTAATTAATGTCATGAAACCAACCTCAATTAAAAAGCTATCAGTCATGATATCCCTCATCCTGCTCTCATTCAAAAGTAACTCTGCCATTGAAATAATCAGGGTTATGGTGGCATTTAAAGTACAAATTTATATGAGAGACTGCAGTGATTGATCAGTTGGATAATGTGCCTGGCAGGCAAGCATAAGGACTTGTATTCTATTGTCAGTAACCATATAAAAAGGCCAGCCTTGATGGCATGCATCAATAATCCCAGCTCTGGAGAGGTGGGAGAAAAGCAACCTTGGGGCTCGCTATTCACCAAGTTTAGCCAAATTTGCCAGCTTCAGGTTGTATCCAATATTGATGTGTATTTTCCACATTCACATACATACAAGTATATATGCACCCCCCAAACACACACACACACACACACACACACACACACATTTACTTGAAACATTGGGACAAGAGTTGTGTTCTTCCTTCTCTTATCTTTCCTAGAATTAAAACACAGAATCTTTTTCTTTTAGGGGCAGGCTGAAGAAGCTCTTTAGAATATGTATGGGTTCACACTTCACCAATAGTTATTTGTTGAGGATAATTCATGAAGAATGCTGCCTGTCTTTAAAGTTTCAAATGGATGGCATAGAATACGTATTAGTCACCTAGAACACAATAATTGTTCCCACCTCAAGAAAAAATTGAAATGTACAATGATATGTTATTCATGCGATTTTAGAAGAAACTTGAAAAATTGTGTTCATGATGGATTATGATAAATTCCCAGGAAATGTTTGCTGGGTGGGCCACAAACCAATAAAGAAAAGTTCAACAATGTATATGTTTCCAACTAAAAGCTGTGAGAGTTAAATCATCCCTCCCTTGTAAAAGAATTATGACTCAAGAGCAAAATCAATAAGAATGTGTATTTCCAAAATATGCAATTTTTAAGGTACCATTATTCTATATATTAATTGGAAATGTACTCTGGGCAACAGGAATGGTCAACTATAACTGAGCTGATTAGTTGTGCTAATTCTATTGGAATGCACCAGAAAAAATCAGATTTTATATATATATATATATATATATATATGCATAAAGCATATTTTATACACATGAGCTTCTTTTCTGTTAAAACACACATATGTGCTGGACTTGGTGGCACATGCCTTTAGTCCCAGCATTTGAGAGGCAGAAGGAGGCAGATTCCTGTGATGTCAAGGCCAGCCTAGTCTACATAGACCCAGATTTGGCTATAGGATATCCCTGTCTTAAAAAGGACAACAACAAAAAATGGTACTCAGTAATAAAACCTCTTCTATATTTTATGAATAGGTATGTTTGTAAGCATTATGTCCTTGTTATCAACACTATATTAAATATTTAAACCTAGCGAAGAAAGAATATCACAGATTAAGAATATTCTGTTTCCTTCATTAATTTAGAAATCTTATTAATTTTGCTTAAAATGTATTTTTAAAAATGGTTTCTATAGAATTGATGCCAGAATTGAAGATGACATTAAGCAACAATTTTACCTGAATATTTTCCACCTTTGTTCCTCTTCACAAAGCAAACAGTTAGCAATATTAATGTGAGAAGAGCGATTGCACACATCAGTCCAATAAACCAACCTTGAGTGGAGATGTCATCATATAAGCCAGCATATTCTGTTGTACAGAGAGAAGCCACAATATTGAATCCTACAATCAGTACCTTATATAACATAATTATGGAGTACAATCAGATATCAAATAGATAGACAGATGATGATGATAATGAAGATAGATAGATAAATGATAGATAGTAGATAGATTATAGATAGAAAGATAGATAGATAGATAGATAGATAGATAGATAGATAGATGATGGAAGATGATAGGTAGATAGATGATAGATAGATGATAGATAGATAGATAGATAAATAGATGATAAATGGATAGATAGATAGATAGATAGATAGATAGATAGATAGATAGATAGATGATAGACAGATTTTATCTTTCCTTTAGTTCTAGAGGGGAAAGATGATCTGAACAGTATTTCATTGGTTCCTTTTGGGGGGTACTAGGAAATTTTTCCTTGTTAAGAAAGGGTTTTGCCAAATTAAATTTAGGGATGAAAATTAAATAAGGATGAAAATCAGAAAGGAGAGCACAGTTAGTGCAGAAGCAGCAGCAAGCAAGCAGCAGCAAGGCATCCTGGGTCTTAAGGGGGTCACCTGGAGCCTTCATGAGCTTGAGTTTCTTTCAGTTTTCCTTTTAGTCTTGGTTATCAATATGTGTTAGTTAGCAGGACATAACTTCAGGTGGTGACTCTAGTTAAAGCAATAAGGGATACATTCGACCATAGTGTCAAATTTTCATTTTGATAATGTTGGTAATTTTGAAATGTTTGATAATGTTCCACATGCCAGTAAAAATTAGAATTGGAATGTTCATATCTAGTGTACTCTACGTTTTTACCTTTAATATAGAATGTATGTACAATTAATCCGTAGGACATGGGTACATTTTCTAGGACTACCACCAATACATTCTAGTTACCTTTAACATAGAATGTATGTACAGTTAATCCGTAGGACATGGGTACATTTTCTAGGACTACCACCAATACATTCTAGTTTCTCACCTCTCCCTCTTGTCTCAATTACATCTTGAAAAATGCTATCGTTATCGCCCCAATTCTTAGTCATTAGGCGAACAATATGTTCTGCTCCGGGCTCAAATACCTCTACAGGGTGAATCTTTTGAGTAAGATTTACTCCTTCTGTTATCTTCCTGATACCTCTACCTATGAAAGGTACACAGTTAAATAATATGAATTTTAATTACTGAAAGGCAGGACAAAAAATGCAAAAATATATATCATTTGAGATGAAGAAAAAATTTACTTTAACATTGTTATTTTAAATACTTCTTGAAATATCAGTGTATGCAGAAATTAACATTTCAATTTTTCTCTTAAAATACTGAAAATGAGTAAATGGAATGATTTCAATTCATGGGCACTTACTGATGAAATGATACTATAAATCTGCTTGATCTTGTGGATGGCTCAAAACCAAACACAGACTCACTCAAAATTTTTTCCAATATAATGTCGTATTATTTAGATTTTTGTACAGCTAGTGAAAAAGTTGAATATAGCTCTTTGGGCCATTTTGATTGTAACTGTATATTCAATACAATTATGTAAATATATGTATACAATTACTTTGTTTCCATAAGTACTGGTGGTACAACATCACAGTACAGTCACATATTAGATATATGAATTAGAATTTTCAGCTACATAAAGTGCAGGTTTATAGGTACATTTGAATGGAATGGTTTTGTTGCCCTTTTGACATAGTATGAAACTTAATTCTTTTCCAAAAAGAATTTCGATAATATGTCAATGGATTGATTGTTGACCCTCTCTGTAACAGATGAAAATGAATCACATTTGGTTAATATACATTAATTTCTGATCTTTCAGTCAAATGTACAAAATGTTTTTGGCATTTAATTCTCTAGTAATCAACTCATCATGGTATATGTCAATAGGAAATGTTAAATCTTTTACAAATTAAAGGAAGTACTATCCCTACCAAGGACAGAATGGAAAATGCAAAGTTATGTTACATGGGCATACTCACACCACAATACTTAGTTATAACTTTTCACCACAGAACAAAAATTGATTGTGTAGTTAATTGTACCACAGTGGAATTCATTCAAAATGGGACCAGGGAAAAAATAAAGTTAGTTATAGAGTTGCGCAAAGCCTTTAGGACAGATCACCATAATATAGAATATAATAAATTTTACTTTGAAAAACATAAATATTAGTACATCATTAATTATGCAAGCTTTTGAAAAGTAAAACAAGTATTTCACTCAAATCACTAAGGACACAAAAACTTATTCTAACTCCATCTTTCTCCCTCTTCAGTCAGAGAGCCATTTTCAAGCTGAAGTAAACCAGAAGAGAGAAAAACTAAAGTGTGCTGACTACATCTTAAACTATCAATACCATACAATCTTTTTTTTTAATTTTTTAAAAATTTCTATGTGTATGAATGTACTATCTGCATGCAGGTTTGTGCACCCATGCCATACAATGCCTCTGAGGTCAGAAGAGGGTGTCGGATTCTCCTGGAACTGGAGCCAAAGACGGTTCTCAGCCACCATGTGGGTGCTGGGGATCGAACCCAGGTCCTCTGCAAGAGCAGTCAGTGCTCTTAACCGCTAAGCCATCTCTCCAGCCCAATACCATACAATCTTAAAATGCATTCTAGTCAGAAGAAGGAAAAGAAATATGCACCAATAGATTCTAATGTTTAAAAGTTGTCATTTTTGGAGTATTTAGTGAAAATGAGCTCCTCTGTAGAATTGTACAATTTCAAAGACAATGTTGAAGTCCAACAGGAAAAGTAATTCTAAATTTCATTTGGCAAAATATATCTATAGAGGAGAAATTAGTGTCAACTAGGGGAGAGGGCAGTAGTTGGAATTCTGACAATGCAGATCCCTGAAAAAGAGCACAGACACCTTAGTAAGGAATATTTTAAAATTGCCAACACATATAGGAGGGAACAAAATAGTTTTTTTTTTTTGACATTCAAGCATGCTCGCTATAACTTCATTGTGCAAAAGAAGTGCGGCATAAGTTCTGAAATCACACAGCCCTCCAAAAAAGCAGTTGTCCATGGTAAACTCAGCCAAGCCCAAATCTTCCAGCATCTAAACTAAAATGTAGAACATGGTTAAGGCAATTCTGTGAATATCTTCTCTTAATATGCTTCAGATTGTCATGAATGGGGTGGAACTAGCAGCTTCCATGGGTGTCATGTTGTCACTTCCATCAAAGCAGTAACCACCCCCATGCCTTGATATCTTCTCTGAATAGAAAGAGGAAGTTTTGTATTTAGAAAATTACTGCTTGGAATTCTGTGAATTAAACACTTAATGTCTGTTTGAAGCCTTGATACGTTTCTGTAGTGACTAGAATGTTTTCATGTGTATTTTGAAATTTCACCTTTTTAATCAGATACAGGAGTTCAGCTCATTCAGTGTTTGGTACATTCTTTGAAACAATTTGTGGCTTTGTAGTTGATGATATTTGAAAATGCATACTCTTCACATATGAACATGTTTGTATTTCAAAGAAAACATAGACCTTCTGTTTTATTGACAGGATAGGAACAAGACTGAGAAACTGGTTACAAAATTTGGAGCATAGCTGTCCACATAGGGAAGATACTGACTGATAATGATTCACAAATCTGAATATATTATATATCATTAATAAATAATAGTCAATTGAGTAACTCTTTACTGTCCTTTATTCCAGGAATTTCTTCCATGGATAAGGTTATTTTCTTAATCTATACTTTGTGAAACATTCAGAACAGAATATTTGTCAGTTACTATTTACAAATAAACACTTCTGTTTATCTTCTTTTGTGTTTCTATTCCTTCTCTGTCCTCAAATCCTTTCATGCATGACCACCCTAAACTCCATACAAGTTCTTCTTTCTTGTGGAACATTATAGAATGTTTATCAAGAAAAATCCTAAAGCTGTCATTACAGGAATAGTTTTGCCATGGATAGGTTTATAAGATAGTAAAAACTGAAAAAGTATAAGTTATTGAGGAAAATTGTACTACAAGAGAAAATCACAGACTGGTAGGCCATTTCCAATTGTTTCTTAGCACAAACCAGCAGACAATGAAATAAAATTAACAAATGAATTAACGCACATATGAATCATGGCATGGGAGTGGCAAATGTTTGCCAAGGCAAAAGACAAAATGTCCTCTTTATATAAATAGTCTCCAAAGAAAAATATGCTTCTACTGACCTTGTGAAATACTTAATGAACTTATATCCACTTTAATTAAGTAGAATTATAGCCCTTACCTTGTATATAGGGAAGCTATGGTTTAGTTGCTGCTGTTCAGAAATCCATAAATTGAGTCAATGTGAACTTTACAAACAAGCCTAGTAAATTCTGTATTGTGGTCAGGGGCAAATGGAAGGTCAGATATTTGGGTCACAGTCATTGCCACTTTACAGTGAACAGCGTGATGCATTCTGTTCAGTGCACTTACATGAAACCCCAGCATGGGGAAGCGCGTGTACTTACGCCCTTCTCCCGAGGTGGCGCTCTCCTCACTGATTGGCTTTCCACAGCCTTTTGAAGTGCATGCCCTCAGGTAGAATTTGTACTTGGTAGTTGCATTGAGGTTTGAAAGATGCCAGCTGGATTTAGACGGAGTCGTTATGTTGACATCGTTTAATTCTCCAACTTCGTAGGTGTCGTTTACTGAAGAAACAAGCATGAATGCTAGTGCCTCAAGTTGAAAAGTTCTTTACCATTGAAGTGGAACGTCGTTTAATTTTTATCCTACTTATGTTTGAGGTATTCAACGAGTTATAATTATTCATCTCTACCAGGTTTTTTGAGGTATTTACAATTTCTGTCACTATATCATCCCCCAAGAAGACTAGGGTCTGGTAACAGGAAATACTGTACCCATGTCTAGAGTCAATAATTTGTGAGATGTGAATCTAACACATGGACAATCGAATCTAGAGATTCTGTTGTGAGTCACTGTACTGAGCCATTGACCTTCCACAGGACGAAAAGGACGCTCCCCATTTCTATATTTTCACTGGTTTCTAGGCATACATTCTTTTGAATCTTCTATGAGGAAATATTGTAGATAATGAGTTTTATGTTTTCTAGGGTTCCTCACTTAATACGTGGCTGCAAGTATGTATAGATGCTCCTGGACTGATGGCAAGATGGTTCCTCACCTTTAGTAAGTTGAAGGTATCAAAACTGTGTTTAATATACCTAATCTCAGGAACAGAACATTGTAATACACTTCCAAATATTTATCTTTAAAGTCATAGATTGGCGCAGCTTCAGACCTCGTCATTTTTGCAGTAGACAGTGGTTTATGCTGCACTCACAAATGCCCAAAATGCAGAGCATCGGTGACTTTGTAACACATGGCCCCTAATGAGACATCTACATCATACATCCTCCCCACAAGGCTCAGAACACATTGCCAAAGAGCAGACAGTAAGAGCCAGAGGTTTGAGAAGCTTTTGGACATAAATGGCTGATGCATTCATGAACTCGCTGCAGCTATAATTATCTACATAAGACCTATATAAGACAAGATTGCATCCCTTAAAATCTCCACATGGAATGGGGAAAAGCTCATGGGGATCTATTCCTCCCTGAAGCGTTAGTGACAGCAGTTGTATCTCAGAAAAAGAGAGGGGTCCCCTTCTTCAGTGGTATAATCAATTACTGCTTGCCCTTGCTTCAGTAAATAACCACCCACCCACGTGCAAATAGCGGTAATTAAACTTGGTGGCTCATACACATAAGAAACATGTGAAAGTAAGAATGGGATTTGTGTAGGGCGTGGCAAATGCCTTTAATCCCAGAACTGGGGAGACAGAGACAGGCAGATCTCTGTGAGTTCAAGGCCAGCCTGGTCTACATAGCGAGCTCTAGGCCAGCTGGGACTAAAGGCAGACACTGTCTAAAAAGAACACACACACACACACACACACACACACACACACACACACACACACACACATACACAAAGGGATTTGTTGAGAAGTATTTCATTTGGCGAGGGAAGGACTATAAGACAGAATGTGCAGAGAAAGAACAAAATACACTATAAATATGCATGAAATGGTAAAAGCATAAATACTAAATAAATTTAAAACGTTAACATACAGAGTTTACTGTGTGTACATCGTGTTTGCGCCATGAAAAAGCCAAAATTTGTAGTCAACCAATAGAAAGCCAAGGGCCTATCTGAACTCAATATGTAGAGAATCAGTGAACTGATGCATGAATTAGGAGCTTTTTAAATGAATGCTAAAGGCTAAATGATGATACCGTTTCAAAGAATCTAGACTCCAGCAAGGACATGCAATTTGCACAAGAGCAGGTTCTTTTTTTTAAATTGATGTTTTGCATATTTCATACATCATTTCTCCGGTCAATTTGGACACATTCCACTTCCCATGCCCCCCACGCCAACCCTGTTCCTGCATTCTGCCATACATGCCTTGTAGCTTTCTTTCACTTTTTTTTCAGTTTCCCCTTTAATTTTATAGTACTTCAAAATATGATACATATCCCTCACCCATATACCAATATTACAAAATCTGAATATAAGTGGTAGAGCATGTTCTTCTATATGGTCACTGTGACTATAACAACACTGCAAGTGACAGAAGGGTATGTTCAAGTTCATGCAGCCACTAACTGCAAGGGAGAGACTAGAAAAATCGAGGATGCCATACAGGAACAAAAAGAAGAGTATTAGGCTAGAGCGTTGGCATCTGCAAGGCCAGTTCAGGTCCCAGTACCCGCATGGTATCTGTATGTAACCCCAGTTCAAAGGGATCTGAGATCCTCTTTTGGGCTCTGCAGTCACTACACACACATGGTCCATATACATGCAGGGAAAATACACACATAAAATAATGAATCAATGTTTAAAATTTTAAAATGCTTATTATTTATAAAATACCTTCCTTGATCTATGCAATTAAACCAAGAAACAAATTAGAGCCAGGGGTTGTGACATACACCTTTAATTTCATCACTCAAAAGGCAGAGGTAGTCAGATTTCAGTGAGATCAAAACCAGCCTGGTATATATAGCAAGTAATAGGGCAGCTGGGGCTACAGGGAGGCCTGTCTCAAAAGAGAGAAAGGGAAAAAGAGAGAGGGGGGAATCTGAGCATTGGAAAGAAAATAACATATAATTATCATTGTGTATCACTGTTAAACATTATGAATTCAATTAAAATAATTACTAAAATTGATATGAGAACTAGACAGATTACATACACCATTCTCACAAATACAATCTGCAAAACAGATTAGCAAAAACAGAATAGCAGCAAAAATTCACTACCTAAAATATGTAAAGCATTGAGTATTGAGTATTGAGAAATAATTTAATATTAGTGTATACTAAGGTATACATTTTAAGATATATGATACTTATTATAATTCTTACTATTTCATCTCCTGTTATGAAAACTGGTTTTTAAACAAATTTAAATCTGATATGCATATCAAATTTAATATTTGAATGTAAATAATTTTAGTTTCTTACTATGTTAATACAAGGATAAGGCAAATCTTAAGTAAACAAAGTGATATTTTAAAACTCCTCTATATTTCCATTCTTTTCACATTTTTAAAATTAACCGTTGGAAGATTGGAGCTTAAGAGTTCAGAATGTAGAAGAAGACTGACTTGGGTTAGCATCATAATGCAGCACTTAACATTGCTGCACAACCCTGAATAAGTATACTCTATGTGCTTCCATACCTTCATCCATAAAATAGAGCATGATATGTACTATGGTACATATCTAATGGGTTGTTTATTTCAGTGCAATAACAGAAGGAGAGTACTTAGTACTGATCTTGCTATATGCCAAGCACTCAGCACAAACACAGAAACACTACTCTTGGATTTCATTTTTATCCACTTGAAATAGACCTGCTCTGCTCAGCAGAGTCCACTAGAACCACACAACTTTTCAAGAGATGTAAGAGTTGCTTTTGAGAGCAAAGTAGACTGAACATCTATACCCCCTGGCCAGGCAACTTTGTAATTCATGGTCTCAAATTCTAAAGCATTATTGTTGGGCTATCACTAAATTCTGATCATATCAGTTCCTTGGTTTTCATTTTTAGGTGATGTTTATATTTGAAGGCTATTCAATATAAGAGATACTATGCTTTTTTAACTGTCCTAAATTTATCTATTTTTAACCTAGAGATACAGAAGTATGAAGAAAGAAATTATTCTGAGTAATGATCCAATAACACCTCTTCGGTCTCTCTCAAGACAACCTACCTAAGGCAGAAATCTACATAAGGGGATTCTAAGCACAAAAAATATATATAATGTTGGGGCTGGAATTCTTTATTTAGACAGAGGAGGCAGTTGTACTATGGAGTTCCATGTGCTATGAATCTCCATTACATTATTTACTAACGCTGCCTCCTGACATGTTTCTTAATTTTTAAAGCTGCTTACAGATAAATAGAAAAAAACTTTTCTGGGGGCCCAATTTAAGTTGCAGAATAGAAGTCTACAGACCTTTTGGTTAAGGGATATACTATAATTACATTAGGCTATGAGAAACATGTAGTCCCTGTTGCAATAATTAAACCTTACCTTTCTTTTTTTTTTTTTTTTTTTTTGTTTTGGTCTTTTTGAGACTGGGTCTCCCTGTAGCCCCACCAGCTGGCCTGGAACTCACTCTGTAGACCAGGCTGGCCTTGAACTCACAAAGATCCGCTTGCTCTGCCTCCCGAGTGCTAGGATTAAAGGTGTGCGCCACCACTCCCGGCTTAAACCTTACCTTTCTAGTGAAAAAACAGCTATAGGCAGTATGTAAATAGGTGAACATGACCATATTTCAATAAAATAGAAGTTTACTTATGAAACAGAGGATAACAGTTTGCCTGTAAGGTAATTTGCAGATCCTTGTGCTAACGGGAATCACTTCACAACACTAATGTAACAAACCCAATCTTCAAGAAAAAAAAAAAAAATCTGAATCTTAATAGGCTAACACAATTCAAATTTATACTTACTTATTTGATATTGCAATAGATAGCCAGTTAAATTTCCATTTAGTTTCTTAGGTAGTCCCCAGGATAAAGTAGCTGTATCTTTATCAACTTTGACAACCTTGAGAAAACTTGGCTGTTCGGGTACTAGAAAACACAAGATCTTAAATGAACACTTGTAGATCATTAATTTCTAAGACACAAACAAAAAAATCCATGAGATTCTTAGTTTAAAGAAACATAAGTCCTATGAGCTACATATTAACTATCAAATTGGAAGGTGATGCTTAACCTAGCCAGGGGGAAATTTGGGATCGAGGCATTCTTTTATATTTATACTCTTACCTCCCTCTGGTGTTTGAAATATATATGGCTCACTCTCTGGACCAGCTCCTTTGGAGTTATAGACTAAGACTGTTAAGTGAAATTCACTAAAAGCATCTAGGGAAGGGACCATTCCAGATTTCCGTTGACCTGAGAATCTTAGAATATTTACTTCTTTGGGATGTGTCCTTCCATCCAAAAGACTTTTTGTTTTCCACCAGTTTATCTGCAATGAAAATATGAACAGAACACTCTCACACAATAATCCTGGTGGCAGAAGCTCACTTGGCCTTTTCTTAAATCGGTTTATAATCTCAGGAAATAAAACGCAGTAATGTTAATAAGAATATTAAAAGCCTGATACATACCTGGTATCCTCTCAGAAGTCCATGAACTGTTTCCTTTGGAACTGAGGACCAGGTAACTTTAACTAACGTACTGTTGATAACATCCACACCATGGATCACTGGGGCTGTACTGGGGTCTGTGAAGCATTTGAGACTGGTTAGCTTCCAATGACTTCCAGATCAGATTGGGATGGTCTCTATCCAAAAGTGGTCTTTACAACATTTCATCTCTGGAACAAACTTTTAGGAAGTTTGTTCCGGATAAAACCAAGAGTTTCTCAGGATGGGGACTTGTTCAGCCAGCAGGAGTCTCTTGTCAGAATAGGACAGCCTGTACCAAGCTGAGAAATGATACTCTCCAGATGTTCATGTTGGGGCAGATGCAAATGGAGATGTATAGCCTCCTAACTGCACTAGTAAGATAAAGAAGTTACTTTTAAATTTGGTTAGTATTTAATAACCATAATCAGCAAGTGAACATTTCTGATATTAAGGAACTCTTCCTTGACTGGCTCATATGATCTTCAGCTTAGCCCCATAATCTTATTGTACAGAGGAAATTACTAAAGAGACATAAAGACAGTAGTAGCTCACAAATGATGCGATAGGTATCTTTTTATTTGAATAAAAGATCTGAACAGTGGTTGAGTAATAAATTATCTCTCATTCTCCACCCTTTAATCCTTGATTCAAATCATCACTCCAGATCTTAGAAGAAAATAAGAATAACTTCTAATGTCCAGAATCACTTAATAAAGTGCCTTTTTCTTTCTTTGGAAGTTTAATTGAAATAATTATTATGTTATTAGTATTTCATGGTCACATAACCAACCCTTCAAAGCTATCTATATTTGTTGATAATTTTATATTTAAATTTTAGTGTGGAAGTGTGCATCTCATCTGTGTTATGAAAAGATAAACATGGAGCAGGTCTTAGCTCATCACCTTTCACAAGAAAGAGTAAATATAACTGAAAATCCCATGGAAGTTAAGTTTCTTCACTGGGTTTAATGATGATTAGGGGAGGTTGGCTTTCATAATATAAAGATCTTTAACTTTCCTCTCAAATAAGATTGAAACTCTCAAAGCACTCCTCCCCTTCCTCCTCCTCTTCTTCCTCCTCCTCTTCCTCCTCCTCCTCTTCCTCCTCCTCCTCCTCCTCCTCCTTTGCTTTTGTTTTTATTTTCCTTTACTATTTCAATGTTTTTGAGACAGGGCCTCCCTGTAGTCAAAGCTGGCCTGGAACTTTCTATGTAGACTAGGCTGGCACTGATCTCAAAGCAATATGCCTGTCTCTGTCTCCTGAGTGATAGGACCAAGTCTAGTTCCACCACTCCCCTGGCTGTCAATTATTTATTTATGTATTTATTTATTTATTTATTTATTTATTTATTTATTTATTTATGAGACAAGCTCTCATGTGGCAAAAACTGGCCTCGATCTTGCTATAAAACTGAGAATAATTGAAACTTCTGCTCTTCCCGCCATTGCCCCCTAAGTGCTGAAACTGCCAGCATTTGCCACCACATCGAGTTTTAGGTGGTACTAAGCACAAACAGAGGTTTGTACACATTAGGCAAACAGCCCACTGAGCAGCCTCTCCCAGTCAATGTATATACTTCCTGAGAATTCCATGATGATCTACTGACCAAAAGTTGAGCCTAATTAGGAAACTTGCCTTTCTTGTTCTCTCTTCCAGGTCTCTTTGCAAGCAGTAAGAGCTTAGAAATGTTGGCACACCTGGATGTGTTAGTACATGCCTTTAATCCCAACATTTAGGCAGGCTGATCTCTGCCAGACTGAGGCCTGCCTATCTACATAGCCAGTTCTAGGACACTTGAGTCTACAAGGAGACCCTGTCTCAAACCCCACTCTACAAAATTCGTTGACACACATGTAATATACTTGAAAAGACCTTGGCACATTTAGTATTCAAGGGTGCACTACGTACAGTCTTCTCCAGAAAAGAGAGTCACAGACTGAGGCTCAGGCCCTGAGCCAAGTTGATTGATGGCTTGGACTTGGACATCATAAGGAGCATACACAGTAGATGTCATCACACGCAGTGTGTGGTTTGTAACTGTTTCTTCTTCCCATTCCACAGGAGCTCCCTGGGGCTTCCAGCTCACTTTGTACTCCAGTCCAGGCCCATTCTGCTCCATGGATTTCAGAGGCTAAAACAGAAATCAAGGTTCCTTTGATGTAATCATTAACATGTTGACTTCAAAACAGCAGTGACTCACTTTAAACAGAGCAGGTGGTATATTTTTTAACAATTTTTAAATCTCAACTACTCTTTTGGGGTCAGAAACATTATTGAACATTTTCATCATGTTATAAGGTTGAGTATCCACATTAGTCTTCCACCTTCCCAAATAATGAGAAGTCCATATTTGGGATGTGTAGATTGTACTCATGTGATGAAATATAAATTTTATTTTTTGGTTTTTGAGGCTTCTGCTACTGCTCTCTCTCATCATGATTGATTTGCCTTTGTATTAATGTGAAATAAGATTGGTTTTTCTAGTTCTTCACAGAATTTTATTGGGATCTTAAGGCAAATTACTTTTAGTTTTTTTTAATAACAATCTGTAAATAAATTCCAAAGAGAATTTTAGGTTTTCTTAAACATTCTACCATAGTCTATCCTTTTGTTCCCAAATAAAGGAAAGGTAAAGGGCATGAAATCTTGGGTCACAACTGGACAGAGTTTGTCCTCCACCATAATTTATCTTCCTCCATAGAAGGAGAGATGGAGTCTAAATTTAATTTTAAAGATGGGCATTTTTATAATCAGGACCCAGAAGCAGTAGTTCCTCCTTATAATAGAATATTTTCCCAGGTCCTTAAGCAATCTTTACTATATGGTTGTCAGAAAATGTGACTGTTTATTCACTGTGTTTTGTTGAATAAAAATGCTTTATTGAAGACTTTCTAGAAGGAAATGAGTTGTCTACATTCTAGTTTTTAATTTAGCATACTTTTGTTTACAGAAAATAACATGAACTATCAACTTAATTTTGCACCAAAGGGGGGATATAATTGAAATGATTCATTTATATGAATGAATTTAAAATGTTTTTATCCTAGCTTAGAAGTTCATTTATAGTAAAAATAAATTTGTCTGTGTGTGAGTGATTAAATGTCATAAAATATTCCTCTAGAGTTGGCAATGCTTCTTCATTCTGCATAATTTGCTAAAACACTTATTAGAGGCATTGGTTGGAATTAAGTTGAAAGCATCATGCTGTGTCAGCAAATCATTTTAAGTTTATGCCTATTCCAAGGTAACCACTTGAATTAACTTAGAGAAGGGGAAAAAATAAATGACAAAATTTTCCTGTGTCTTCTCCACAGTCATTTTTTAAAATATGTGCATGAATTAGAAAGTATCAATCTAATATGGCTATAAATTTATACCCTCAAATTTATCAAAGGCCCAAACATTATCCAAATAAATTATCATCTCTCTTTGTATACATTTATTTTAAGTTTATTCACACATATACATGCATGTGTGTGTGTGTGCATCTGTGTCTGTGTATGTATATGTGTATATGTACATGCACATAAGTGCAGGTGCCATGGACTTCAGAAGACAGCATCAACTTTCCTGGAGCTGGACTTAAGGGCAGTTGTGAGCTGCCTGAAGAGGGTGTTAGGAACCAAACTTGGTCCTCTGTAACAGCAATGTGTGCTCTGAACCACTGAGCCATCTCTTCCACAAAGTTTTAGCTCCAGAGTGACATTTGGAATTATAATTTTTTTTCAATTTCATCCTGTGTTGTTCCAAGGAAAAGAGTTAAATTTAACATTATTCTCTGAAAATTTTTTTTAATTTTTTTATTAATTTTATTTATTTCCATATGTGTATGAATGTACTGTCTGCATGCAAGTTTGTGCACCCGTGTCGTGCAATGCCGCGGAGGTCAGAAGAGGGCGTTGGATTCCCCTGGAACTGGAGCTCTCCTGAAATTGGAGTTTCAGACGGCTCTCGGCCGCCATGTGGGTGGCTGGGGATCGAACCCGGGTCCTCTGCAAGAGCAGTCGGCGCTCTTAACCGCTAGGCCATCTCTCCAGTCCCTATTCTCTGAAAACTTTTAAAGTAAACTGCACCAATGCAAAGGAAAAATGTTTAGCTCCTTTGCCAAGTTCTATGGTCCTAGTCTTCTTGAAGGGATGGCTGAAACACTTTATTTTTGCTTTGAGACAATGGTCAACAGGACCTTATAAATTGTCAAATAAGCTCCTAACATACACCGAATGTCATAATGTCAAGGATGAATTTAAAAATACATTAAATAATGAATCAAGCACAGAAGACCCAAACCTTCTTTTCTACTCACAGTGAAAGGAAGTGAACAGACTCTGTTGGGGACTTTAGTGTCTACACCTATAGCAAAGCAATAATGCTGCTTTATTGACAAGATTATTCTCAGAATTAGAAGCAAATATCCAAAATGTCTATAGAAGTGAATAAGTAGTGACCTGCAATTTGGGGATCTGCCTTTGTATAACATTGCTTAGACTATATGGTGAAATATTTTTACTATATGTTCAATTGAGAAAGTATCTAAAATATTGGAAATAAAATGCTGGAAATTTGAAACTTCCCATATCAAGTAGTATAGCTGCCGTAAACCTGTTTACAAGGGTCCAACCGCATTTCACAATCATTCTTTTGTTATTTTTTCAGTACTGGGGATTGAACCCATGTGCTCAAACATTCTAGATGAACACTCTGTCACTGAGCCAAATCTCTAGCTCTCATTTGTAACTTACCACAATCACAGTGGTTGTTAAAAACTGACAACTCAAATTTTAATTCATTCCCCAATGCTAAATTGTGTTCTTAAAAATATATGGTTCTGTCATTATAGTTAGCATGCCAACCTAAAATGACAAAAAAGGGGGAAGAGAAACAGATCACATGTTATGGAATACACACCTCCCATTTTATAATCATTTCTTTAGGCTGAGATGCTTGAACCCTGATATTTTGTGGATTCTTGTCTGGAGCTGAAAAACAACAAGTATTTAAATTATGTTTCTAATTGAGTAGAAGCCAGTTGGTTAATCATATTACTCCATTCCCCCCAAATAAAAATAAAAACAAAAATCCAAGCCCCCCCCAAAAGATAAAGGCTTCTTGCCTGTAAACTGGGATACCTGCAAGAAGAGAGGCGATAAGGCCCTGCTGTCAAAGACCTGATGTAAGCATAGGAAAGATGTATTGAGACTGCACTTGCAAGTGTATAGTTGGTCTCTGGGATACCAGAGAGTGTTACCAAAGGCCACTAAACCAATAAAACAAATATAGGACTCCTTGAGTCAAGCAAGACTCCTCTGTCAGCACCAGCTACACCTCACCTGCCTGGAAATACTGTGCAGCAGTGGCAGCCATATGCCCATATATCCCAAATCTAATTGGCTAGTAGCTCTCTCCTTGGAGGAATAACCCATGGCTGATGCCACAGGCTTACATCCTCTAGTGGTTAGGAGATGTTATAAGCCCCAGTAAGACCCTGTCATATTTTATAGAAAAAAACAAAAACAAAAACAAAAAAAACGTAATTCATGGAAAAATAATTAAATAATTTTACTAAATTTATTGATTTCAATATAGTCTAATTTCTAGAAGATTAAAGGCAGTTGCTCAAAACACATTTTATTAAGATGAGTAAATGGTACTTTTATAATTATAGAGTTGCTATGTGGTAGACAGGGGATAGTTTATTACATGTATCTTCAATTTAAGAATGCTAGTTAAAGTCCTAAGCCTGTTTGTTTCAGTTTTAAACTCTTGTACTTTTCTTTTTTTTTTTTTTTTTTTTTTTTTGGTCTTTTCGAGACAGGGTCTCCCTGTAGCCCCAGCTGTCCTGGAACTCACATTGTAGACCAGGCTGGCCTTGAACTCACAAAGATCCGCCTGCCTCTGCCTCCCTAGTGCTAGGATTAAAGGCCTGCGCCACCACGCCCGGCTCTTGTACTTTTCTTTTAGGATTGTTGATATAAATGTACGTTAAATATTTGCCTCTAACAGAATAAAATTGAACCTCATAAATTCACATCAACAAACAAGTTTTAGGAATATCAAATTGAAAATTACAGACAATAATGCAGCCATGAAATACATCCAGGCCAATCCATTTTGTTAAGAAAAAAACCTAAGAGGGGGCTTAGCATTGAGTCTATGATAAATTAAAATTATACAATTATCTGGTTAGAATTTTACTTCAACTTGGTTTCTCTCAGTCAAAATTAACGAGATTATGTACAGGACACTTTACTAAATGGAAATCAAATATTTTCTATGAACACATTGATATCCAAAGCCAATTTTTAACATAAATTATTTTGGACTGTCATTTTGATAAATTAAGAAACTGTCCTGATTATTTAGATAGAACAGAAATATAAAAAAATATTAAATGCATAAGAATCAATACCATTAGACACTTATTTATTTATTTATTTATTTATTTATTTATTTGTATGAATGTACTGTCTGCATGCAGGTCTGTGCACCCATGGAGGTCAGAAGAGGGTGTTGGATTCCCCTCGAACTGGAGTTCTCCTGGAATTGGAGTTACAGACGGTTGTCAGCTGCCATGTGGGTGCTGGGGATCAAACCCGGGTCCTCTGCAAGAGCAGTCAGCGCCCTTAAGCACTTGGCCATCTCTCCAGCCCCGCCATTAGACACTTTTAAGAGTCAAAAAGTCACCAGAAATTTTACTTGAAAAAAATGAATCCTGACTTTCTTTATATACTGAATTCCAATTTAGCAGTTACATTGTGAAATCTGATTCCAATATGATATTTAGCTATTGGAAACTACTCAAAGTAATGTTTTCCTACATCCCGTGCCCTAACAGCATTTCGTGCTCTCTATTGAACAAACACGAAATAAAAATTTTAAGAATAAAAATACAAGAATTCTTCTAATAATGTAAGTTGTTCGTTTGCAGATATTTTCAAATAATTTGGAGGACTTTAAAATCCTCTATTATGTAATCTTTGTCATTTACTCAAAAGACGAGGCCAAGGTAAAATATTTTGTTGGAAACGTGATGCGAGAGCCTGCATACCTGCTGGTGGGGTTTCGTGATGGTCCGAGGGCTGGCTGGGGCGACTCCTTCCAACCTCGTTCCTGGCTATGACCCTGAACTGGTATCTCACGTATGGAGCCAGAGGTAACAGGACCTCCACTTCTTCTCCTTGAACTCTGGTTAGCTCGTCCCACTTTCCAGGTTCTTCTCTGTTTCCTTCGAATTCTACAATGTACTCTGGCAGTAAGAAATGAAGAAACCATTAAAACACACTGAATATGCTTAAGCTGGGTGAAGATTTCTTTCTAATATTAAAAGATTTAAAGGAGACGAATGTGGTGGTGGAGTGCGATTTTAATCTCAGGGGGAAGAGGCAGGCTCATTTCTGTGGCCAGCTTGGTTTATAGCAAGTTCCAGGCCACCACTTGGGTCTACAGAAAGACCCTCTCTCAAAAAGAAAAAAAAAAAAAAAAAAAGAGAAACCCCAAACAAAACAAAGAAACAACAAAATAGGTTAAAAGGATAAAAAAAGAATAATTTGGGGGTAAGAGAACTGCGTTGTTAGTAAGGTGCTAGCTTTGCAAGCTTGAAGACCTGAGTTTGGTCTCCAGAAACCACATGA
>VZQC01011025.1:2583598-2859967 GCA_009823505.1 Rhizomys pruinosus | reverse complement strand
AAAAAAAAAAAAAAAAAAAAAAAAAAGAGAAACCCCAAACAAAACAAAGAAACAACAAAATAGGTTAAAAGGATAAAAAAAGAATAATTTGGGGGTAAGAGAACTGCGTTGTTAGTAAGGTGCTAGCTTTGCAAGCTTGAAGACCTGAGTTTGGTCTCCAGAAACCACATGAAAAAGAAAGCTGGATGCGGTTTTTCAATTGTATCCCAGCCCTGCAATGGTGGAGACAGGAAGATGGTTGCAGTTCACCAGCCAACCAGTCCACTTGTTGTCATGGCAAAAGCCCGTGTGTCAAAAATAAACAGACAGACAGACATGTGGACAGTGCCTGAGAAATAAAGACTCAGGTTGTCCTCTGACCTCCACGTACCCTCCCACATCCAACCATGCATTCATGCACCTGTGTACACAGAGATGCACACGCACAAACACATATGCAGCAAAAAAAAAAAAAAAAAAAATAGAACAAATTCCTATCTGTAGTACAGAGAGGCCGCCTGTGGCTACACTGTGCTAAATTACCCTCTTGTCTGTTTACACTGAAACCTGGCTGGAGGCGAGTTTTGCTTGTATTAGCAAACCTGTGAGATGGGACCCTGGTATTAAATTCTAACGAGAACTCCTGATATTTACAGAACATGAGGCAGGGGGTCTGAAAGCAGGTCCTGGAATATGAGAGGTCACTCAGCTTATAAAAACAAAGTGCCATGAAAGAATAAGCGGATTTTCCTTCACCATCACCAGAGAAGTCCCCAAATTTGTTAATTTTTGTGCGAGTGTAAATTAGCCCCTTTAGTCTTGGGGCTTGCTGTGGCTGGGTAGGGGTCAGACTGCAGACTGTTAGCCTCAGAAGTATGTGTTGATTTAGATGGCTGAGGCCTGCAGTTGGCCACCAGACTATGAACTCTGTCTCGGGGTGTGGCTCCCCTGCAGGTGAAATTTATTCAGCGATGCCCAAGACCAAGGGCCTGAGTTAGGACAAGTAGTCCACCCGGCTGGGCTGTGGACATTTTCCACAGCACCACTGAAGCTTTGCTTTCTAACTTCAGCTCCGAAGAGAAGCTGCTGGTGACTCGTTCCCCTCCCACCTTTTCTTCATTCCATTTGATCCTGCAGGCATGGTGATCTGGTCACATATCCCTTACAGGAAAATGGGTAAAACTGAAGAAAATCATATTAAGTGAATTAAGTCACTATCAGAAAGATAGTTTTCTCTCATTTGTACTTCCCAGGTATAAATATAGTTATAGAAAATCATGTACATATACAAAAGTAAATGGAAAGCTGTCTTGTGCGGTGATCCACAGAGGTCTAGTGGGACAGGTTAATGAGAGGAAAGTATGGCAGCCTGAGGAAAAATGTCAAGATACAATATACACTTACATAAAAAATTAAAAAAATACATAAAGAAATCTTTAGAGAATACTTTCATAAGGACAACCCACATGGTTAAGATGACTCTTAATAGTAACTTGAGTGCCGGGCGTGGTGGCGCACGCCTTTAGTCCTAGCACTTGGGAGGCAGAGGCAGGCAGATCTTTGTGAGTTCAAGGCCAGCCTGGTCTACAGAGTGAGTTCCAGGACAGCTGGGGCTACAGGGAGACCCTGTCTCAAAAAGACCAAAAAAAAAAAAAAAAAGTAACTTGATGCTGCAGGTTAAAGAAAACAGGTTTCTAAGTGTTCTTACCACTGATGTTGCTATTGTGGTTATCCCCAGCCTCCCAGGACAGCCGGACACTCCGGTTCTCTCTGTCTGACAAGCGAAGGTTTTCAGGAGGATCTGGAACATCTAGTCAACAATAAAAGATAACTGTAAGGAAAATGCAGATTCCTTTTGATTCTCTGACCTGCAGACTCAGATACATTTACAGCCTTCCTTCCTTTCTGGACCCATGGGGCCCCCTCTGAACTACAGCTAAGCAACACTGCAGTTTCTATACCAAATGCAGCCTTCTTCATACCCATTGCCCTCTTGGCCACAGTGGTTCTCAGACCAGCTTTGACTAGATGGGAGCTTCCAAATTGTTTGGATGGTGGTTTCATTGCTAAAACCCAAACACTTCCGGTCCCTTTCCCTCATCTTGGATTTACCGAAGGCAGCCAGGAATTGATGGCTGCAGACATGTTGCCTGGGCCCCCCCGTGCCATGCCTAGGTCATGATTGGACATGATCAAGTTTGGGAGATTTGGCAGGCCTACAGTTCATCCCGATCTCTACAGCCAATTCTGCTCTCCTGTGTATGACTAAAAGATCTTTAAGACTAGAGGTAGCTTATTAATCTTTGTATTGTTCATGGTGCTTTGAACATAAATATTTTATGACTAAATGGCTGTGAAAAATATATTGTTGCTTCAACCATGCATATAATTATCCTATTACAACAATAAAAATTATATCCTATGGTTATAGATAAGTAAGACAGGGGACATAAGCTCTTCTGTTTTTTCTACACTTGATTTGAATTTTTATTGTAATTTATGGCAGTCAGGTCTACGTATATTATAACAGCTTTTATAAAAGCATTGAGCTCGAGTATGGACAAGAGCAGGAAGGCTTTATCCAGGGTGGACGTTAGGCCCTGCTTAGTGTTTCCAAATTCTTAAAGGAATACATTGACCAAAAACATTGCTTCCAACTAATAGTGGAACATTCTTAGTTTTAAAGTATTGTTCATGTTTGTATCCAAACTTTAGAATCTTAACTAAAAAGTTATACCCTAATGATATGAGTTCATGCCCTGAGTGTTTGTCAAGGATGCATGAAACAGTGGATTCAACTCAGTTCTTCCTCTGTCCCCAAAAAAGTACTTCTTCAGTACTGTTCTATATTCTTTTTTTTTATTTTATTTATTTCTGTATGTGTATGAATGTACTGTCTGCATGCAAGTCTGTGCACCCGTGTCGTGCAAAGCCGCGGAGGTCAGTAGAGGGTGTTGGATTCCCCTGGAACTGGAGTTCTCTTGGAATTGGAGTTTCAGACGGTTCTCGGCCGCCATGTGGGTGCTGGAGATCGAACCCGGGTCCTCTGCAAGAGCGGTCGGTGCTCTCAACTGCTAGGCCATCTCTCCAGCCCCCTGTTCTATATTCTTAAGCTCGGAGAATTTGCTTTTCTCTTCAGAATTTACTTAAGAACTTAATAATCCACTAAGATCTGAGGGCTCCTGAAACATCTCAGTCAGCATGTTTCACCTGAGATCAAAATCTGGCTTCTCAGGGTATCACAGGAAGATGGAAGTGATATCTTCAATGCATGTTTATATCAAGTTTTCTGCAAATAACTTCTCATGAAACTGAGTTAGGTCTAGGCTTCTAGGCTTTTAAAACACTGTTTTCTATAATAAAAGTCTTTCAGAAGTTACATCTGAGTTTATAATCCTTCTTATTGTCCATTATTAGGATATGTTTTAACCAGAGACTAAAAAATTAGAATGTAAAACCAAGGAAATTCTTCTTTATCTATTATTTCTTATTTTATATGTATGAGTGTATTGCCTACATGTATGTAAGTGTGCCCATGTCCAATGCCCACAGTGGTCAGAAGAGGTATTTGGGGGGTAAATTTTAGGACTGGGGCTACTTACAGAGAAATGCTAGCTGCCATGTAGGTGCTGGAATTGAACCCAGGTCCTCTGCAAGAGGTGCCAGTGCTCTTAACTGTTGAGTCATCTCTCCATTACCCACGGACGTGGTTTTAAAAACTCATCCTATCTTACCAAAAGTTCTTCAAACATTTTTAATTTTTATTTTAAATATATTGGCAGATTATCATATATAGATATGACATATATATATATATATATATATATTTGGTACATATGGTCATAGCAAATGTTTATTTTTATTTTTTTAGTTTTTTTTATTTTTTACGTGTATGAATGTACTGTCTGCGTGTAGGTTTGTGCACGCATGTCATGCAATGCCGCAGAGGTCAGAAAAGGGTGTTGGATTCACCTAGAACTGGACTTAAAGATGGTTCTCTCCTGCCATGTGGGTGCTGGGGATCGAACCCAGGTCCTCTGAAAGAGCAGTCGCTGCTCTTAACTGCTAGGCCATCTCTCCAGCCCCGCAAATGTTTATTTTAAATTAGCAAAGTTTAATGGTGCTAGAAAATGGGAAACTAACCAAAAGGATGAACTTCACATTTTGCAAGGAAGTAGAGAAGTTCAATACTAAGCAACCTAAAGCCTATGATCCTGTGTTGCTGTTGTCATTCAAAATGCTAAAGACCAAAGCTCATAGGTCCCCATAACAACCTGGACTCATGGTAGCTGAGATGAAGTTCACGTTATTGGATAGTCAGCCACTTCGCCTGGCAAATTACTCTTAGGATAGTTATGAGGATTAAATATTTCTATTTGCAGATTCCTGAGGAAGCTCACAATTCTGACTATGTAGTCCACTGAGCCAAGTTCATGTCTTCTAAAGTACAGGATATACTCAATACATTCAACCTAGGAGCTACCGGCTTCATAAAGAGATTCAAAGTGTGCTTAATCACTCTAGTAGCCTCTCTCAGAAGAGAATGATGTATTTTCTTATTCTCTCCATACTTACCCCCCCACACACACACACACCTTGCAGGTAATCTATGGCTCCAGAAACCAGAGTGCTGGCAATATAAAGTCCTATTCATAATAGTAATTAATCTGGTCACACCAGGATGATTTAGACAAAATCTAATGTTCTTAGAAATATCAATAAACTGAAAGACAGTTTTCCTTTGAAATACCATACATGGAAGCCATTAAAACATCTGTAGCAGTTATCTCCTTCTATATAGCTTAGGTCATTTCAGTAGGCTTTGCTAAGTGTTCCTCCTTAAATACATGTGAGAAGAGTCTCTAAAGCTTTGTTGCAGAGTTAATTTGAAATACCAGTGGTGGTGGGAAGCTACCAGAATCAATTCAGAAGGAATTAATTAGATGGGGAAAGCCAGCCTGGAGGGACTCTGACCTGGGCAGTGGAGAACACAGCTGGTCTGCAGGGAGAAGAGAGGGGATGAACACTCTCTTTTCCCAGGTCTCTGAATCTACAGCACTAAATGAAAGCTACTGCATAAGTGTTTTGCTGATCTTGTCCTTCCAGGACAAATGTCCAGCAAGGAGTAAATCCAGAAAGGGAATTGGAAAGCATACAGCATATGGTCTGAGAGCTATAAACATGGGTGATTCCAGGGGTCATTGCAGTGATTGCACCAGTGAAGTTTGCATACTGTTTTCCAATTAGCGCTTTAAAAAAATTCAAATGTGTTCCTTTGCAAGATACTTGCTGCCTACCCTCATCCTTCCTGGCCCCTTAGAGCTCAGCCTGTGACTCTTCTGAAGAATGGAACCTCTGCCCGCTGGCTATGCTGTTCACCCTCTGCTCTCTGGCTATTCTGTCCCCCCTCTGCTCGCTGGCTATTCTGTTCCCCCTCTGTTCGCTGGCTATTCTGTTCCCCCTCTGCTCTCTGGCTATTCTGTTCCCCCTCTGCTCGCTGGCTATTCTGTTCCCCCTCTGCTCGCTGGCTATTCTGTTCCCCCTCTGCTCGCTGGCTATTCTGTTCCCCCTCTGTTCGCTGGCTATTCTGTTCCCCCTCTGTTCGCTGGCTATTCTGTTCCCCCTCTGCTCTCTGGCTATTCTGTTCCCTTCTTCTGCACAGCCCACTTGCATTCTCAGCCTCATTTCTGTGAACCTGAGGAGAGGGTAGCTTGAGTGCATCATCACACAGAGCTGCTTTGTTTCTCTCTCTGCTGACAGCTCCACTTATCTCTTGCTGCTATTGGCAAACTTCCCATGTGGGAAAGAAATTAAGCATTCATTAATTTCTTTTTTGTGAGAAGAAGTGAAAACATTTGAAGTTGATGTTACTTTTTAAATAAAAATATCCTAATTTCAGTATATGTGCAGGGACTCAAATAATAGTTGGTGTTCTTACCTGGGCACAGGGGCACTTAGGCATTCAGGGGAAGCATGGGCAACGATTTCTCCTTGCTCAGTGCACTTACCAAGGACAGTTACTTGAGTTGTCTCAGAAACACTATCCAGGATAGTTTGAGCAGAACAGGAGTACATGCCTTGATCTTCTACAGTGATGTTTGATATGGTCAGGTTAGCTCCATCTATAACTATTCTATTGAGAGGAAAAATCCACATGATAAGGATAAAAACAATAGCAATTGTAATAGTAGAACAACAATTCTTTAACAATGTGGGATGCATGTTTCCTGGAAAATGATTCAAATTAGAATAAAACCCCAGTTGATGTCATGCAAATATTATTAAAGAATGTCACAAATGAGAACAGGAGATAAAATACACAATACACACACTGTGTAGTAACCAGTGGGATCACATTCAAGAACTGATAAAAATCCAATCATCTGTGATCATCTGTGAAGAAATTATGTCTTACTTGACTAGTCTGAGAGGCATACTATACACACAAGAGCCAGAATATATCTGAGTGATTCTTTCCATATGCGTAAGAACCCTACATAGGATCCAGGATGCTGCTTCTCACAAAAGAAGATTGTAATATCCTATCCAAGTCTACAGAGCCAGAATGTTATGATGTAGCGAACAACAGTATCTTTTTTTTTTTTTTTTTTTTTTGGTCTTTTTGAGACAGGGTCTCCCTGTAACCCCAGCTGTCCTGGAATTCGCTCTGTAGACCAGCTGACCTTGAACTCACAAAGATCTGCCTGCCTCTTCCTCCTAAGTGCTAGAATTAAAGGTGTGTGCCACCACGCCTGGCTGATAATATCTATTTTTGACAAGTTTTCTTTTCCCCTCCATTTCTGTCTCCAAATCTGATACTTAAACAAGTGCCTTATATGAACAGTAGAGGGCAGTCTTGTATTTCTCCAAATTATTTCAACTAGCTTTTTACTAAATCAGCTGTTTTGCCAGCTTGTAATAGTTTGCCATCCAAAACTACTCTTTTGTAAATTCTACCCTCTACCCTATGCCTGTGTTATTATCACTATGACTCCTCAGACTTTTTAAAAAAAATAAAGTTCCACTAAATTTAAACCATGTTCACAGCAGTACACTCAATCAAGAAATACTTGAAGTAGTATCACCCTTTTGGAATAAAAGACACTCTTACATAATTGAAAATTTCAATGTTAAATTAATAAAGTGAAAAATCTAAAGCATAGAATATAAAGTTCTAATAAAAGCTAACATGGTTCTGCCTTTTGATTGTAGGGAATCCTTCTAATTTTCTACCAGTAAATGAACAATTTATCAGTCAGGGCTCCTGATAATGCTGGACAAGAATCTCACTATGATTCTAGATAAAATAATATTGCTTTATTTATTTATTTATTGGGAGGAACACTTGCAGGGATTGTTTCTGGAGGACTAAAGGAGTAATCCCATCCTTTGCATGGCCTCTCAACAGATCAGAGGGCCTTTGCTGTTTCCAACCATAGCAACAAAATATACAACTAGCCTACACAGAGAATCTTTTTTTTTGTAGGATCAGAATGTAGGTTTGTGTGTTCCAGTTACTAAATGAGTGTAGGACTCAGATTCTCTTCCCAGCAATAGGCAAAAAATCAACATGGAAGACCTCAGATACTCAGCAGCAATAGTAAGAGAGAGAGAATGTGGGCAGGTGTGTGACTGAAAAGTCACCTAAGACCAATTCTGAGGATGAAGAACTATATTCAAAAATGTAAAACTCATATTTAATCCCCTCTTGTTTTATGAGAACCATGCAGAACACATAGCTCACTTCCTAAAACATATATACATATTTACACACACACACACACACACACACACGCACGTAAAAATGAGGCCAACAAACTAACAGAAATGAGAATGTTTCTTATATTTTCTAAGAATGTCACATTAACTTTCTGCTCAAGCTATCTTTTTGTTTTTCCTTCAGGCTATGCTATAGATCATAAACATTTTATAGACACCAAGATATTGTCTGAAACCACAGATCCATTCAGTGTGAGGTCTGTGATTCTAGTGCAGGTCACAAAGCCCAGGGTTAATCTTTTAACTAAGACTCTGCTGTGGTCTCTTCTAAAGAGGGAGTCCTGTCTCCAGACCTTCAGAGTTACTGTTTCCAAGTAATATATAAGAAAATGTAACTTCAGATGGGACTTGTCTTTAAAATGGTAAATTCAGAGACACTACAAGAGGAAGCTGACCCCTGTGAGTTTTTGAAAGATGAAACAGGCATTCTGACCCTTTTGAATCTATTAATTCTTTTCCCTCTTTGATGTACTTACAATGGTCTAGTGCTTCTCAACTGCTATTTATAGTTTCTCCTTTATTCTTTCTCTTGCATTTTACCTATTCAGAATCCTCAGAAGCATGCCCTCAACCTCTCTTTTCATGAGTTCTACATACACAGATTCAATCAATCACAGATGGATAGTATTTTAATATTCTTTAATCTTGCATGTGTACTGAACGGTCACACATTCTTTAATCTTAAACACCACCATTCAATGGCTATTATACTAGCATTCTTATTGTATTGGGAATCATAAACAGTATAAACGTGACTTAAATCACAAGTAAAAATGTAAAATTGAAATATGACATAATTTTTGGAAGGTGCCTTAGCATCCACAGATTTTGCCATCTGCTTGGGATTCCAGAAGCAATTGCCACAGATATGAAGGGCAGGCGACTGTTGCCAATATATTCTAGCAGAATGAGTACCAGCTATAATTGAGGGTTTATGAACATGAAGGATTCATGTGAGACTGTCAGGTAGAAGGGGGCTGGTCCTTGTCTATTTAAGGAGCAGTGTGAACAGACATTGGTGCTGGAAGTTAAGAGAAGAGAATTTGGAGACTGCAGTACACCAGGGGAGTGGGCTATCCGCAGAGATGGCAGCAGTTTTCAGAAATTTGGATCATAGATGAGCAAGAACCCAAAACAATAATGAGAAATGCGCACAGCTTGTTCTTCCAGTCTTTCCAGTGCTTGTGAAAACTCCTAAATCTCTTCAGTTCATCTGCCTCTAATACCTGGCATAGCTTCTGTTTCCTTCTCTGAGAGGATGGAATATGTTTTGTGAAAAGTCAGTAGCAAAAACAAGGAAAAGATGACAGGAAAACAGAACAAGTGTTATATGACCTAAATATGAAATATGTTAGATGGTTTTTGCATTTTAATGTACTATGAATAATTTCAGGATTATTTTATCCAACAGTATGCTAAGTCTATACAAAGGACACACTTTCAGAACAGTTCACACACCTGCCGTCTTCTGTGCTGTTAATTTCAAAAGCTTCCCCATCCTTGCTCCAGGACAGCTTCAAGCTGTATTTCAAATGTGAGTCACATTTGCTCTCACAGTGTAACTCAAGCACATGTGATTTAGGGATACGAGGATGCTTAGGATAAACTCCGAGTTTTGTAGCATCTGTATTTTTTTAATCAAAGATATTAGTTAGAACTGCAGAGCATAGCTCACTTTGTTATCAGAACCTGCAATTTCATCAACAAAAATTGTCACCACCATCATAGTGAAATCCACATATAATATTTGTCCCACTGAAATTTTCTGATATCACTATCATTCCTAATTTTTTCTATGCAGGCTAGAAATCTGATAAAATTTGGATGCAAGTAACAGTTAATACATTAACATTTTTTCTTACTGTTATTTTATAAAGGAAATAGTAAACATTGGGCTAAAATTGTCTCTGGAATTAGAAAACACTGTGATTTATCCTTTTAGTACTTATATATATATATATATTCGTTGCATTTTAATAAAAATGAGAAAGAAAATTGATTTTCTATTGTCATGTTATCATTAATTGATAAACCTGAGCTGAAACAGTGAAGCCCTTGCCCAGATGTACTATGGACATAATGATGCGGAATTGGACAGTAAGCCTCTACCTGCATTGTTACAATGTTCCCAGATCCTATAAAGGAATCATGTATGAAGTACATACTCCATATTGTACCTGAAAAAATTTCTTCCTGAATAAGTTTGAGAAAATAAAAGTCAAGAATAAAACTAAATTGCTAGTATCAATGATATGAAACTCAAAAAAGAAATGTTAATGTAAAATGTTGATGAAGCCTGGGACTATCAAAAGATTCTCAGAAGTTCCTGGAAGGCCGACAAAGATGGTTACGATTAAAAAAAAAAAAAAAAAGAGAGAGAATGAAAAAGTAAATCCAACTTGCCATGCTGTGTTCTTTGTAAAGCTAAAATTCTATAAAATGCTTAGACCAACACTGAGGACTAGTAATACCAACAGAGTGTACTACTGGCATAAAGTATAAATGCAAAAGTACATCAAAATATGGATTTTTTTTTAGATATTGATGGCTATCCATCACCAAGGGTACATAGCTTCCAAAACCATATACACTCTGCCATGACAGCAATAGTCTTTTAGATAAAACAAAATGGAGGGCTTTTGAAAAATTATCAAAAGAATTTTAAAAGTTCCTCAAACTTAAATCACACTTTCATTTGCGAAAATGAAGACAAATTGTGCCAGTATCAGAATTCATGCAAAATAAAGTGAAATGTCAATACTTCTAATATCCAAGTTAGCCGTGATGGCAGTTTTTCCTATTGCATTTTCCACCCAGCAAGAGTAAGAGCCTGCATCTTCCTCATTGGTCCTGTGGATTTCCAGAGTCCCATTTTCATAGATGTGGTACCGCCTGCCTTCAAGGGGCTGTGCTTCATCCGCTGTCTCCCTGTGGAGACACAGGCATGAGTCCATTCACACTGTGACACATTTTTACTGTTTGCATATAGTTCTTGCGACATCATCAAGGCTCATGCCTTCCTCGGGGAATTTAGTATATTTAGTCTCTCAGAATGTGTCAGGATGTGTATCAGAGCTGAACAAGAGCCTGTAACTAAAGGCTAAAGAAAATCTAATCCCTGGTCTATGCTGCTTCTATGCTGCTGCTGTCTCCCCCCCGCCACGTGCCGCCCCCGCAGAACAGTTTGCGTGTGTCCTCAGAGCTTAAGAAATATTTTCTGGCTTATTGATAGTGAACTCTGTAGTTAATGATTGCTCCAGGGTAGCAAATAGGAAAGCTAGTAATTGAAACAGATAATGAGCCTTTCCAGCCTCCTGCTGTCCTAGGAGAACATTGGTCATTCAGAGATATTAGAAGCCAGGAAGCCTTGCCTCTTCTCTCGACATGGACTTCACTTACCCTATAGACCTCAGAGTCATTTTCTCCTATATTCATCCATTTCCCAACCATTTCCTGACACAGCCTGATTAACCCTGCACATTTCACAATAAGTGATTGCTTGAGCCTAAACTCACACAGGACAAATGAGCTGCTTGCATAGGATTTATAAAGCGGAAACTAGTCTGAGTAATGTAAAAGGTAAAACAGTGTCCGGCATTTCAGTAAGCAGACAAACAATATTTTAATAGAACAGTTTAACCACATTTTTAAAATGTGCAATATATAAGACATCACAAGTTATTACAGTTATGTTTTGATTTCAAATTTGTAAGGCCGGGATATATTTGCCTTGCCTTACTCCGGGTCCCTGCACAGCAATGGCACAAAGATTTAACAGTAGATTAACCAAGCTCAATCGGGAAAGCAACCAAAACAATAGATACATATGAGTCTTCAAACTTACAGCAAAATAATATTATTAAAATGAACATATATGTCTTTATAAATGACTGCAGACTGGAAGCAACAAAAATTTGGGCATATATGTCCTTAGATATCTTCAGCAAAGAAAACCAAATCAACCTTTAAAAGTGCCTTGGGAATCATTTCAGTTCATTGGTTTTATTACAAACACAAATGGCTCTGTATTTCCTTATGTGAGAAAATCTTAGAAGCCTGGACCATGTTTGCAGGAAATTAAGTTTCTTTCCTTATTTCCCAGAGGTGAGGACTCCGTGTAGCAACATGGATACAGTGAACACTGCCAAATGATGGATAGAGAAATATGAACATTCCCCTAAGGGATCAGCTAGGCAGCTTACCAGGTCACTATCGCCGTAGGTGAAGCAAAGTATTCACAGTGTAGGAAGGCACTCTGTCCGATTACAGTGGCATAATTTTCTTCATCTTTAGTTTGTATCAATGGAAGGACATCTGTTAGAAAATAGAATAATGTTTCAAACCCTTAGGCATGTATTAGGTGCAAATTACATTTTTCCATATCTTTGGCTTATCAATAAAAATGGAAGACTGCTTCACATTAATCTGTATATTCTTGACTCTCAATAGTATCCAAATTGAGGATATTGGAAAGCACAATCTCCATATGAGGATCAGTGTCTGTAAAACAAACATATTTTAACTTTCTTACTCATGTTTTATGTGTCAAGATTTCAGTTGGTACTTGGGGATAATGAAATCTCATCACCAATAAAAAGTTTGCTGTGTAAACATTCAGACGTGAGTTTTAAGCCCAGAGCCTATACCAAAGTCAAAAGACAGGTGTGCTGGATAGCTTTAGTGTCAACTTGACACACCTGGGTTGAGGGAGCCTCAATTGGGGAATTGGCTGCATAGGATTGGCCTGTGGCCACATCTGTGGAGTATTGTCTTGATGGTCAAGCAGTGTGGGAGGGCCCAGTCCACAAGAGTGGTGCCACCCTGGGCAGGTTGTTGTGTACTGTATAAGAAGGCGGGCTGGGCATGAGCCAGGGGAGCAAGCCAGTGGACGGCATTCGTCCATGGCTTGTGCTTCAGCTCCTGCCTCCAGGTTCCTGCCCTGAGCTCCTGCCTTGGGCTCCCTAAGTGATGAACTGTGACCCAGGAGATGTAAGCCGAATAAACCCTTTCCTCCCCAAGTTGGTGTTGGTCAGAGTGTTTTGTCACAGCAATGGAAGACAAACTAGAACACCAGGCATAGTGGTATATGCTTGTAACTCTGGTATTCGGGAGGCAGACACAGGTGTATCCTCGAGCCACACTGGCAAGCCTAGCCTACTTGGAAAGGTCTAGGCCAATGGGAAACACAGTCTCAAAAACAAAGGTATTCTGTCCCTGAGGAATTATACCTGAAGTCATCATCTGGCACCCTCATGCGCATGTATACATGTATACTCATACACACATACATGGACACATAAACACATATACACTCAGCTGGTATGTGTGAGCATGACGATAACCATATTCCTAAAGCAAATGCCAGGTCATCTGCTAGATTTCAATTTTGCTCACCTATAACATCGATATTGGCACTGGCAAGGAGGGTTCCATGGATGTTTGAGGCTTCGCATTGATACACAGCAGTATGATTTGGTTGTAGATTGGTAAAACTGACTTCCCTGGGGAAGACAACATCACCAGCAAATGGATGATCTGCAAGAGATGAGGGGAAGTCAGCATGACAGAGAGCAAGTGGTAAAATATTTATAAACCAGTTATTAAATCTGTCACACAATATTTATATTTTAAGACCAGTTTAGGGTAAAGAATTGTTCACTGAAGCCAAGTCTGTACATGTTGATAAAATCAATCATGGATTCCTCTTTTCCTAGCCTTTTGGGTTTTCAACCTTCCTTCAAGTAAGTGATTCTTTTTAAAAGCATTGTTTGTAGTTTTGGAGATTTCTTATATGTGTATTGTATTTGCAACTTTCTTTTTTTTTTTTTTTTTTACTTTTTGAGACAGGGTCTCCCTATAGCCCTAGCTGGCCTGAAACTCACTCTGTTCCAGGCCAGCCTTGGACTCAGAGATCCACCTACTTCTGCCTCCCAAGTGCTAGGATTAAAAGCATACACCACCATGCCCAGCTTAAAGACGGTTTTAGCTGCCATGTGAGTGCTGGGAATCCAACCTGGTTCCTCTGCAAGAGCAGTTGGTGCCCTTAACCACTGAGCCATCTCTCCAACCCCTGTATTTACATATTTTCACCTTCACACACATTCATGTCCCCAACTCCCTTTGAGTTTCTTATCCTCTGATCATTGTTACATATACATACACACATATAATGCACTGAGGCCATTTAGTGATGCTCATGTGTACATATGATTATGGCTGACCACTGGGAATAGGTGACTTAGAGCTTGTCCCTGGAGAAAATGGCTTCTTTCTGTCGCAGCATTCATCGAACATTTCTTATAAAACACATTGCTCAACAGCTCATTGGCTCTCTATATCCCTTCTCGTAATAAGACCCTGTATGATATGTTTGACATGCAAGTCCTACTGTAAGATGACTGGCACTTCGGAATCAGTGGTCAGATTCAGTGAGCATCATCATGTCAAAATAATCCACTGTAACTGGTCCTGATTTCTCCTTTGACACCTTGGTTCCTGGTCCCCTCTTTTTTTCCACATTTCTAGTTTTTAGATCTGTGGTAAAGACTTTTACAATAGGAACATTTTCTGTGAGACTTTTACCTAACCTTGTAACCACAAAGTTACTTTTTTGTAATGTAAACAAATTCGCTGAGCCATGTCTTCCTCTTATGGCCTGGGCACATCACTGTAATGCCTTGGAACCCTCCCTGCCCTTATACATGCCATACCATATGAGTTGTGTATGCATGTTTAACATAACAAAGCAACATATTGTTACCAACAGTATTTTCGAGCTGTCTGTAGTTGTGTGGGGGTGGTATTCTATGTATAGGGATCAAAGAACAAATTCTTTTCTGATAAGTCTAAAACATTTCCTTCCCCGTTCCTTGCTGAATATACAGTTCTAATGAAGAATGAGCAAAGCTCCTTGCTCAGGAGTATCATTCAAAGAGAAATCTTAAGGGACAGGCTCTCAGCAGTTTGTGCCCACTCTTGAGCTTAAGATGGATGCAACAAGTCAGGTTGTCTCCTTTTAAACAGCATCATAATGTGGCATACACCGCTTTGACCAATGCCAATATTTTATTTTCCTTACATTATCATTTAACCACTTCAGGTATAAACATCATAGGATTTAACCCTTCCATAAAAGTCACCATACTTCTGAACCTGGAACCATCTTCTGGAAATGAGAATATCTAACATTTTTCATGCATTTACCAAGGGGTAAAGAATTCCGTTCTGCATGGTTTATGCATTGTTTCATCGGCGTCAATCAGAACCTGCAATATCAGGACTTATAAGGCCAGTGTAAGTATTAGTTTCAGGGAAAATGAATGACATACTCTGCAATATCCGGTAAGAGTTTGAGCTCTAAACACCACTCTTGCTCTGACCCTATAGAAAAGCAGTAAATGAAGAACTTTTTTTAAAAAAACTAAGAGTGATGGGGGCTGGAGAGATGGCCTAGTGGTTAAGAGCACCGACTGCTCTTGCAGAGGACCCGGGTTCGATCCCCAGCACCCACATGGTGGCTAAGAACCATCTGTAACTCCAATTCCAGGAGAACTCCAGTTCCAGGGGAATCCGAGACCCTCTTCTGACCTCTGCGGCATTGCACGACACAGGTGCACAGACCTACATGCAGACAGTACATTCATACACATACAAAAATAAATAAAATTAAAAAAAAAAACTAGGAGTGATGAGTAAGAGACAGTGAAAGAAAAAATTTAGTTTAAATAACAAGAATATCAATCATTGTTTTCCTTCTGATATTTCCATGACATAAAATGACCATATTAAATGTCAGATTATAGAAAATATCAACTATTACATATTAGAAGACATTTCATATATATCCCTTTTCCATCTTTTTTTCCATGAATCCCATAAATGGATGCATTCTTTCATTTGGCTGTGAGGTCCATATCTGTACAGTTGTACAGAGTGTTTCTAGCTCCTACAGAGCAGGAATCATGAAGCACTTAGTAAATATTTATTTAGTTAATTTTATTTTATGTGGTGTGTGATTGTTATGACTGCATGTATGTAAGTGCACACATGTCATGCAATGCTCGTGGAAGAGAGAAGAGGGTGTCCGATCCCCAGGAATTGGAATTACAGGTGGTTATTAGCTTCCATGTGAGTGCTAGGATTTTAATCCAGCTCCTCAATAAGAGCATCCAGTGCTTTTAACCACTAAGCCATCTCTCCAGCCCAAGGAGTTAGCAAATATTTCTTGAAACATCTGAAAAAAAGTACACGGGAGTGACATTTTATTTACAAAACTTTTCTATACATAGGCAGAAAAATGGTCCCTGGAAGACACACCGAGTTTTACTCTCAGAACTGTGAATGGATCCCTTGTCTAGAAAAAAAGAAATAAAATACACGTGCATAGCATTGAGGACTTTGATATACAGAGATGATCCCTGGATATGCAGGTGAGCACTTGTAACGACACTCGTTAAGCACATAAACTTTTTTTACTATGACCAACGGAAGCTGAATAATGGGAACCTAGGAGGCAATGATGCTAGAAAAGTCACCAGGTTTCTGAAGGTTTGTTATACCAACATTAGAAAGCTAATCCAATCCTTTACGACAATTTATCATCTTCCTCTTGAGGATCAACAGGATGAATAGCTCTTCAATGTTATTTATGACAACTCTAAAAGAACACCAGAGGGACTGAGTCTCTGAGCTGATCCTCAACTCTGTGCCTAATCCTGGCAGAGCTAACCTTGTCATCCCCTCTGTCCCCCTATATCATGGGCCCCATGAGCAGCTTTGAATCAACACAGCATTGCAGCATTGCAAAAGAGGAGATGAGAATAAAGCCTCAGTGTTTCGATGAAAAACAACCATATAGTGCTCAGATCTGAGTTCTGGGAATGAATGTGCTAGTTGCACAATATGCCACATACAGGCAAAAGATAATAACGCTTCTGAAGTCTCAAGAAAACAGTCTTTAATAATGTCTGGCAAAACACAGTATTCCTAACATAATCTAAGACTTCTGTATCAGTGTAGCCTGAGGCCTCAGCATCTTGCAATCACTCATCTACTCCAGTCACAGAAACAAAATCTCCATCCCGAGGCCAGAAAAATACTTAGTTAAAACTTAAATTACAGAGGCTAAGGGATATAGCTCAATGGTAAAACACGTGCTGGGCACCTGGAAAGACTAAGAAGCAGACAAACAAACAAAAATCCATGAAATTTCTCATTCTAACTCTTCTGTTCAAAGTCCTCTATAAATTGTCCATCTACTCCCAGTAAACTCCCCAGGTCCCCAGTTAGGCTTTATCTTTTCCCATGCTCCGGTGCCTTAACCTCCTGCTTAGGTCATCAGTCACCTCTCTGGGTTTCAGGCATACTGGCCTTCTTTTCCTTCTCCAGAAAGACAACCTGGTGAGACTTCCCATTCACATGCCTTTCCACTGCAAATGCACTCTCACAGACAGCTGGTGGCTGACTTCTTCACCTCCTTCAGCTCTCCACTCAAAGCTAATTTGAAGGGTCTTAACTTTTGTAATCACAGAATATACAGCAGCCTTGCAACTCGAACCTCACACACTCCCCTGTATCTAGCTACACCCTATGCTCATTTACATGAAGACAAATACTTGGCTTTTGGCTGATTTGCCTCTAGAAAATCTGGCCCTTCAGAGCAGACAATTCATGGTGTTCACTGTTATATTGGAACAAAGTAAGCCGAATGCCTGCCATAGTGGTGGTATCCAGTAAGTATTATTGTGATTGTGAGTGAACATTTTACATATCTACAGAATAGAACCCCCTTCCTAAACTTCACTTGGTAATTTGTGATTACGTTCCATGAGCAAGCACCGTTCCAATTTAAAATGCTATGCTTTTATGTTCCAGAGAATTTGAGTTCTTTGTTTTGACATCTTAATTTTGATAAAATCAAATCATTTTCCATTTCTTCTTTTTTTTGTTTTGTTCTTAATGTAATATTTTCATTTATTCTTTGAAATTCACACATGTATACAATGTATGTTGATCATATTGACCCTCTATTCCCCCATTCCACTCCCCTAACTCCTTATTCAACATATCTCAACACATCTGCCTCTCCCTCTTTTTTTGAATAACTCACTCAATCCAGCTAGTGCTGCCAGTTCATCCAGAGTGTGGGGTCAGTCCTGTACTAAAGCATGGGAAACCTACCAGCACCCACATCTCCAAAAATTAGTCAACAATGGTCAATGAGTCCTCAGCATGGGGCCAGGCCTCATGAGCTTCTCCCCAGACCATATGGTGATCTCCACTGAGAGGTCTGGGGAAGGCCACTGGTGCTGATACGTGTGCCTGGCTGCTACAGCCATGTCATGTTCTGAAGGCAGCATTTCCCAGCCCATCCTCTGCTTCTCCCATCCCTCTTCTGCAGTGATTCCTGAACCTCATTCAGACTTCTCTTCACAGTCACTTCTTCTCAGCATGTTGATTAATTGTAGTTCTCTATATTAATCATTATCCACTACATGCAGCTGTTCTCAGACCAAGGCTATTGCCACCTGGCTGCCTTGGCCTGCCCCTATGACTCTAAGTTAAGGCAGCGCCTTGAACTTCTGACCCGCCCGTGTCCACCTCCTTGGGTTTGCGATTCTGTGCCAGATCCTGTGTAAAGCATTCTCTGTGTGCTGTTTTCTTTAAACCACGTAGCAAACCCATGAGTCACTGATATTTTTCAACTCTGATTTAGAGATGATGAAGCAGTTTTAAAGAGGATGGGTCTTATTCTAAGTCACAAAGCTAGTAAATGTTAGGATGCTCATGCAAACACAGGCAGTATGGCTCCAGGGTTTATAAACAAGCCCAGTGCTCTGCTGATAACTCACGGTCCTAGGTAACAACCAATTTATCTCCTAATTTTCTCTTTCAACTGAAACCAACTACCAATGACTCCATTCTTCAGCTTGAGAAACTTAAGCTTGAGGGATTCAGTGACTGACTCACAGCCATAGAGCCAAGAAAGGTCACTGCTTGGAGAAGACTCAGGTCTGTGACAGGACAAAGGAACAAATGACAACTACATACCTGAATCTAATGTGCTATTCAGTCCATCCTCTTGCCTGAACAAATATTTTCAAAACAGCCTTCCCTCTAGGCTCAAAATAAAGTCAAGGACCTTGACTGGTCCCTCGGTCCTGGTTTACCCCCCCCCCCCACACACACACCTTTCTTTCTGTGAACACTCAGTGCAGGAAGGGCTGAAAGCTGACTGCACAAGATTTTTAGGTATGGTCAAAAGCAGTCAGTAAGCTTGGATATTGTGTATCATTTCAGTCTTGTCATAGTTCCTTGTCGCTGAGTATTTTCAAATCATAGACACAGATGCGGCTAGAGGATGATCCCAGCAGGAGCAGAGCCAGGGACAGGGGTCACTGTTGCATGAGGGAAAGACGTGTTAACTGCTAAATGAGGCTTTCATCTACTAGGTGACTGTCAACAGTCGGCTCTCCTGCTTGGTTGCACCTTTCTCATTCCAGAGTGCTAGTTCCCAATAATCAAACTGCTCAGAAAGAAGACCTTGCTGATTTCCTGGTCAGATCTGGTCTGCTCACGTAGCCTCCCTCTGCTTTACACATCACCAGAGGGTCTGACCACACATAGTCCCGTAAAGCCACTCCCTTCCTCAACCTGTTAATTTTAGTTTTTAACGTACTGTCAATCGGGGCGCCATTGACTCTCCATTTGATCGTGGGTTCAGGTTCTCCTTCGGCCTCGCACATCAATATGCCACTGCTTCCAGTACTGTACACTGCGCTCTGAGGCTTCTTCCTCCAGCGTGGAGGCTCTGAAGACAAAGTGAAGAGTTTATCAAGACAGCAAATAGATCCAACAGCGGTAACAGCCTGCATTTCTACTGTGGACCAGCAGAGGGCAGACACGGCACAGTTTCCAGAACGGACCTTGGGTAAGAGCTTTCTCTCTCTCTCTCTCTCTCTCTCTCTCTCTCTCTCTCTCTGTGTGTGTGTGTGTGTGTGTGTGTGTGTGTGTGTGTGTGTGTGTGCTCAAATCAGACTAAATCCCAGTATAGAGACAGGGAAATAGACAAGAGATCCCAACCCAACTAAGGAACTTTTGGCAATTGATGGTGAATGGGAGGGGAAAGACCCGCATCTTTTGATGCCCTAACACTTTAAATATATAATTATATCAGAACAAAATGAGATATTTATTTAGTTCAAACATGGCTGTCATATTTTGTCATGGTAAGACTATCACTGTGCCAACATTGATTCAAAGTTTTAAAATGTGGAAGAATGAGTGAGCAACTTGATTTCAGGGGCAATTTCATAAAACCTACACATAATAGTTCTTTCAGATATGCTTTAATTATGTTCCCAAGACAATGTAGATTTCTGCTTATATTCAAAAGGGAACATTTTAAAGAGAGTTGTGTGTGTATATGATGACAAATATCTTTTAAACATTTTTAGTAAATGAAAAGGAAATTTCATAGAAAAAAATCATAAATGCTCCAGAAGGAAAAATTTAAAAAAAACCTGTATACACATAATTCTGGCAAGTTAAAGCCTTGTAAGGAGACACACCTTTGTAGTCATCATACATAAATGTGGTAGACTTAATGTTAAATACCAAGTTAAATACTTGCTTTTTTATTTATTAATTTTATGTGTATGAGAGTATTGCAGCCATCTATGTAAGTGCACCCATGCTGTGCAATGCCCATAGAGATCAGGGTGTTGGATCCCCTGGAACTGAAGTTACAAACAGAGCAGTTGTTAGCCACCATGTAGGTGCTGGGATTTGAACCCAGGAGCTCTGGAAGAAAAGCAAGTGTTCCTAACAGCTGAGCCATCTCTCCAGCCCCAAATACCTGTCTTTATAACATGTAAATCTGGAAATATTTGGAGACTTGGCTTCAATGCAACAGGCCAAATTGTAAACTGTGTATTACTTTCTGAAGGGAAAGACTGTTTCATTTTACCCTTTTATTTTATTTTATTTTATTTTATTTTATTTATTTTGTATGTGTATGAATGTAATGTCTGCATGTAGGTTTGTGCACCCCGTGTCATGCAATGCCACGGAGGTCAGAAGAGGGTGTTGGATTCCCCTGGAACTGGAGTTAAAGCCGGTTCTCAGCCTCCACGTGGGTGCTGGGGATCGAACCCAGGTCCTCTGCAAGAGCAGTCAGTGCTCCTAACCACTAGGCCATCTCTCCAGCCCCTGATTTTACCCTTTTAAAAGATCTCCCCTCTCTCTCTCACTCTCTCTCTCTTTCTCACCTGTGTGTATATGTCTAGCCCCTTTACTTAATTATTTTTCTTAGTTTCTTTATGCAACCACAACAAACTTCAACATTTTCAAATTAAAGGTAAAAAGTCCATGAATGAGCAAATCGTCATATTTGAAGTAGAAACTATCCATGTTGCTTTAAGAATATTTGAAAGTAAATATTATGTGATGATGGCAGGACTCATAAAATCATCCTGTGTAAATCGTCCTGTGTAATAAATAGGAAGATTTCTATCACTTATTTCAGCCTACGATTTTTATTATGGCATATTATTGTTATGACCTTATGAGGAACTGAGACATCATCCCCTCCTCTAACCTTTCACCTTACAGAAGGAATACTGAGCTTTGGGGAAAAAATCATCTAATTTTCTCAGGGTCATCAGTAACAGAATCCTCATTTCCTGTCCTGTCAATGCCTAGATTTCAGCATAAAGTGCTTGTCTAGGGAAGCAGCCCTGAGATTCACAGCCATGCAGGTAGCTCCCCTCCGCTGATATGTTAGAGAAAACTAGGAAGCAAGGGAAGTTCCATTTCCCATCTGGTGCTTTGCATTTCCAAATCCAGGCTCCTGTATCTATCAACCAATTCATGAAGTTTCAAGCACTTGGCATGAATAAGCACTAAGCATTAGTGTAGGCCTTCTTCAGGACCCTTATGAATACTTACACACTCTTATTAGATCTTTCCGGACCTCCTTCCCTTTAGGCCTTCTGTCCTGAAAAGGGGGACTCTGCCACACAATCAAAAAGACATAAAACCTCACTGTCACTGCCTCACTTCCAGCACCAGCTCAGGCAGAGACTCTCACTATTGACTTCACTAGTTGAATTTCAGTACTTGAGCATTGAAAGCAATGTGAAGGCATCTTATACTGACTGGGGTCTCTTGAAAGCCAAGGATGAATCCTACTCTTCTTGTCCCTCCTTGGTTTGCTCCAATGTTTGGTACAGAATAAACATGTGAGTGGTACTTTTAGGAAGAACTCTATCAGTCCCTAAAGATTTCAGTGGAAAAAAAATGGCATAAGGAAACCAATTGTTTCTCCTTGGACAGTGTGGTGGTTTGCATGAGTGTCCCACATAGGCTGTAAGTATTCAGACATTTATCTCCAGTTGGTGGCACTGTTTTTGGAGGTCTTAGAAGCTGTGGCTGTGCTAGAGGAAGTACATTATTGGGGGCAGGCTTAGTGAGTTTAACAAGCCTCGTGGTCTACAGTTGCTCTCTCTCTTGGCTTCCTGTGCTCATTGCAAGATGTGACCCTCTGCATGCTGCTCCAGCTCCAGCCGCCATGCCTTCTGCCACAATGGACTCTAATTCCCTGGAACTGTCAATTGTAAGCTCAAATAAACTCTTCTTTTTATAAGTTCCCTTGGTCATGGTGTTTTATCACAGCAACAGAAAAGTGACTAATACAGACGGGAAACAATCTTTGCTGTCAGGCTATTCATTCGCTCACTATGTATATCATTTATTGAACATAATTCCTAATTGCTTCTTGGTTTTAAAAAAATGATATTGTAGTGCACCTAAGGACATTCAATGATGGGAAATTCCAGTGGTTGAGATGCAGACCAGGAAGGATAAAAACCCAAAGAGTTTCACCAAAGCTCATGTTATTAATCATGTTACAGAACAGGTCTAGTTTTCAAAGGAGACTCATGAGAAAAGAATGGATACGTCTGAAAATGATGGGGAATAAGCAACACATTTACAATATTTTCTCCATTTTCCCAAGATAGATGTTAACTGGGAGAAATTGTTTATGTTAAAACTTTACCCATTTAGTCATAATTGTAAATGAGAAACAAGATGAAAATATCAGCTTATGCTGCTGAAAATGGAGATGCTAATATAGGAATCCTGACAATATTAAAATGAAGTTTAGCAGTGCTTGACATTAGATCAAAAAACAAATAGAACTGGAAATTTTATATCTATAAAACTTATAGCACAGTTGGCTTTTTCTAAGTAAGACTGTTTTATCACAGATCCATATTTAATATTTATAAATTTTGGATTTTATAATGCAAGGTCTCATACAGACCAGGCTGGCCTCAACTTGCTATGTAGCTAAGAATGACCTTGAACTTTTGATTCTTCTGCCTCTACCTCCCAAGTACTAGGAATATACGAGTATACCACCAAACCTAGTTGATGGGATGCTGGAGATTAAACCAAGGGCTTTGTGCATGCTAAGGAAACACTCTACCAGCTTAGTTACATCTCCCACCTTAATTATTCATATTCTAACATGCCAAATGTTAGGTTCATTGGATATTGCATGTATTTTCAATTTAAAACTTTTTTATTCATTTATTTTATTTTTATTTGTCTGAGTGTTTTACCAGCTTCTAAGTGTGCCTGTGTCTGTAGTGACTGCAGAGGCCAGAAGAAGGCATTAGATCCTCTTGAACTGTGGCTCCATGTTAGCTGAAATCTGGGTGCGGAAAACTGACCCAGGTGTTCTGCACAAGCAGCCACTGTATTTAACCACTGAACCATCACTCCAGCCTCTAGTTATACCTTTTTAGGAACAAATTTTTATTTGAAATTAAAATGTTTTTCATGACATCAATGATTGAACTGAATTTCAGTTCATGCCATCATTTAGATCCTTGAAGACATTTTAGATGGTATTAGATTTAGATGGTATTTAGGTTTCATAGATGTAAAAAATGATTTATATTGTATTTTTAAAATTCAAAAGCTTTACATCAAACAAAAATGACCAACATGAAAATTGTTCATAGGAAGGGCTTCTTTTTAAATAATTGATTTAAATGTAACTATGATCATCTTCTGATTTCTGGATTTAGGATACTTCCGGTGATATTTTAAAACATCTTCTTTTCCTTTATTTAGCTGTTGATGATGATGATGGTGTGTGTGTGCCTGAACACACCACACACACACACACAAAAAAAAAACAAAAAACACAGCTTTCAATGTCACAGTGCTTCTGTGGTGATCAGAGGACAAGTTTGTAGAATTCTCTTACCTTTATCCTAATTCTCGTGATAAAATTCAGGTTGCACACCAAGTGACTTTACTCAATGAGCCATCTCACTTGCCTTTAATATTTCTTTTTTTTTTTTTTTTTTTTTTTTTTTTTGAGACAGGGTCTCCCTGTAGCCCCAGCTGTCCTGGAACTCACTCTGTAGACCAGGCTGGCCTTGAACTTACAAAGATCCGCCTGCCTCTGCCTCCCAAGTGCTAGGACTAAATGCGTGCAGCACCACGCCCGGCAATATATCTCTTCTTAATGTATGTATAATTATTTATATCATAGATGCCCAGATTATAGTTATACCTAGTTAAGGCATCATGGTTGTTTTGCTGAAATTTAATGTATTCGACTTGCATTCTAATTTTATATTAAGGGTTTTGAGGCTTAACCTATAAGTTCATATAATTCAAGTTTCATAATCAGGACTATAAAACCAGAATATTAAACAAAAGTGTGAATTTACTCATGTGCAAAGGATATTTTCAGAATTGACCAGAATTTCAAAGTACATAATAGTGTCATTCTTCTCCCATATGGTTAGACCTTATTTAATTTGGGCATCTAAATGAGAGATGGAAAAGGTATAGAGGAAAATGGATGAATCAAACAAATAATCAAAGCATCCACTTTGGTAATTAATAAAGGATACAGTTATTGTTTCTACACTTCAGACAGAAAAATATTTCTTGAACACAATATACTTTTAAATGGATTGGTGAAGAGAAACTAAAATGTACAACTGAGCATACACTTAGCATTTTCTCACTAAGGGGAAGTGATTTAATGTTCCTCATAAAAACATTATTTACATCTCAGCAGTGTTAATAGCTGTTTTATGAATAGTGAGAACAATTTGTTCAAGAAACTGGTATCCCTTCGGAATCCTATAGCCAACATTTTAAATTGCATAATTAATTTTACTTGTATGATTTTTTTGCAACATTTGCAATTCTTTTGAAAGATTCAGTCTTAATACTCAAGAAAACCATGGCCAGATTGTTAAAATATTCAAAACCATGGCAATGCTGCAGCCATCTGGAAGGATTTCTAACAGTCAGCAACTTGGAATAGAAGTAGCTAATAATTATGCATGTCTGGTTCATGAGCGTGTGTGTGTGTGTGTGTGTGTGTGTGTGTGTGTGTGTACATACATGCTGGAGAGGGTCCAGGGGGTGTTAGGGCAAATATATCCATCACAAGATGTAGCTAAACTACATAGAATTGACAAATAGTATCTAAAAGTATAGACCCATATTTCAAACTCACCCTCTCTAATTTTCTTTGTGAATAATTAGTCAGAAGGATATATTACTATTCCCAGATATTGATGTTAATGCCTAATATGACATTTTATCCAATACAGGTTTGCTTGGTTGAACTAAAGAAAACGAAAGCACATATTTGCTTTCCCATTCTTTGTGTCTTACCTAATAAACTACCAGATGGATTTTGGAATTGGTATTATTCCAGTAAGGGGCATGACAAAGTCAATTACGATAACATTTACTTGTGAGTGGAGTTTGTGTCTGTGTTGTCTTTCTTTTCCATTAATTAAAAAAATGGGCCATTACTTAAATGCTCCTGTGCAAACTGAAGCTTCAAGAGGTGAACTTTATTGGAATATTAATGGGAACCCTAGAGCCCTAGTTCACTAACTGATAGCCTGGGAGAGACAATTCCTTTCCATAGTTAAGCCTACACAGCACTAAATAAGTACAATGTAGTAATCATCCCATTAATCTGATCAATACAGTTAAGTATACTAGATAGCAAGCCTCAGTATGACCAGCACAACAACATAAAGCAGTCTGCATCAATCAAATTCACAGGAGAATCAGATAACTTCTGCTTTTGCAGAGCAGGTGCAACACAGTTATCTACATTTTGTGGTTGCTTCTTCTTGAAAACAATGTAATATTTCCTACTTGTTTCTATAATTACAACAACGACTATAGCCTCAATTGCTCAAAAATTATGGTTTTATGGGCAGAAGATGAATATAATATATCTGGGGACTTTTGATAACAAATTAATATGTATACTCTCAAGTGTCTTCTCTATTTCCTCATAAGTAGTATATTGAATATTAAGATACCAATTACAAAATGTTGGGTTTACAATAGAGCTAAGACAACTTGTCTGACAACTGCATGTCTTTGCTAAAGAACTTGAGGTACAGACAGATGAAACCAACTGACCAAGGGCACAGCAAGCAAGTGACAAAATGAAGAAGTAATCCAAATTTCTTTCTAGGGTCCTTGCAATAATATTTGACTTTGTGATTCTTGCCTCTATTATGAGAATCATATGTCATATGTCCAATATATTAAAATAATTTATTAGAATACATCCACAAAATAGAGAGTTTAATGATCATTGGTACAAATCCTGGAAAAGATGTTTCCAATTCTCAAAACAAAATATTTTCTGGTCATTTGTATTTTCTAGATGGTTTGGTGAAATAAGTTCCAAACCTGGTAAATGGAAGTGTAGAATAACTCAGTATCTACACTACAATTAAATACCTAAATCAATGACCTCCCTTCAACAAATGGACTGTAGCCATAAAGGACTGCTAACTGTATAAATGTATATTTCTTTCTGAAGTAGGAATATAAATCACAATGGAAATATACCTTCTACGGTGACATGAAAATCATGACTTGTCTCTCCCAACAAATTGCTGGCTATGCAGCGATAAATTCCTTTGTCTCGGTAAAGGATATTTTCTATCTTTAAGGTCTTTCCATGATTTTCTTTTGTTTCTCTTCCTTTTGGTAAATCACCACTCAGCTTGCTCCATTCCACCTGTGGAGTTGGTCTGCAAGAAATAAAATAACATACAGCCTCCTTTAAACAAAACTTTAGGGCACATTCTTTACTGGAGTGTTTTGTGTTTTATATATAGTATATATAATATTATAATTTTAATATAATTATATATATACGTATATACATGTAATATATATCTACTGAGTAATAACATCCTTACAAATGGATAGACAACTTCTAAGGAACAGAGGTTTGCAGAAGCTTGTTTCCTCACAAGCTCTTAGCATTGTACTCCCTGGGAATCTTGTCCCCTTGTTAAGTCGGCTAAATCCATGTGAGTGTGATCAGTGTGGTTGGATGCAGGATGAATACTTGGAGTCCAAGGAAGTAATATTACAAGATATTGCCAGGTGTGAAACCTCCCTGTGGTCAGAGATATCAGCTCTCTTCCCCTTGTGTGACTTTAATGAGATGCCAAAGTGGAGATTTCCCTTTAAATCCCGAGGAAGCTGATTTTGGCTAGTCCGGTTCAAGAGTGAGCCAAGTGCGTGAGTTGAAGGAAGAGCTCTTTTGCTCCAGGACAGCCTAGAAGGCCCAGTGCAGAACATAATTTCTCGCTGTGGCCATTATCTGAGGAAAAGAGACAAAAACCTCTTGCCCTAACTCAGAGCTTTGGAAAGATGGGCGCACTCAATCAAAGCAAAGAAAAACAAAACAAAAATCAGGAAAGTCTCATCGCAGCATACCAAATTCTTTTTGTACTTTAAAAAAAAATTTTTTTTTGGTCTTTTTGAGACAGGGTCTTTTTGTAGCCCCAGCTGTCTTGGAACTCACAATGTATACCAGGCTGGCCTTGAACTCACAGAGATCCGCCTGCCTCTGCTGGGATTAAAGGCGTGCACCACCACATCTGGCTTCTTTCTGTACTTTTGATGAAGGTAAATAGTGTGGGCTGAACCAACAGGTTTGTTGAAAAAACATTCCTATAAAAGCAGAAGGGGAAACAAACAAAACAAAACAAAACAAAACAAAAAGCCGGGTGTAGTGGCGCACGCCTTTAATCCTAGCACGTGGGAGGCAGAGGCAGGTGGATCTCTGTGAGTTCAAAGCACGACAGCTGAGGCTACAGGGAAACCCTGTCTCAAAAAGACAAGACAAAAAAAAAAAAAAAAACAGAAGGGGAAGATTGGTTCTATGACGTCCATAGAAGCATGTGGGGAACACTGATGACTAAGCAGGGAGCACTGATGAGTAAGTGAGGAGCACTGATGACTAAGTGAGGATCACTGATGACTAAGTGCTGGGGGACTATTTTTTCCCCTTCCTATCTAACAGCCTACCTGAACGAATGAAATAAACTTAATTTTTCATTATATTCTTTTTCACTAATTATTACTAGTTGTAAAATTTTGAGTATGCTCTAAAGATAAGTTATATGACTGCCATTGTTTTACCAATAAGAAATCTGATACCCAAAAAAGCTAATTAGTTTTCTCAAGGTCATTTGAATAATAGATAATGCTTCTCAGACTTAAAATATCCACTTTTTCTTAGTGGTCTCTATTGAATTTCTCTTTTATCATAGGAATCTGTCCTTCCTAATTATATGTTCTTACAATGCATGCTTGTGCACAAACTGTTCATCAGTTACTAGTCAATAATTATTAGTTCAAATTATTTATCTGTTACCCCTAATTGCTTATTTACATAAGCAATATTTAAAGTAGTTCCATTATTAGAAAAGTCATATTGGAAGCAGAAATGAAGTTTCTTTTACAAACATCTATTATTTTCTCTGAAGCTCAAGGCCTTCACAGATATGAAAGAACAAGCGTATTTAACCAAGCCCATCCACATGGTACACTTCATCAGGAAATGGTCGTCGTGGTCAGTTAAACACATGTGTGAGTATATTGATTAGCTGCTGACTTCTACAGAGCATGCCACCAAACATGATGCAAAACTCAACTCCCCTACCTGCTTGTTTTTCATACCATCTGTCATGATGGCAACCAGCCAAGTGACAGGCTTCTCTGGACCTCGGATCCTTCCAAATGATAACCACTAATCAGTGCAAGCATCTCAGCTTTCACATTTTTCTTTATTCTAGTCTGTGAAAACAACCTGTCATCTAACAGTTTTCACCTCAAGGAATCAACTAATATGATTTTATTTTAAGTATCAACATGATATTTTTATGTTGGGATGGTCTATTCTCCTGGAGAAAATGTCTAGCTATATTCTTGACCTGCCATTGTTTGTGTTTGTTTGTTGGCACCTTTACTTTTAAGGAACATTTACTAATTTGAGAATGAAGTTTACAGGGAAAATATATTGCTTAATGAATTTTTGCACACAAATGAGCATTATTTCATAATCACAAATGCTTGTTCCAGTACTTATTTGGATAAAATTTATTCTTTTTCTTGATTATAAAACCCATACAAACTTGTCTTGAATTATGGAAATATGTCACTTTTTTTTAACTGATAACTCAGATTTCATCTCACAGGATATGAGAATAAACTGCCACACAACATATGCATCTTACTAAGGGAAGATTGCAGGGAATGAACACCTTTTTATCTTGATAGAAGTCAAAATACCACTTACCTTTTTTAATCTCTAGGGAATCTACAATCTCTAAGTCCTACAAAGTGGGCATCCTTCTGAAAACTTTTCTGATTCAATGTTGTCAAAATTGTGTGTGTGTGTGTATGTGTGTGTGTGCAAGAGAGAGAGATAGACAGAGATACACATGTGTGTATACAGATATGTAGATGTGTATAAGAGCAGAGACCAGAAGAGGATATCTGGTGTCTTGCTCCGTCACTTTCTACCTTTTTTCTTTAAGACAGGTTCTCTCCCTGAACCAAGAGCTAAGCTGACACCCACAAAGTCTTTACAATCTTTTCTCTGGACCCATAGTGCTGGGGTTACAAGCTGGCAGAGATTTCCCACTTTTTATGTGAGTTCAGGGCACTGGAACTCAGATTCTTATGCTTCTGTAGAAAGCACTCTTGCTCACTAGCCCAGATGATTTTTACTATCACTGTTTACTTAAATGTGTACTTTATGCAACCATCTCAGATTTTGAGGCAATGGCATTCACTATTTCCCTAATTAATACAAAACGATTCATTTGGTTAAAATAGTATGCAGACCTGAGTTACATTTGGAGGTGTTCAGGCATTTGGGTTCCTAGTGACAGGCATGGTTGAATCTGAGCTTCTAATTACACTCAGCTTGGAGAAAAAAGTTTACTTCTGTGTGTGTGCTCTTTGGGAGTGGTTTGCCCAACCTGACGGTGGGAAAGATTACAAGCACAGAACATGGGAATGTGGAGAATTAAAACAAATTAAAGCATGTGCATAGAGAAACAAAACAACAAAAACCCCAAGGATATTTTAGTTGTCTTTATTTGTGTTATTCTAGAAGATTTTTAACTTTTAACGTCTCTGAAAAAATACTTTAAATCTTTTCAAAACCTTTTTCACAACATCACCTTACTTCAAAGAACAAGCAGGAAGCATAGCCCAACCCAAACTGATTATGAATAAGAAAAATAAAATCAATTCTTCTGACAGGTTGCACATGCTTACATTCATTCTCTTTTAATGTGTTGATTCCTGACACTTGAGTTTCTACAAAGCTCATGAGACCATTTCCATAACTGGAGGAAAAGGTGTACCGTTACTGGCACTTCAGGAATTAAATATTAGCATTGGCAGGAAATGAAGGAAAAGAATTCCTCCTAAAAGGGTCGCCGGTCCCAAAGAGTTAGCCCAAATAGTGTAAACTCTAAAATAATTTAATTTCTACAGCTGTAAACACATGCAGACACTAGAAGAGCAGCTAAACCATGAGTCACAGGAGCAGGAAGGCTTTGAGCTTCTCAAACAGAGCACAGAACAAACATTCTCAGTAGAGGTCTTGTCCAAGCTTATCTAAACAAAGTATCACAGAACATTGGAAATTTAAAGGAGGAGAGCAAGCTGGCTAGAAAGAGACATTTGCCAAGTGTAGGAGTTTTAAAATGATTAAAGTTAATTCACTTTCTTCAGAATTTTTTAAACTATTCACAATCTTCATTGAATTATGAATGAAGATGAACTTCATTATTTTATTTCTAAACAATTAGTGTAATGCAATTTAAGACATTTCTAATCCTAACCTTTTAAACAGACTCTCATCACATGCAAATTGATTATGACTCAAGTGAATAAAATGTAAACTTCGGGTGCTGGAAGCTGGAATGCCTTTCTCTGTTGCATTGCTTTTAAAAAATGTATTATTTTTTATGTTTTTGTATATTAGTGTTTAATGTGCATATTTCTAAGTGCAACCATGTTTGTCAATGCCCACGGAAGTCAGAAGAGGGAAGCTGATCCCCTGGAACTGGAGTTATGGATGGTTGTTAGCTATCATGTGGGTGATGAGAACTTAACCCTGCCTGGTCCTCATCAAGAGCAGCCAGCATGCTTCAGGGCTGAGCCACCTCACCAACTCCATTTCATTCTTTGTACATGACCTTGTATGATCAAATATTAAATAGGATAGTCTTAGTTACATAAAGGTAACTAAGTAGTTACCCAATAAATGTAACAATTTTAGTGTGGAGACTGATACTCCATGATGGCTGAGACTTAAGGGAACTGGCTTCTTATTCCGATAACCTAGAAAGTAGGAAGGAGATAGAAACTCCTCCACTCATCATCTGAGCATGAGGTGCCTGTAGCCAACCCTCCTCCCATTCTCAACGCCCCCCCCCCAGGGAATATAGCTTGAAGGATAGCATTCCTAAGGTTATCTGTCCTGAGGCACACACACACACAGACACACACAGACACAAACACACACACACACACACACACACACACACACACACACACACACACACACACTTAGTCTCAGAGCCAAACTGTGCATCTGCCTAATCTCAGAAGGCAAACGGTACAAAAGTTAGCTGTTAGAAAATGCAGGTAGACTTTCCTTCATTCCATCCCATCCTTGTCAAAAGCCTGCCAGATGCTGCTCTATAAGACCCTAAACTCCTGCAATAAATGAGTTTGCTCACTGTCACTTCTCCCAGATCTTTCTCTGATCATTTGGGATTCATTGCTTGATCCAGGGACCATCTCTGCTTCCTCCCATTTCTCGCCTTACTGCAGCCCAGGGCACCCACAGCATCTGCTACAAGGTGGTGCCCAATGTGGAGTTTGAGAGAACGGGACTTCCAAAGATCTGCAGGAAGGAGAATCCTCCCCTTTTCTTTGTGAAATTGGGGACACTGAGCTACTATGCTCTCAGTCCTCCAACTATTGAGGAGAGACAGATTTCCTCTCTTTCAATTTCGGTTGTGTTGTTGCAAAGGACCCACTAGGAAAAAGGGGCAACTGAGGCTTTCTGATCAAGGCTACTCTTTGGTGTTAGCTGAAGGCCCCTTGTCCTCTGGTGGGACCCAGACAGCTGGATCCAGTGTCAGGAAAGCCCTCCTATCTTTAATTTCTCTTTGCTATCAAAAAATCCTGGTAACTCATCCACGAGTATATGACACCAGGGTTGTCGCCAGATTTCTGAAATTGGAGGAGAGGCCTGCCCCAGGCCAGGGAAGAATACCCCATTGGCTTTTGCCTTGGGGAAAGTTCCACTGGAGAATAGTGTTTCTTTCTTTTTCCATCATGGGCAGATTTGTTGGGGTCTAAGTTCTCCTCTCTCCCTCCTGCTCTCTCACAGCAGGTTTTACCCACTGACCTGTCCCCTTCTCTGTGCCTGCCCCTTCCATCCAGGTTTCTGTCTTCTCGGTCCCCAGCCTTGCAGTGGCCTGCCTTTCCAGGGACTTCTCCCATGCTTTGCTGCCTCTGTTCACTCTGGGAAGTGGTCAGAGTTGAGGGTGTGTTTGGGCCCATGTCCCCTTCTCCCTCAAGGATCTCACTAACATCAAACAATGGTTGAGGTCTTTTTCCACTAACACCTCTGCTTATAAGAAAATTCTGTCACCAAGAAAACCCTGCCTTTTCACTGCCAAGGTGGTTCTCAAAACCCAAAATGGTCCCCTTGTCCTATGTGGCAGCCATGGCTGGAGGGTTCACGACCCCTCCATCCCCATATCAGAGCCACCCAGGCTGAGGATCTACCCATTCAGGCTGCAGTTTCACACAGTGCCTGTTCAGCATAGGCATCACTCCAAAGCATAAAAATGTCCAAACAAACAACAAAATTGCCTTAAACAAAATTACTATTTATCCTGCCACTTTCTCTTCTCCTTGTAAATATTTTCATTTAGTCAAACCAGAGACAACAACCAGGACCCTGGGATCACAAGGCAGCTGACACATGGCTAAAGTCTCTCTAAGCCCTCCCATTCTGCCTCCTTTGTCTGTCTTAGGAGCCTCATCTGGGAATATTCCCCTCCTCACCAGCAACTAAGAAAATAGCCTAGTGGTTAAGAAAACAGACTTCTTCCCATAAGGTCCTTGATTCAAATCTGAGACCTTCTAGTTCATAAGTGCTTTTCTATCCTTTTCTATGCTTTAAAATTTAACTTCTCTTTGTTCTTCAGAATTCTAGCTCTACTCCAAGAAGAAAAACTCCCTTTATACTATGTTACAAACTTTTCACCACTTATCTCTCAGTGCTGAGAAATTCCTTTACTTAATGCCCTGTTCAAATAATGTGAGGTATTTTTTTTTCAATTCAGGTTGTTTTGTTTCATATTTATTCTATTTTATAACATTACCATATGATTTGTGTAATATATAGAAAGACAAAAAGAAAAAGAGAGACAAAAAAAAAACACAAAGAGAAAAAGAGTAAGTATAAAGAAAGACATGGTAACCTTAACTTATATGGTTGTCTTGAATAATTGCATTGTCTTTATATGCCATTTTTTTATCTCAAGGTATTTTATTACAAAATAAATAAAATATGGCCATCAAAAAAAACTTTCTCGTGATTTTAATGAACAAAATCTGTTGATTTAAATTCCATCTCAGCATGCTTGAATAAGATATAAAAAAATCTCATTAAAAACCACAGGTACCCCAAACATCTTTAAGTAAAACATGTGCAAAATTAATTACTTAATTAATTAAAAAGTCCTAAGCATTACAATTCATTTTGAGTTTTTCAAATGTGTTTCACCTTAAAGACTTTGCTCAAAAACTAACCTTAATCCATTAAAAAAAATTACTGGGGGAAGGCTCTATTCATAGATTCCTGGACCACATGGCTTATGATCTGACCCACCTGCATGCCCCCTGTGTGCACACTAGCCACTGAGCTGAGCACATGGCTTCTTAGTAGCAATTTATCCTAAATTATGTTTGAATTTGCATTGGACTGTCTTTTAGAAACAAATTGAGATAACACAATCTTTTAATTTCAGCACTCTAGGCAGAGATAGGTGGATTTCTGTGGGAATTTTCAGGCCAGCCTGGTCTGACAAAAAGCACTAACTCCAATAAATTGTTTCTTACTAACTATTGGTAAGAAAAAATTCTCATTAATGACATAAATTAAAGTCTTGGTTCAATTTAATGTTTTATGTTTCTCTGTAAGACTGCCTTAAAAACTATGTGCATATGTGAATGAATGTATGTATCTTGATCTTTTATAAGCTTATAGGGTCATGTTTAGGGGTAAACTATAAACAAGAATAAATGAATTCAACTCATAAAGACTGTTTTATATCTTTTGCTATTAACAATTTTTAATTGGTTTTGTATAAATGTTCAGTATGTACTTACATACTGTTTAAATTCTGCAAAGGCTAACTCTGGGTTGGAGCTGGCTCTTCCCAGACTCAGGTATGTTGATATAATCCAACAACTAACAGATAAATTAATTTCAACAAAGGTTATGATTTTTGTCTCTAATTTATTTGTCTTTACTAAGGGTAATTTAAAAATTACAAACATAAAATAACAATTGGGCATTTTACAGGGTGTATGCTGCCACCTACTGGTTACATTCCTTCAATACCTGAGTCAAAGATTCCAACAAGTTTTTGTAAATTAGAGTGTAATAAAGTTTTTAAACTTTAAATATATAAATTAATTTTTAAAAATTAGTTACTTCTAAATACAATTCTAAGATATGTTTAAATGTGTACAGCGTTTAACCACCACATAAAATATTTTTAAACCACAGTGCTGTGCCAGATCTAAATAAAACATCTCCAAACATTTAAAGAACATTGGTCATTTTTAAACATATTTTACAGAGTTTGTACTTTGGGGTAATATGTTTAGGGGTTTTTTATAATAAATAAAAATAAAATTATATTTCTCCAAGTTCATATTTCAATTAAGTAGTTTAAAAAAAAGGGGGCTTGTGTTTAAAAAACAAATGGTCAAGGTTCATTTAACAGGTGTTCAATGTTTGCCCAAGCTTTGCCTACACATTATATGGTATTTGAAGGCTTAGTAAAAATTAAAATGCCTATATAAGTAAAATTGGTCAAATGTTATTCATGAAAAATTGGTAATATATTTAAATCTATTAAAAATATGAATTTTATTAATATTTGTTTTACTCCTAATTTGTACTAGATTTCCAGTAATGACTTTTGGATTAATGTACACAAGTGTTCTGTATATTTTTCTGTATTGTACAATGTTACCTATAGCATTTCTTTTGTCTACAAGATAGTTTGATGCTAAAAGACTGGGTTTTACCTCCTTAAATCAACAGTATACAGCTCAATAAGAGAGAGTTTAAATAGATTTAATGGACTTCTACAACTTGGTTCCTGTCTAAGCATATGCAGTACAACTGCCTTTTAAATCAACATGTAAAAGTCTAAGAAAGACAACAAAAAAATATCCTATTCATGATACTAATACAAAAACAGAGAAATTAATATAGCTCCCTCCAGGATACAGTTAAATAGAAAACTCTCTATGCTAAACCTTTTGTAATTTTTTTTTTTCAATTTAAAAAAAAAAAAAAAACAACCTCAATCCTTTACTACCTATAAAAAAATGGATTGGCCCATTTAGATATCAAGAAAAAATGGGAAAAATCTGAGAAAAGAACCAACACACAGGAATAACACATAGCTGTTATTGATGGCATCTCGCTGTGTTAGGATTAAGTTATTATGAGAGTGAGTACTTATGGGGCATGCTTGACTTCTCCCTTTGATTAATAGACATGAAATCTCTTGGAGGGAAATTACTTCACAAAAACATTAATTATAATTAAAAAGTATCCAAACCAGGTGCTATACTAAAGAGCCTCCAAAAGGGCTTTGGAACCTGGTTCACAAAAAGTGTACCAAAATAAGAACTGTTCAAGAAATGGGTATAAACCACCCAAGTTAAATAGGCTACCTTTCTTTACTAAGAAAAATCTTACTGAGGGCAGGAAGAATTTTACCTATCTGGGGCCTCCCCAGCAGCCAACTGGTGTCAGTAAAGAAAAAAAAAAACAGGTGTTTAGACCACAGCCAAAAGTCAGGCCCAATGAGTCTATCAAGGCTAGAGAAATATAACAAGGCCATGGGTAAAAAAACCCAAATACCAAATAAGCCTCTAAAGGAAAATGATTAAAGGTGCTGAAGAATTAGCTAAATCAATGCCCCTCACTAATCCTTTGATGCATTATTTTACTTTTTAGATTTGCTATCAAAGGGCTAAGATATTCTATTCTTATGTTTTGGTTGTTATCCTTAACCTTTAATGGCTGTGCCATTCCTCCGGCCCAGATATTCTATTCTTAAAAAGGATTTTAATTAGCCTTCATCTAATAAAAATGTGTTTATGATGAATGGTGGTGTTTCACAAAAGACAGGTCTAGAAAAGACGCTCTAATGTGGAGGATGATGGTGGTATTTCTAAACATCTATGCCTGTGCCCATAACATAACTTGTTATGATAACTAATGTTTACTTAACTGCCTGCATTTTTTCCCATTTGTGTTTCATTAGTAGAAGTTAAAAAGGGACCCCTGAATGAACGGCCAACCCATTGGAAGGAAAGCCAGGACAGACCTAAAAATCTGAGGTGCAACTTAAAGGAAAAGATGGACTGTTCTGCTTCTCACCCACTCTTACCCCTTTCCCTAAAGTAGTCCCCAGGGACTACTCAGGGAAGAGTGGGTGCTTCAGAGTATAAGGACTAAGGAGATGGGGGTAGTTATGAGATCACAGCAAATACAAACTGGACTTTGTTTAATCAACATAATTATATGCACAGGCCTTTCCAGTCAGGCTTGAGACTTTGGAGTACAGCTAAATTTATGATCCATGTAAAATTAACTAATTGAACCTGCATGTTTTGGGGGGAAATGTTACTGTTATGTCAATTATTCTGAGGTAATAAAACAAAATGTTAAAGCCCTTAATCTACCTCCAAAAAGAACTTTGGGTCCCCTACTCTTCCCAATCATCTGTCTCCTAGTTCTCCAACCCTTTGATCACCTGGATGCCCCCTTTCATAAGTCCTCTTTTCACCTTAGGAGTGCTCTTAGTAATTGTTCTCTATGTTGTCCAGTTACTTTAAAGCAGAATTAAGAACCTTGTTGAGGGAGAGGCCAAGAACCAGGGTTCAGTATCAGGCCATTCCTGAACCCCTCCTTGAAGATTATGATGACACTTCCCCATTATAAAAAAACAAAGGGGGAGCTGTGGGGCCTGATACTCCATGATGGCTAAGACTTAGGTGAGCTGGCTTCTTGCTCCATAACCTAGAAGGTTGAAAGGAGATGGAAGCCACCCCAACTCTTCATCTGGGCATCAGGTTCCTATAGCCCAACTTTCAGATTCATTTCTCCCACTTCCCTTCTTGCTCTGGCCAAGCACAGCAGCCACTATAGGGTCATAGAGGCTGGTGACCCATGGGCAGGAACACCACAGCTGCACCACCCCCCCATTTTAGGTGATGACAAAATGACAACTCATAATGCATTAGTGGAAGAATTGGAAATTGTGCTTTTGTTTGAGATGTGAGGAAATTTCAAGTAAATATATTTGAATGTGGATCTCTTAAGTAGCATGATCTGGATCTGCTTGTGCACAAAGCATAATGGTTAAATATAGAAGAATATAGGCCTTATAGAAATTTCAAACAAAGAAGAGTCAGAACCACAGCAAACAGAGGGGGAAGATAAGAGAGATATTGGCTAGAGAGATGGCTCAGTGGCTCAGTGGTTATGAACACTGGTTTTTCTTTTTTTTTTAATTAATTTTATTTCTGTATGTGTATCAATGTACTGTCTGCATGCAGGTTTGTGCACCCATGTCGTGCAATGCCGTGGAGGTCAGAAGAGGGTCTCGGATTCCCCTGGAACTGGAGTTCTCCTGGAATTGGAGTTTCAGACGGCTCTCGGCTGCCATGTGGGTGCTGGGGATCGAACCCGGGTCCTCTGTAAGAGCAGTCGGTGCTCTTAACCACTAGGCCATCTCTCCAGCCCCGAACACTGGTTTTTCTTGCAGAGGGCTTGGGTTTAGATCCTAGCACTTGTAACATGGACAACGAGCATCTAATTCTAGAGGATTCAGTGCCCTCTTCTGGCATCCGTGGCATTGTACAATGACATGCAGTTACAAACCCATAGGCAAAACACTCATACACTTAAGAATAAATAAATTAGCTGTTGTTTTTGCATGTGTCTTTAATCATACCACCAGGGTGATGGAGATAGGTGGATTTCTGTGAGTTCAGGGGTGGCCTAGTCTACAGAGTGTGTTCCAAGCCAGCTGGGACCACAGGGAGACCCTGTCACAAAAAAACAAAAATACAAATAAATAAATGATTTTTTTAGAGGACAAGGGGGAAGAAAACTCTGGTATCCTTGCAAGTGAGCTGAGCATACTTTAAGGGTGGCAGTACACTGGCAATCCACTTCATAGGGAGGTTTCCCTTGATTCCTGAATTGTGATATCACAAGGTGTATGAGATATAAGTCAATGTCAGTCTCACCCTGAAGTCTGAAAAAGCACAAATTTCCACTGCTAGAGATGCAGGAGCAGAGTTTATGTGTTTTTATTAAAGAAAGAATTTAAGAATGCATATGCAGCAGATGATTAATTAATGCCTCAGTCTTTCAAAGCTAGATGGAAGAATTGATGGGCAGGGTACTTACAGGCCCTCAGCAAAACACTCAAGCAGTAGTGTATCGCCTTTGAGGATGATGATGGCAGACTCCCTGCCAACTGCAGCAGGAGGCAACAGGAGCTTGGGTTTCCTTTGCTTGATTAAATTTGCTGGAAAATTGATTAATAAAAGTCAAGGTTTTTTTCAATATAGATTGTCAAAATTCTATAGTGCACTGTCTTTCTTAACACATGAATTCAAGTAGGTATTGAAATACCTACTTGAATTCATGTGTTAAGAAAGAATTACATACAGGTTTTAGATACTAGGTATTACATACAGATTTCAATATACTTCTAATTAAACAGTCTTCTCCTTTCCCCTGAAGCATGAGCTTTCCCTTACTCGTGTTGACAAAGTGTAGCAGCATTGTATATAAACATTATGAGTTACACCAGCTCTTCCATTTCAGAAGTTTAAGTGTTACTCAAATCAATTTGTTGATGAAGCCCTAAAGTTAATTGATAGTCTATGACTTTATTTTCTATACTTCGATCATGGTTTGCCATTTTTGATGGTTATACATACCTATTTAATTTAATGCAGCTACGTATCTAAGTATCTAAGGGTTCCTATTAAAAACTGAACTTGCTGGGACCCTGAGTGCAGAAATTTGGACTGAGGAAACTTATTGTGAATCCTAGGCATCTATAAACTCATGGATCTCTTCAGGGAATTCCTTCCATTTCAGGTCCCCTGATACACATCAGTTTAGGAAATGATTAGTAAATATCCCAAATAACTGCTAATTAGTATTTCCATTTTTCTTTTCTTAATAAATTTCAAATTTAATCAACATTTCATTTCACTGTATTTTGATTTCATTTCCAAATGCGAACATAAATTGTTCCTTTTCTCATCCAATATCAATGTGATTTTATCTTTTGTGGAACAAAAATAAAAATCTGACTTTCTGCTATCAAAAACGAGAAATGTAAGGTACTGGAAACAATGAACCATCTGCTATGTACTTCCTTACATGTATTTATTTACATATTATAAGTGATTTTTGAGGACTTAATCTATGCAATGATTTTTTTTTGAGTACTTGAAAATGTAGTAATGCACTTAGAAGTTACTGTTCTCCTAGAAAATGTTAGGCAGGAGTCATCTCTGGTGGAAGCTGATGACATCACAGGAGAAGTCATATACTGCTGCTGGTTTCAACAATGTGCTAGAAATCTGAATCAAGTCTCATGTTCCGATGGCATAAGGGGTATTTATTTCAATCATGTGTGTGATTTTACTATAGAAAATAAGTCTGCTACATAATTCAGTTATAATTCAAGCATCTTATATAGAGTGCAAATTCTAATAGGTGTCTAAGGCAAAAATAAGTTAAATCAAAAGGTTTCACAGGCAAGAGAATTTGTCAGATACTGAAAACTACATTATGTCTTATAGTTAGAATACATAGTGCTTGCTAACTATTCTGACAAATCTTAAAAGGGAAAAAAAATCACCTAATTTTCTTAAACCTAGTATTTCTCTACGTTTCTTGATATTTCACTGTTTCTTTTCCCTTTCCTTGTGAAAAAACTATCAATCTTATATACCATTTGCGACATCTTACAAGACCTAAAGTAATAGTTAAATATCTACATGTCTAGGCTGGGCATGGTGGCACATGCCTTTAATCCTAGCACTCAGGAGGCAGAGGCGGATCTTTGTGAGTTCAAGACCAGCCTGGTCTACAGAGTGAGTTCCAGGACAGCTGGGGCTACAGGGAGACCCTGTCTCAAAAAAGACCAAAAAAAAAAATCTACATCTCTATCTACACCAAACTCTATAGATATCTAGTTTTATGTAAGCTATATTGCATGGAAATATCATACCTAGTTATGCATCTATACAGATCATTTCTTTACATATATTAAAGAGGACAGTGGATAATAGAACTGTCTATGCTAAAGAGTTATACTTAATAGGAATATTAGAATTCTAGTAAACTTTTGCAGGGGAAATTGCAAGTGGCAATGAGTGATTTGAGGTGAGAAGTATGTACATGGTCTACACATGATCACTTACCCTTGGAACTAATTTCTGTGGATGGACTTGAATCATTAGCATGCTTTACTGAAATAAAAAAGATGGAAGAAACTAATACAAACATAATGGTAGATGCTGACATTAATAAAGTATGAGAAGTCACGTGTCTATTTTAGGAAAATAACAAGATGAAATACAGTCATACTCACTAGAGTATTGACTGTGGGAATCGAGTTTTATATAAAAAAATTATAAGGTGCATTATCTGGAATTATTGGAGATGAGTCCAAGTGGACATGGTTCAAGTAATAGCCTCATTACAGAGATTTGGGACACTGAAAGGACATTTCATAGAAGACCCAACATAGCATATGTACACATAATAATGAAACAATCATGGATCACATTAGATGATGAAATGGTCATGTAAACCTTCTGCTCTACCAGGTCCAATTTTTCAGCCAGAAAACTGCAGGGGATTATCCTTCGCCTTTGAGTCTCATGGCTTCTCCTCTAGCTAATTACTTCTTCCCATTTGGAAACCCAGACGGGCATTTGCAGAATCACGTAGGAAACAGAAAATCAATTCAGATAATTTTGCCAATTTGGGAAGGACAAAGAAAAAGCTCGATGGGATACAAAATATTAATAGTAATTCCTTTCCTTTTGACTATGTATTTATCTATCTTATTTTCAGCCTGCTGGTTTAGCCAAGGTCATAGTGAATCCACGCCCGAGACTTGCTTTGTGCATTTTGCCCACTCAAAATGACAAGATGTTGCAGAATCAAATGAAACACATTTGTACTGTGAATTGAGATTTGATTTTCTGGCTGCAGAGACAGAGTTACTATGGCTGTGCAGCTGCAGATGTCTACATCATCTGTATGAAGTCTCTAGAGTTAAACGAAACAATGATGAAAAATATCAACCCTGCTTTCAATGACTTTGGTGAGGATGAAATTATAGGCATATTTGCATTCAGCATGCACAACAGAAGGGTAATTTATTTGCACTTACAACTGTTCACCGTTAGTTTCATTGGCATTTTTTGTACAATCGTCCTTAACTTGGGAAAGGCAGCAAAACAACAGTAATCATTCCGACTGTCTTTCTCTTCTACATTTGCAAAGTACAGATCTCCTTTCTGGCTCATGTACACTCGTTCATCTTGTACAATGTGTTCTAATTCTGAAAAGAAACAATCATGTGACTGAAATGGGCAAACACTCCTTAAAAAGGCTCTGTCATCCTTTTAAATTTATATTTCTTTTATACCATTGGCTTTGTGATTATTCTTGTCTGTTCTTTCTATTTTTTTATAGTCTAGCCTTAATATAAGAGCAATGAATGAGCAAACTGATTTAAATAAAAATAAACAATGAAAGACGTGGAGCCTGCCCTTCTGAGAAGCCAAAGGTGTTCACAGACAGACAAGCACCCAAATGAGCCACTTCCCCTTAACATGTAGGCCTCTACCTCTGCTTTGGCTTGTCTGATAACTGATTAATTCAGATAACAGTGTAATTATTACTTTCATTTTCTATGAATGACATTTCTCCAAATCTGTGCTTCCCCCAAAGTGCTGTCTAAAATATGAATCACCCTGTCTTGGGTGCAGCCTCAGCAGCCATAGATGAGTGAAATCTGAAGTTTTGGCTGCAAGCAAGAGTAGTTTAATTCACTTTCTTCCTGATGCTGTACGTCTATCATCATCCTATGTGGGCAAACATCCAGTGGACAAAGATGAAGCACGGTTAAAGAGAAGCTTTACAAAAGCTGAGATTTCATGTCAGGAGTAATCGAAAGAATTTTAGAAATGAAACATTTTAAATGTGTAGGTCACTGTCCTCAGAAGATAAAACTAAGATAACAGAAGTACTAAAGTGGCAAAACAACACAAGTTATCATCAACTCTAACAGGCCCTCCTAAAGGTAAGCTTAGAATAGAGAAGGCATGTTTCAAACAACTCTACTGCATTGTTACCTTTCATTCATTCAAGTATGTTAAAGAGTCTTGTGTTTTCACATAAATATACATTACTTTATAAATTTAGAACTAGCAGCGAACTTTCAAATATCTCGAGTAAAATTTATTTGATTCCACAGAATAATTACATGTGAAATTTTGTTTAGATTTTTGTGTCATTTACATAGTGTGCATGGAATTAAAGTGGCCCTTGATTGATGGAATAGACCATTACTTACCAATATTCATCCAGTAAATGTGTAAAGGTGGGAGGCCTTTGGGAGGGTTACAAGGGAGAACAATGGAATCACCCTCTTCTACATCCAGAGGGTCGATTTTTTCTTTGGGGAATTTTGGAACACCTGATAAAAAAGATTAGTATAAGACATTACTTTAAAGTAGACTTTTAATGTCAAAATTAATATCTTACATGTTATTGACCATTAATAATATTCTTTCTATAAAACATGAACAACTTTAAAAAACTAGCACCTGGGAGGTAGAGGCAGGTGGATCTTTGTGAGTTCAAGGCCAGCCTGCTCTACAAAGTGAGTTCCAGGACAGCTGGGGCTACAGGGAGACCCTGTCTTGAAAAGACCAAAAAAAAAAAAAAAAAAATCTCAGTGTTTTGAGTCCTTGTTCTCACATCAACCCTCTAGAGATAAATACTCTTTAGAATCTTGACTGGATCTCTGCAGATTTTAAAGATACTTCTGGAGTCTGTGAGATGGCTCAGGCACCAGCCGCAAGTCCAATGGCCTTGGTTTAATCCCTGTAGTCCACCTCTTGGAAGGAGAAAACTGTTTCCCCATTTGTCTTCTGACTTCCACAAGCATGCTATGGCACACAGACACAGACAGACACAGTCACACACACACACACACACACAAGTGAAACCATTTACATTGTGAAACACTAAACAAAACAATTTTTTTTTTTCTGTCTGACATGAAGACTACATGCATACTTTTCTGAGCAAGGGTGTTTACCACAGGAGTTGTTCATTTTAATTTCCAGAGATAAGAAACCATCTTTCCTCAATATTGATTCCTTTTTTGGCAACTTTATGTTGTGTATTCTCTTGCTCTATTGTAAAGGACTTTAGTGAGATTTGGCAGCCATCCTACTCAGAATATTAGCCATCCTAAATAAAATATTCAGAATCCACATGAGGAAATAGGAAGCACAGAGTGAAGACCCAATATTATCACTTTAATTTGCACAGAGAGACATCCACTTTGGAATTACTCCAGTCAATGAAATTTGAATGAATTAGAATTGCTGTAGGAAAGAATGCATTTCAATATTTCAATCTATTATTTCTTTCTCATACCGGAACCAATTTTCTAAAAGAGTGATGGAACTAGAATGGGAATCTAATCCCAGAATGTACATCACTTGAAACCCAATACTGATGCCTAATATTTGTATGAAATATTTACATTTATAAGAATATTAAAAATGTGCCAGGCGTGGTGGTGCATGCCTTTAATCCTAGCACTTGGGAGGCAGAGGCAGGCAGATCTTTGTGAGTTCAAGGCCAGCCTGGTCTACAGAGTGAGTTCCAGGACAGCTGGGGCTACAGGGAGACCCTGTCTCGAAAAAGACCAAAAAAAATAAAAGATTATTAAAAATGCATTCTACCTGAAACATATGCATTTGCTTTTCACCTTCCTTGGGGGAATTTGCATTACAGAATCACACATGGGCAGATGCAGGACAGTTGGTCATAAGTTGGCAGCTATTGCTGTCCTGACCCAATGGAAATTTTTATCGAGTATTTCACTTTCATATTTTATCCATAAACAATAATTTATAACAAATTGCTACTTTTTCTTGGAAAATTAAGATTTTTTAAAATTTATGTTTATTTTAAATTATAGCTAAGCATGACCACTCTCTCCAAAATTTATCTGAAGAAGCTTTTTTCCCAAATATTCATCATATAGTTCTTCAAACACTGTCTGACCATTCAGGCTTTTAGGGATTTTGATGAAGTTTATTGTATCCGGGCACCAGCTGCTTACAACAAATTGCTTTTTGTCTAAGTTCAAGCACTTTTCAGAGCTTACCATTGCAGGAGGCAGTATGCTTATTACAAGGGAAGAAAAGCCTCAATCTCTGTGAACATTCAGCCATAATTTAGTCTGTGGATTCCCTAGTGGTCAACTAATTTATGCCAGATATATACTGGAGACTCCAGAAAGATATTTGAAATGAAAGTCATCCTTGAAGCATGTATTTACTATAGGAAGCATGAAATGTCCATTAAAATACAGGAAGGTATGTTTAGTAAGTTAGGATTCCACAGATAAAATATTGTGCCAGTTACTTAGAAAAGCCATGGTATTAACTGATAGCAAATGTAACATAAGTTATTTTACAGGAAGCAGATCTTATATGAGAGAGAGAGAGAGAGAGAGAAAGAGAGAGAGAGAGAGAGAGAGAGAATAAAGCTGTTGTATACTCACACCTTGAAATTCAAATCACCTGTTTACTTTTGTTTTCTAAAACAAAAACCTATTAGACATTGGGACAGAAATTAGCAATATGCTGGGGTTGTTGTTGAGTATATTTACACTCATAACAAAGGAACAACATGGAAAGGAAACATGGGAAAATCTAAGGGGTATGCAATTCTGCAAACAGTGCAGTGTCTAATGTGAATACACAGGTCAGTGGATGATATCTACAACTAAATGAGGTAATTAAGGAGATGTATAAATCATTAGTTCAAGATCTGCCTCTCACAGAATGCAGAAAAATCTGATGTTTCAGATAGACGATGCCGCCAGTGGAACACCACCATCCCCACAACGACTAAATGCAGATTATCAATGTCCAGTTCCAAAAAGGCAGATATGAGATTCATTTGGCTCTTAAGGCATCCATAATAAAAAGGAAAAAAAATTATAAGTCTACCAAGCCTTTGAATATACACTGTAAATCTTCAGAACTTTATTTAAATAAAGATGAAATTAATATCAGGAAACAGGGAAGATTATATATCTCTTAATTTAAGGTCTGAGAAAAAAATTAAAATACATCAATTTATGTGGATTGTTTAGAACTATTTGGTAACTTTGGAACTATTAGTCTGACACTATGGGAGACCATGAGTATTTTAACACATACCGATTAATGTTTGTTCTATTTTGTTTACCATAACTAAAACCACATAGGGAAGGAAAGGGCTTACTAGCCTTATACCAGGTCAAAGTCCATCCTTGAGGGACATCAGGACAGGAACTCAAGCAGAAACTAAAGCAGAAACCATGGAGGAATGCTGCTTAATGGCTTGCTTCCATCTGCCTAAGGATCCTGCTACTCACAGTGGGCTGAGCCCTTCTACATCAACCATCAATCAAAACATAGACAGGGCAAAAGGCCAGTCTGGTTTGGGAAATTCTTCAGGCAAGGTTCCCTCTTTCCAGGTGTCTCTGTTGTACAAAGTTGACAAAAAAACTAAGCACTACAATGTTAAATGAAATTAAGTAACAGCAGCTTGCATGGAAACAATTTCAACTTATATACAGAAAATGGCTCCATTTGAAAGCAACTCGCTCTAGTTACTGATTGACCTTACTTTGCTGGTGATAGCTCTGAGAATTATTTGTTGGGGATAGATAAACCACGTTTAGACCTAGCAATAGTTTGTGTTGATGTGATGAAATTCACTACTATGGATTGTTTTCACATTATCAGTGTATGCGCCATCATCACCAAACCACAATCACCTGTATTTCAGTAAGATTGGACATCAACCCAAACAGCCTTCTCAAACAGCCTTCTTACAAAGGAATCAGAATTCACTTACTTGTCAGTGTCTACCCAAACAAGCATTGAAAAGTGATCATTATCCCACTATAACCCAGTCTGCATGAAATCAGTTTCCTTTTTAAACAATCACATTGACAGTTAATGTGCACCACAGATCCTTTCCTATTCGCCAACAGATTATCTTCAGCACAGTGAGCCAGTGTCTAGCACCCCCACAACACGGTAAGTCACACTTTAAAATATCATGTCTGACTTCTTGAAAACTTCTGCCATCAGAGTCTAGCATGTAAAACGTTTCCCAGTGACAAATTAGCTGTAGACCAAGCATTATCGGCTTCTATCAAGATACAGGCAACCTGCAAATGGAAACTCAGTGGGAGTCTTATGATATTAGGGGCTTTCAATGAGTTTTGAAAACTTATCTCAATTCTTTCAACCCAATATTCAGAAAAATTAACTTGCTCAAACTGAGGTAGACATGATATCTGACAAGAAATGTTCAGTCTAGAGGATCCCTTAAGATAAAGTACGTGATACTGAAATTTTTTTAATAATTAGATTATAACCGTATGATTGTATACTTAAAATAGCTAAAATATAAGTAAATGACAACTCATAAATTTAAAAAATAGAGAAGAATCTCATATAGGCTGTGATCGATAGGAAAGCTGTGCAGAAAGCTGATTAGAGTTGTAAAGGGCAACAGAGGACTAAACTGACAAACTAAAAACATTCATATCATCATTTAAGTCTCCACTGATAAATAAAAGAAAGGCGTTTCCACTCTCCAAGGCCCCAGTCACAGCTGCAGGATGGGGGCATTCATGCTTTCTTCACTCTGCTATCCCAAAGTGCTAAATGCTAAGACTTTGGTAAGTGATCCCCAAACACCATGTGTTCAAAGCTGGGCCTCCATGTGGCTTGCCTGGGAAAATCTTGACGATTTGAGACATGGAGCATAATGGTAGACTTTTAGTTTATTAGGAGTGCCATCTTGAAGGGGATGGCATAACTTCTGTCACTTCATTCTTTTTGCTCCCGGACTCACAATGTAATACGATTTTGCTTCTTCATCTGTTTCTGCCATGATATGATTCCACAATTCAAGCCCAAAGAAGTGTGACCATCCCATCAAAAACTGGATAATACAAAGCCATGAACCAAAATAAAAGGTCTATAATTCTAGTTCCAAGGGATCCAACACATTCTACTGACCTCCATGGGCATTGCAAGTTATAAATGCACTTACATGCAGGCAGTCAATACACTCAAACATACACAAAAGGGAAAATAATAAAAGAAAGACTTGGTGAATAAGATCCTATACCACAGATATCCCATTCAATTAAATTATTGATTATGCTTCTGTTATTCCTACACTCTGTTGTATTTTTACACCTTCTCCTTATAAAACTCAACTGTAATATAATCAAAGATAGAAAAATGAAACATTGCAAACAAAATTTAAATTATACTAAGAAATAACTTGGAAACTGATAGATATAAATGCTAAAACTAGATTTGCAAAGGTTCTATTAATATGAATGCACAAACAATTCCCTACAGCGTAGGAGAAAAATCAACTGTTATAAAAGGAAGCTTTAGAGGTTGTGGGGAAAGAAGAACACTCATCCACTGCTGCTGGGAATGTAACCTCATGCAACCAACTATGGAAAGCACTGTGGAGAGCCCTTAAAAGGCTCAAAATGAGCCTACCACCTGACCCAGTCATACCACTCCTGGGTATACAGCCACAAGATTCATCCTACTGCAAAGACACATGCACATCTATATTTATTGCTGCTCTCATCACAATAGCCAAGAGCTGGAACCAACCCAAACGCCCCTCAACTGACAAGTCGATAACAAAAATCTGGTACATCTACACAACGGAGTTCTATGCAGCAGTAAAGAAAGATTACACCATGAAATTTGCAGGTATATGGATGGAACTCAAAGCTAAGTGAAGTAACATAGTACCAGAAAAACAAATGATGTATAGTATCTCTCATTTGTGGATGCTAGCACCAAATCCCTAGTTGAAAGTCAAGATGAGCAACGCTAATGTTATATTTCTTCTTATCTGAAAGCAACTGTGCTATTATAATGTGAATCCCTTAACAGGCTCTAGAATTAACTTGCCACTTATTTTGAGACTTTGTAATTGGGATATATGGGCGGAAGGTATGTATTAATATTTTAGAGAAATGTAAAATTTAAAAAATGTAAATTCCTAAACATATTTTTGAATTAACATACATTTTATTTTCAGAGGTCATAATTTTGGTATATATGTGACATTTAAATACGCATATTTTGGAGCAATGTAAATGGGAGGAAACAACAACAACATAAGGACTGAGTAAAAGAACTAACTGAAACAGTTAACTTCTGCCCTAAACAATAAACCTCTGCAGAGAAAAACTTTTAAAAGACTAAGAAAAAGATGTAAGACATGTATGTCAGAATGCATGAATTGGCATGGGATGGAGGGGCATGGAAAGGGGAATGTGTCTAAACTGGACTGAGAAATGATGTATGAAATACAGAAAACATCAATAAAAATATTTTATTATCTGGGCGTGGTGGCGCATGCCTTTAATCCTAGCATTTGGGAGGCAGAGGCAGGCAGATCTTTGTGAGTTCAAGGCCAGCCTGGTCTACAGAGCGAGTTCCAGGACAACTGGGGCTACAGGGAGACCCTGTCTCAAAAAGAACAAAAAAAAAAAAAAAAAAAAAAAAAGGAAGCTTTAAAGGTTCTTATTTGTAAGCTGCTAAGGACTGGAGTAGAGGTGATTTGATGAAGTAATTTCAAGAGAGGGCAGAAATAATGCATAAAGTATCTAATTCATTTTACTCTTTCTTACAGCAGCAGAGAAAGACAGTAATTACATACTCCACAGCCTTTATCCACCCATCTCTTAACTGCAATACTCTCATATTCCAACCAGAATGATTCTTATATTGCTGATGTTTTTACTGAGTATGCTTATGTAATGAGAGAAAATAATTTTTAATCTTTTTCCTGTTATATCTTATATTCAATTGTCCCATTTCTTTCCCTGCAATAGGTTTAGCTACTGCGTTCCTTCTTTTTGTCTCCATAGCAACCACTTGAATTCAGGTTAGGAATGATTCCAATACCTTGTCATCTACAATAAGTATTTCATTTCTCTTTCATCTTATATTTCTAATCTTATTTCAGTTAAAAATATGCATACTTTAGACAAGTTTTGAAAATAGATATGTGAACACATAGTAGTCCTTATGTTAAAAAAAAAAAAAAAGAAAAGTCTGTACACATTTGGGGAAAACAAAACTTTTAAATCATTTTCTGACTGAGGTTGATTGAACCCATGAAGCAGAACCTGTGAACAGAGGTTTGAACTGTATATTCTAGGTAGTTTCATGATTATCAGTCATAGTTTTCATGTCAGTATTTTGTGATCTCGAAGTCTTGGACATTTCCAATTGAATGTCATTTCAAATTTGAACTCCTAAACCTGATTTTCAAGCACATGTGTGGCTGTTCTACCCCGTGCTATATTATCTTAACAACCAACAATATCTGCTTCAGAAGAATCATAATGTGAAGTGCTGATTCATTGTGAGCATACAAAAAGTCCATATATGAATAAATGTAGATGATACAAAGAATGAAACACAACAGAAACCCTTTTACACATTGCCCACTCTACAAAGAGAACATCACTGCCTTTCAGCCTGGTGCTGAACTCGGCCCCTCCCACCTCCAATAGAGGCAATTATTATCCTATTAAATCATATTCACTGTTGAATAATATTTTCTGTATGAATATGTTATAACTTCTTTATATTGTTAACTGAATTTCCTCCATATAAAAGGGATCTTTGTTAACAATTATATGGGGTTGACTGACTGATGGACTTCTGTGACTGTGGGAGCTGGATGGCTGAAGGCTCTGGCTATCGAGTCATTGCCCATGGTTGTGTTTGCCTTCATAGCCTTTGAGTGTTAGGTAAATTCTTTTCGTATTTGCAAACGGATCCTTACATTTTTACTTAATACTTTTATTTTATGCGAATGAGTGTATTTACTGCATATATGTAATTGCATCCATGTTTTGCGGTGCCTACAGAGGTTAGAAGAAGGTGTCAGATCTGCTGGAACTGGAGTTATGGATCGTTGTTAGCCATCATCCTGGTGCTGAGAACTGAACCCAGGTCTTCTGCAAGAGCAGCCCGTGCTCTTAACTGCTGAGGCATCTCTGGAGCCCTACAAACAGACCCTTAGCATCCATCAACTCAAATGCAAAGGGCTTAGATAGCATGAGGCCTGCAACAAAGATTTCCCTACTTCACCTCCCTCCCTGGCGTACCCACCAGTATATTTGCCCTAGTTTGCCTTCTCTTGCTATGAATAGACACAATGACCAAAAAGCAATTTGGGAGGGAAAGAGTTGATTTCACTTTACATTTCCAGGTAACAGTTCTTCACTGAGGGAAGTCAAGGCAGGAGTTCCAGGCAGGACCCTGGATGCAGGCACTGAAGCAGAGACTTTAGAGTAACACTGCTTGCTTGCTTCCTTGGTTCATGCTCAGAGACCTTTCTTGTACAGCCCAGGCCTGTCTACTTAGGGGCGTTATTACCCACAGCGAGCTGGACATTCCTGTATCTATTAGCAATCAAGAAAATAACCTAAAGTTTAGCCACAGGCTGATCTGAGGGAACAAATTCCTCACTTTGGTTTCCTCTTTACAGATGTGTCAGTTTGACAATCAAGATTAGCTATCATGATATGTTTAAATTATTTGATTTTAGCTTTCTATGTTGTATTACTAGAAAACATCATGAAAGTTTTACATAATGGAGTGGGAATTGGGGCAACCTGAATCCACATCTCAGGCCATCGTCACTCATCTGGCTCTAGAAAATTACCTTTTATTTCATATGAGGTAAAAATTTTGTCTTTGCTTCAACAATATATTCCACTGTAAGTGACTTGTTAGATTTTTATATGTATATGTGTTATACAGGTGTACAAATAAATGTATATATGCCTACAGCAAACCTACTACATTGCTGCTATCTATAAACAAGAGGATAAGGGGTTAAAATAGCATGTGGGGTCTTGGCTGGATATATGTATCTTTAAGGGAGTAAGACAAAATATTTCTTAGAAATAAAGTAGCAAGGAGTCCTCTTGTTGTACTCCTAATCCCAGGGGCTGAATCCCTAGCAGGGTAAGAGATGTTCAAATGAGAGACACTTGTACACTTCGCTTTGATTATCAGAATATCATCTCTTTAAATATACAAAATTAGTGTGTCCAACAGGAATAATGAATGGATGGGCTCTTTTGTTCCACAGAGCTAGGCCATTTTCAGATTTAAAGTTGAAGACTCATAAAACCCCAGTTTTAAGAGCCCAGACTTGAGCAAAAGCTAATTTGTCTACCCCCACATAAAAATCATAGTGACCTAATTATCGTAGGTTTATGTTAATGTTTGACCTCAGACAAGCTAAGACCCACCAGGATATCATTCTTCAAGATTTTCTAGCAAATTTTTATCTTTATTCCTCACATATATTTGTCTTTCATCTGGTAACATTCCATGAATACATAGATAAAAAATGAAATTACAGGGATTATGATTCCAAATATCCTTTGGCAATTGAGGAAAAATGGCTATTTTAAATTCTCTTACTAGTTCTAATCCATGAAACTTACTTATTTGGTCTCTATTTACTTAGATTAGTTCACTGTATGATTGTGTGACTGTGTGTGTGTGTGTATATATATATATATGTGTGTGGTATGAATGTGTGTGGTGTGTGTGCATATGTGTGCATGTGCCTGTGAGTGTACTCAAGGTTGAATGTCTTCCTTGTTTACTCTCTATTTTTTAAGACAGTTTTCTCTCACTGAACCTGGAGCTCGCTGATAGAGCTAGACTCTACCAGCCAGTGGGCTCCAGAGATCTGCCTGTGTTCCCCTCAACAGAACAGGGATTAAAACCTTAACCCTCTGTGATGGCAACTTTCCATGTGTTAGGGATTAGAGTTGGGTCCCCATGCTTTCATGGAAAGCACTTTACAGACTAAAATCTCCCTTCACCCATTTTATTTAGTTAAGGAACATGTAATGTTTCTCATAATAAATGTTGTTTATCACTTAAATCTATTTTTTTTCTGCTTCTACAATTTCTGTCTGCTAACTTTTCCATTTTTTTTTTTTGGTATTTTTGAGACAGGGTCTCCCTGTAGCCCCAACTAGCCTGAAACTCACTCTGTAGACCAGGCTGGCCTTGAATTCACAGAGATCTGCCCGCATCTGCCTCCTGAGTGCAGGGATTAAAAGCATGAGCCACCAGGCCCGGCCAACTTTTCCTTTTTATATTACCTTAAGTTAGCCCATCAATTCTTATCCCAAAATCTTGTTACATAATTTGCCTTCATTGTTAATTTGTATCCTTTTACTTTTTAAGATAAATTTCAGGGTATTGAATATTTTTGCTTGAGTCATCAAACAATGCTATTATTATGATACATTTATCTATTCCCTTTATAAGTCTATCATTGATTCTCATATTTTAGTATTATATACACTTAAGAATTTAATTCTTAAGATTGTTTTTTGTAGAGATCTTTCAAGCACTATATTGAAGAGGAGTTGCAGCAGGGGGTTTCACAAGTGAGGAAATAGAGATGGTTGAGAAACATCTTAAAAAGTGTTCAGCATCACTAATAATTAAGGAAATGCAAATTAAAACCACTTTAAGATATCATCTCACTCAATAAGGCTGGCTAGAGGTTGTGGGGAAAGGGGAGCATTCATCCACTGCTGGTGGGATGTTTCTCAGCCATCTCTATTTCCTCACTTGTGAATTCTCTGTTCAGCTCTTTACTCCACCTTTTGAGTGAGTCATTTGTTTTCTTCTTTGTTTTTTGAGTTTATTTATTCTGGAAGTTAATGCTCTGTCAGATGTTTCAGCAGTGAAAGTTTCCTCCCACTCTGTGGGGTTTCTCTTCACTTCCCTGATTGATTCTTTTGCTGTACAGAAGCTTTTGAGTTTAATGAGGTCCCACTTGTCATTGTTGACCTTATTTCCTGCACAGCTGCTGTCTGATTTAGAAAGGGTCTCCCTGAGTCAAGCAAGACTCCACCATCAGCACCAGCTACACCTCACCTGCCTGGAAATACTGTGCAGCAGAGGCAGCCATGTGCCTGTATATCCCAAATCTAATTGGCTATTGGCTCTCTCCTTGGAGGAATAACCCATGGCTGATGCCACAAGCTTACATCCTTTACAGGTTAGGAGATGTTATAAGCCACAGTAAGACCCTGTCATATTTAACAGGGGGGAAAAATGTAATTCATGGATTAACATATCATCCAAACATATGTGTCTATGCCAAAGTAACCTACCATAATTATTAGTGCTGCTTAAATACCTATATATCTAATTGCTTGTGCTTCATTAGTAGGATCGAAAGGTTACCCCTGGACAAACTGTCAGCCCATGAAAGGAAACAGCCAGAATTGACCAGAGTCCAAGTCAACAGCTCCAGAGAGAGAGGACTGTTTTACTTCTCATCCACCTGTGCCCCTTTTCTAAGCCTAGGGAACAACCTGCGGAAGAGGGGGCGTGGTAGAATGTAAAGGCTCCGATTGGGGTGAATGGTGAAACTACAGCGATGTACTCTGGACACTCATTTGATCAACTTGATTGAACAAACAACATGTCACCCCCCACTGGATGGTGGGGCTGTGGGGGTTTGGACACAACAGCCTGGAGATTGGTTTTGCATGAAGGATGCTTGTACTCATGGATTATCACTTATAGCTAAAAAAGGAAAAAAAAAAACAGAGAAAGATGCAAGACAGTTATGGCAGAATACATGATCTGGGATGGGGTGGGGGTGGGGGGGGAAGGGAAAGGGAAAAATGCCTGATCTGAATTGGAAAATGATGTACGAAATGCACAAAGCATCAATAAAAAAATTAAAAAAAAAAAAAAAGAAAGTGTTTTCCTACGCCTATGTCTTGTAGGTTGCTGCCAACTTTTTCTTCTATCGCCTTCAGAGTTTTGGGCTTCACATTGTGGATCTCTGATCCATTTGGAGTTGATTTTTGTACAGGGCGAGAGGTAGGGGTTTAATTTTATTCTTCTACAAGTGGTGATCCTGTTTTGCCAACACCATTTGCTGAAGATGCTATCTTTCCTCCATTGAGTTTCCTTGGCCCCTTTGTCAAATATGAGGTGAATGAAATTGTTTGTGCTCAAGTTTAGATCTTCAGTTTTGTTTCATTGGTCTACAGGTCTGTTTTTGTGCAGGTACCAGGCTGTTTTTATGAATATAGAACTATTTGAAGTCTAGTATAGAGATCCACTCTGTATTGCTCTTTTCACTCAGGGTTACTTTGTCTGTTTGGGATCTTTTAGTTGTTCCCTATGAATTTAAGAATTTTTTTGCCAAGCCTGTGAAGAATGTCTTGGGGATTTTAACTGGGATTGCATTGACTCAGTAAATTAATTTGGGGAGAATGGACATTTTTACTATATTGATTTTTCCAATCTGTGAGCATGGGAGATCTTTGCATCTTCTGATGTCTTCAATCTTTCACCAACAATAAACAAAAGACAAAAAACAAATGGTATCCCTCATCTGTGAATGCTAGTAACAAGTACCTAGTTGTAAGGCAAACTGAGCAACATTAATATTATAGTCCTTGTGATATTAAAAAAAAATGTGCTCTTTTTTTATTTATTTTTGTATGTGTATGAATGTACTGTCTGCATGTAGGTTTGTGCACCTGTGTCATGCAATGCCATGGAGGTCAGAAGAGGGTCTTGGATTCCCCTGGAACTGGAGTTCTCCTGGAATTGGAGTTACAGATGGTTCTCAGCCACCATGTGGGTGCTGGGGATCGAACCCGGGTCCTCTCCAAGAGCAGTCGGTGCTCTTAACCACTAGGCTATCTCTCCAGCCCCCAACTGTGCTCTTATATTGTGAATAACTAGACAGGTTCTAGAACTAACCTACCATTTATTTTCAGACTATGGATTTTTTAGTATATGATAGAGAGTATGTATGCATATTTTAGAGTAATAAAAAATTAAAATGAAAAAATGCAAATCAAGAAACATGATATGGAAATAACATACAGTTTGTTTTCAGAAGATACAATCTTAATATAGGTGAGATGTATCAGGCTGGTGTAACTTAGCCTTTCTGGGTGCTTAACAATTATACGGGTATACCAATTTGTCCGAGGGGCCTAAGGGATAACTTTGTTTCTTGCCCTCAGAGGTCAACTAAGTCTTAGGGGACTAGGCATGGGGGCATCTCTTGAAACGTCCTGTAAATGTGGGTCACCAGTCTTCCAGTGTAGGGAGGTCTTGGAGATCCACTAATGGGACTTCAGCCACTGTCTAGTCTATAAAGAGGAAAGTCTGCTCATGCTTCAAAAAGTGAAACCTGGTTTAGCAACACTTGATTTTGTCCTCAAGTGGATGGAACTGGTAAATGAAAAGCTGAAAGGAGCCAGGGGCTCCCCCCCCCCCCAAAAAAAACCCCGAGTGCCCCTGAGGACCAGATCCTCAACTGACCTTAAGAAAACAAAAACCTTGGTTAATCTGGGCTGTGTGGCCTTAAGCATCCAAAAGTAAAGTAAAACGAGAAATAATCAATAAGGCCTGAGAAATTGTACTTCAGATATAAAACTTGAGAGCTTACTAAAAAGACAAAAAGAGCCAGGAGGCAGGCGGATCTTTGTGAGTTCAAGGCCAGCCTGGTCTACAAAGCGAATTCTAAGACAGCTGGGGCTACAGGGAGACTCTGTCTAGAAAAAGGCAAAAAAAAAAAAAAAAAAGACAAAAAGAAAAACAGAGCACCGTTTTGTTGTTTGGCCTGTCTTCAATTCTTACTGGCAAGTGCATCTACTCTGTGGCTCCCACTGTTTTTGCCATTCTTCGAAGACATGAGGCACAGCTTTTTAACCCTCTAATATGAACTGAAGACTCATGTCTCTCCGAGAATCCTCCAAACCTTCAATGCCAGATGGGGTCTACTGAGATACCCAGTCTGTGGACTGAGTGGCTACTGAGATTTCAGCCTCGTCAGAGTATAGACTGCCATCGTTGGACTACCCAGGTTGTATCATAGAGGCCAGTACAGGAGGATTGAGACAGGGCGCATGCTTACTAGACCTCATTTAGGTGACCATGGGAGGGAAAGACCCCAGTGTGGAGCACAAGGGCAAGATTGATGGTTGTTTGGGCTTGCCAAGGAGGAACCTTCAAAAACTTCCTTAAGGAAAACATGACATCTTTTAGGAAAAAAAAAAGAAAGAAAAGAAAAGAAAATCCTCCAATTCAGGTGATATGCATATGTATGTATGTATGTATGTACATATACATTTATGTATGTATATAATTATATATATACAATACAAATTAGAGAGAGCAATAACAAAAGAACTGGAAAAAATCTCTGGAAAGACTCAGAAAAAGATGCAAAACATGTATGGCAGAGTGCAGGAACTCAGGTGGGGTGGGGGGCATAGAAAGGGAAGTGACTCTAAATTTGATTGAGAAATGATGTATGATGTATGGAAAAAGTTAAAATAAATTAAAATATACGCCTGAGAAATTAAGAAAAGACTGGTTTTTAAGATGAAATGAATTTTTACTCTTGTTAACCCACTTTCATCTGAAAAATTTCTTTGATATTTATTCCATTATTTGTGTTTAAGTAATTCTGTATCCTTGTGATTTAGATATTTTATGCTCTACTTCATATCATTTTTAGAATCCTTATTCAATGTACTTTGATCTTTACTGCAGGTTCTATTTACATTTATCATACATACTTATTTCTGTTTTCCTTTAACTCACTTTTTCCTTTTCTTTATTGAGGTTTTGTGTATTTCATACAAGATTTCTTAATCAAATTTAGACCCATTCTCCCCTCCTTGCTTCCCATCCTGACAGAGCTTATGCATTCTGCCATATATGTCCTTGATCTTTTTCCTCAGGCTTTTTTGAATTTTGGGGCACAGAAGTTTACTGTTTCCGGCAGAAGTTTATTGTTTCAGTCAGTTCCTTTACACCGTCTTGTTGTTGTTGTTCCTTCCCAATGTTCTACTCCAAAATATGCCTTGCATACATGGTACACATACACCAAAATTATGATGTCTGGAAATAAACTATAGGTCAATTCCAAAACATGTTCAGGGATTCACATTTTGAAAGTAGAGTTGCATTAGAATAAAGAAAAAAATAGTACTTTACATGCCTACATCATATAGCAAGTTGATGAGTAACATCGGTGTTATATTTACTAAAAAAGAAAGGAAAAACATTATCCAGTTTGCCTTATAAAGAGAGATTTGCTGCTAGGATTCACAAATGAAGGACACCATATGTCCATATGTCATTTGTTTTACTAGGACTGTGATACTTCACTATTAGCATAATGGCTTCTAGTTCCATCCATTTACCATCAGAGATTGTGATGTAATCTTTCTTTACTTTTTTCTTTGTACTACATGGTCTGATAATTCTTCATTTTGTCTATTTTTAGTGTAGGTATAAATTTGAAGATGCTTACCTTACTTATAGGAATGCAAATTTGTTTAACATTTCCCTTTCTAGAATGTATAGGGAGTTGAACTTTCAAGAAAAGAATTCATTGTCATTTATTTCTTTAAACTGCATGGATATTCTGCCTCCTTTAGCAAGTCTCCAAATTCTACCAGGTTTAGAGTTTTCTTTGAAATCTTTCAGTTTCTAAGATTCCCCCAAAACAGATTTTCCAATAGAAAGTGACTGAGAGTTTTATATTTAAGAATGTTTCTTATAAAACTTTTGTGTATAATTGTGTTATGTTAAATACCATAAGATCAGGAAAAATAAATAACCAAATATGGTCACTAGATATCTCATGCTCATAGGTAAATTATGTTAATTATGACAGAACCTGAACTTGGTGTCAATTCTTGGAAAATAGCAGTCTTTTTTTTTTTTTTTTTTTTTTTTTTTTCAAGACAGGGTCTCCCTGTAGCCCCAGCTGTCCTGGAACTTGCTCTGATCAGGCTTGCCTTGAATTCACAAAGATCCACCTGCCTCTGCCTCCCAAGTGCTAGGATTAAAAGCATGTGCCACCACCCCTGGCTTTTTATTTTTTTAAGTAGCAAACTATTTATAAACTATTTAGTGTTTGCCATAGTATCTATTCATTATTGGCATTGTGACTGCTTTTCATCTAATGCTGTCCAATGACAGAATTTACTGGAATTACACAACTTGCTTACTTCATTTGACAAAGCATGTACACAGGTTGCCTGGTAACTCTTTAGAAATGTTTAAAAGAATTTTGTTGGTTTATGTATGATCATATATGGTTTATGCTTACTACCTGACTCTTTGATGAAGGTGATATATTTTATGTGAAGTATCCCAAGGACTATGATGCTCTCCACCAGACTTGACTTCCAAGAAGGTGCACAAGGAAGAGTCAGAACCAGGCAACACTGTGTCATTAAAGAATGTCTTAGTGTTGATGACGGTGCTTTGGGATATCTGTTACTGAAGATTAATTTAGCTAAATTTAACTAATAGTAGAGTTCATCATCATCATATATGGAAAGCAGTTACTTTTTCCCATGTTAGATATATGGTCACAAAATACAACATGATTATGCTGCTTTCCAAGGTCTTCTAACTATAAATATTAAGATCGAGAAGAGAATTTTCCTTATAAAGAAAAGTAAGCTGATTAAATTGATACTGACTTCTTTCATTACAGGCCATTATGTACCTTTAACATTTCATTTAACCCAGTTGTCAATGAAATCTTCACCATAAACATTACCTGGAACTATAAACTCTATTTCTTCTGACATAGCAACTCCTAGTCTATTAGAAGCAAAACATCGGTATTTCCCTTGAAAGTGAGATATGTGCCCCTCGTTTGGGATCCTGAATGTTCCTGAATTGTTAGACGTGATTATCCGTGGGTCAGAAAGATCAAAAGGGTTGTCATCCTTAGTCCATGAAAATCTGTAAGATAAAATTCACTTAATTATTCAGGACATTTGTTAATTTTTTAAAACATTTGTAAAAATGCACAAATGACAAAAAAGATAATTTCTCATTAAGATGTATACAAGTAGTGTAAGTGTATGCACTTAAGAACCTCAGAAGTCTAAGAGAAATATTTTTTTGGTCTTTTTTTCGAGACAATGTCTCCCTGTAGCCCCAGCTGTCCTGGAACTCACTCTGTAGACCAGGCTGGCCTTGAACTCACAAAGATCTGCCTGCCTCTGCTTCCCAAGTGCTAAGATTAAAGGCATGTGCCACCACGCCGGGCAACAAAGAGAAATTTTATAAGCCTGGAAAACGCATTGAGAACTGAGAAAAAAAAAATTCTTTTCCTTTTAAATTAGTGATTTCAAAAGTGTTTTCCATTAGAGATATAATTCCAGATTACTGCTATATTTTAGCAAATGCAATAAAGACAAATATATGTTTCTGCATGTATATGTCTGTGTGTAGAAAGTGCAGTCAAAATAAGAATCTCATGCAATAAATTCTATTAATTATAATTCATATTTCCTACTTGTATTTTCAGGTTCATCACACATTTTGAATCCATATCAAATGTATCATTTTTCCAGTTATTTTTCAATTTTACAATAGTACTAAATAAAATTTTATGATCATATGGTCTCTTTTGTCCTGCCTTACCATTTCTTAACTTATTCATTTCAATGTTTTTCCCTTTACAAATATTACTGTGGTAGGAAACTATATATATTTATCTTTTGACATTTGTTCCAATATTTTAGGGCAATTCTTTAGAAATAAAGTCAAAAGACAAGTAGTTAAATGTTTAAAATTTTAGATTAATCCTATGGAACTGTATTTGAGAAAAAGTATATATCATTAAGTCTGCACTCAAGTATGAAATAAATAATACAGATGATAATGTGAAAAGCCATATGTACCACTTAAGGAACAAAAACATTTCATTTTGGTAGATGTAACAATCATGTACTTGGAAAGCTAGAACTTCAACTACATGTAGATTTGTATTCTACAAACGTATGATGGTGTATAATAAAAAATATTATACAACCTTAATCTCAGCACTCAAGAGAAAAAAGTAAGAGAATGTCTGTGATTTAAGGCCAGTCTGATCTACACAGTGTGCTTGGTGCCATCTGGGGTTATATAGTGACATCTTTTCTCACTTGAATACCTCAAAGAATGTTTTTAAGGTATACAATAGTATGTTTTCTCCTATGTATTTATTAATATATACTTACATTGGCTCTGGGTTTCCCTTAGCTTCACATTCAATTTGAAAATACTCATCGAAGGGAAAGGCAACTTGCACATGTGACTGCTTTGTGATTGTTGGAACCTGTTGAACTGAATGGTAAAAGATAAATTTAAAGAACCAACTCTTTCCATACTGGACAAGGCTGATGTCAAAAAAGAAAGTCAAAATGTGTTTTCTGTACTGTAGGTGAGAAAGTTACTCTTTGTCAGCTTGACTGCCCTTGGACTCACTGTGAGGGTGTTTCCAGAAAGATTTAACTGAAGGGAAGACAGACCCTGAATGTGGGAAGCACCAACCAGTGGGCTGGAGACTGGACTGGGTGAAATAAGAAAACAAGCTGAGTATCAACCTTCACCCTCGGCTTCCTGGCTGCACGCGTAGTATGAGTTGCCTCACTCTCTTGCCACCATCTAAGCATTTCTCTGAGAACCTGAGACATCCACACACCAGAATTTAAGCATCAACAGCTGGCTTAGAATGAGAATTAAAAGCACTTCTCAATTCTAAAATTTCATTTGCTTTCTTTTGTCTCACAAATGTGAAAAGTCAGTGTCACTGGCTTGCACATATATAATCTCAAGTGCATATTGATTAACATTTTAATATTTGAAAAAAAACATTTACATCTTCTTTGACAATTTCCTTGTTTCTGATTAATATTATTTCTAAGCAAAGCAGGTCTTGAGCTGATTGCAAATTCATCTTATTTAAATTCTATTGAAGTTATAAATGGCAAGGGAGAGGGCAAAATGGAAATAGTCCCTAAGATATCAGCTAACAACCTGAGAACAACTTGTTTATTACAACATTATTCTTTCTTAAATTTGCTAAGGTTGTAGAGGCTCTGCAATAACTAATTATTCAGGGAAGGGAGCTAATAACCTTTGGGTGTTTATATGAATATATATTCCACATTACAAATCCTTTCCTCTATAATTGGGCTAATTAGAGAGATACGAGACTCGTTGACATTCAAATTGGATACCTGCCTTACTTGCATTTACTAGTGAGTGCTCTAAAGTAACAAAATAAATGGGCACTATTCAGTTGTTCTGAAATCATGCCATTAATATTTTATAGCAATTTTTGCTGAGGACATTTCAGCATGAAAGTTCATAAGTAACTAAGACTAACAGAATAATAAGTGATGAAGACTAATACAAATTTCAGATCCTTTCCCAGTAATGAATACAAGAGAAAAAAATGCAGTTTGGATACATTTATTAGAGAATTATTCCAAAAATCTGAACTCAAAATTCTGTGGGTATCCTGCTGCTCAAACTTTGTCCTACACACTTCTGCAAAAGAATCTACAATATATGAGGCTATCATCAGCTCTTAGCTAATCACTGATGAATTTTTATTTATGGAGGCTGGAAGACTTCATTTATATATAAAAGAAATATATTAGTGCATATATGCATATATGTATGAAGAACAAAAATAAACTTCCTTAAAAAATGAGAATAGTGAAACCTAGGCTGAACCATCTGTTAAGTATAATAGATAGGTCAAGGCACAGGACTATAATCCCAGCATTCAGGAGACAGTCAGGCAGATCTCTGTGAGTTCAAAGCCAACCTGGTCTATAGAGTTAGTTCCAGGCCATCCCTGGCTACATAGTGAGTCCCTGACTCAAACAAAAATCAATCAATCAATCAATCAATCAATCAATCAAACAAAGAATAATAGAAAATGGATTCTCATCTGAAAGTGAGGTACTGGACTACACGTGTTATAAAACTGCTTCATTAAAGCAACTTAAAGTGATCTTCAGAAGTTTTTTTTGAAACACATTGTTATACAGAGGTTTCTGGTTTGCACATTGAGTCTGAAGTCTTCAAAAAGAAACAATTCAACATTAGCACTTTGCTAATAGTTATTAAATTTTCTGATGTCAACATTATTTCTCTAGAATTTGTATGATTCACAAAGACCATCTCTCAGTTTAGATTATAATAAAAAAAATTCTTAAAACCTTCAAAATTGGGGCTGGAGAGATGGCTCAGCGGTTAAGAGCACTGACTACTCTTGCAGAGGACCCAGGTTTGGTTCCCAGCACCCACATGACAGCTAAGAACCTTATCTTTAACTCCAGTTCCAAGGGAATCCGATACTCTCTTCTGACATTGCACGACATTGCATGACACAGGTGCACCAACCTACATGTAGACAGTACACTCCTACACATAGAAAATAATAAATAAATTTAAAAAATTTTTTTAAAAATTAAAAAAACTTCAAAATTGTACCCAAGAGAGACGGACAGGATTGTAGTGGAACAAATGATAAGAAAATTTATAAATAACTTCTCAAAGATTTTTGATAGTCCATATTTAAAAAAAAACAGAAAAAAAATCCCCCAAACATCCACATTGCAATCTTTATATTTTATTATGTGAAGTGTCTTAACAGGGGTATTATTTTTGAGCTATTATCATTAAAATATATTGAAATTGATTGTGAATGAACAGGCATGCAGTTTTATCAACCTACTTAGAAATATATATATTTGAAGGCCATTGACTGACTCCTTAAATGAATTTACATTCTAGAATTCACTAGACTGGGAAATTTTCAGCTATAAATAATTTTTGTCATTTTCCTTTTTTTATTTTAATTATTTTTTATGCGTATGAGTATACTGTCTGCAGGTAGGTTTGTGCACCCGTGTCGTGCAGTGCCACGGAGGTCAGAAGAGGGCGTCGGATTCCTCTGGGACTGGAGTCAAAGACGATTCTCAGCTGCCATGTGGGTGCTGGGGATAGAACCCGGGTCCTCTGCAAGAGTAGTCGATTCTCTTAACCGCTAGGCCATCTCTCCAGCCCCAATTTTTGTCATTTTCATAAACTCATTGCTCTCATTTTTTTTTGAGACAGGGTTTCCCTGTAGCCTCAGCTGTCCTGGACCTCACTATGTAGACCAGACTGGCCTTGAACCCACAGAGATCCACCTACCTCTGCCTTCCAAGTGCTTGGATTAAAGGCATTTGCCACCAATGCCAGCCACTCTTATTTTTTTCAAAGAATACAAAATTCAATTAATTTTGTTATGACTTTTTTTAATTTTAGACATTTCTGAATTATCATTCTCCTTAAAATAAACTAACCTAAGCCCATAAAGAAATCCCAAGCTGTCATGGATAGTTAGATCTCATCTCATCTGCCGCTTCTATTTCTTGTAATAGACTCTTTGCATAATCAACAAGAAGTCTAATATGGAAATTTAGTATAGCAGCTAAATATCATCATCGACATGCTGAAAAACACAGCCATGAATCCTATGTATGACAGATTACTGGGAAATATAGCGAAATATGGTAAGAAAGTCACATTCTTAATCCACAAGTATTCACATAAAAGAAAATTCCATAACAGTCATTGAAAGCTGTCTTTTTACCTGATAGTGGTATCTCAAGTGCTGTTGACAAATTTAAAAGGAAGTGAATTAGACACAGAATCAATCCTCTTCCACTTAAAGGCATCCTTATTGCTCTTCTGGAAGGACGCAATGCAGAGAGACCAAAAATCATAATTTCTGTGGTACTTTTAATTCAAAAATGAGGAAAATGTGGAAAACCTGGAAATCTAAAAACACAAGCAATCAGAATATTAGTTTATGTACTCTGAAACATTGCCACAACAGAATCAGATTTTGTTTGTTAATAATTTTTAAAATATATTTTAATTTTATTTTATGTGTATGAGTGTACTGCCTAGACGCATGTAATTGCACTCCTTTCATGCAATGCTTGAGGAGATAAGAAGGGGTCAGATACCCCAGGTCCTCTTCGGACCTTCATGGGTATCATAGGAAACAGTGCATTTACATACATGCAGACAATATACATAAAATAAAAATAGAACAAGGATTAGGATTCAATTTTCCCTTACTTCCTTCTTCTGTTTCAATTTTTTTTTTTCTTGAAACATCCAACAATAAACATCTCAACATTGTTTTTAATGTATTCCTGGGATGACAAAATAATAATTTGCTCCATCATGTGATTCTTTTTCAATTATATAATGTTGAAAATGTGATTGTTTTTTCAAGCACATAAATTTCTTTTCCCCTAGAAACATCGATTACTTAATTTGTTTGCTAAGTGCTGATAAAGTGAAAATAATGATGACAGACACATTACATTCATATTTAATTACAAGCACCTTGTGTATTTTATCTTTTCTCAAATTACAACTCAAGAAATAATAGGAGCTGACCATGTACACTTCAAAGAAAGAAGCGATTAAACATGAATCCTATTTTAACTTCTTTACCTGTTGCTGTGGGCAAATACTCTGATCAGAAGAACTTAAAGGAACCCCCCCCCCCATTGTTTTTGGCACTCAATTCAAGAAACAGTCTATCAGGGCAAGGAATTCAGTGCATCCCAAATCAGGAAACAGGCATGTGTACTTGCAGCTCCTTTTCCTCTGTCCATAGGATCCTAGTCAGAAAAGGACCACACAAAGTGGGTGGGTCCTCCCACCATCATTAAAGCCATAGAGATAATTCCTCCATCATCCCCTTGATGATTCTAGACTCCGTCAAGTGGACAACTCTGGGTACCTTGGGGTCTTTCTTAGACATGTGCAGGTTGGTCACATTTAAAGTACAAACTAATGCTATTTTTTTTGTTTTCTAATTGGGGGACCCTTAAGTGACAACAATCCTGTTTATATTTTTCCCTTGAGAAAATTTACAAGGATCATGAAGGAAAATATTGCCATCTTTTATACTTCCTCAAGAGATACAAATTATGAAAGAATGACATTATTTTACTTTGTCTTACCCTAAAGGTCCCATCTGAAAAAAATAGGGATTCAAAACACAAAGCTATGTTTGCTTGCTTCAGAATATTTTCTACTGCGATGACTTATAGAAGTTATTTAAACTATTTCTGGTTGATCACCATGTCAACCGACAATCTACTTCCATGGTGAAATGTATTATTCCAATAAAATACAGTAATATGCAGACCACACTAACTTTATCTGAAAAATGAGAAAGTGAATTACAGAATCTGAGCTCCACATATTTCATAAAGTTTTATGATTCTGTGCCAAAAATCTACTTCAAAGATGAAATATTGGAAGAAAATATTAACATGTCTTAAATAGTCCTTTCCTCACCTTAAACACTTGCTAATAACTATCCGTTTACTCCCCACAGTGGCATAACATTTCTAACCTATAATTTATTAATGAATATTCTATTCCATTAATATTTAATACTGATGGTTTCAATGACCTCACATATATATATACTTAATGAATTGCTCTCTATTTGTAAGAAGCGAGTGATGCTATTTAGAGGCCACACTTCCTGATTTGTATCTCATTTATCATCCTACCCAGAAACAAGGACAGTCTAATAAGTAAGAACTGACTCAATTTATTTATTCTAATGAATTTAGGGTAATGAGTTTAAAGGTCTCTGATTGCTTTCAGCACAATAGGTCATAGATGCAGCTTGATCAAAATTGGTCATCTGACATTGGGACTTAAGTGGTATTAAGTACTATATGACTATAACACAAAAATTCTTTCCCATAAAAGGACGGGGCAGTGCATTCTATAATCCCAATATTCTGGAGGCAGTGACATGGCAGGAGGATCATTGCAAGTTCAAAGCCAACCTGGTATACATAGTAAGTTCCAAGCCAGCCAGGCTACATAGATACTATCTCAAAACAAAACAACAGTGCTACATTACACTGTGGACTTAAAATAAAACTACATGATCAGATACCTACCAAATATTGTTGACCTCATCAATTTCCAGAATAAGGGTAACAGTTGATTCTACCTCTGGCACCTGAGATTTGCATGCTTACGGGGTATGACATTATGATTATTAAAAGTTAATGTATGAGACCCCTGTGAAGCAAGATTTCATTAGTAAAGACAGAAGGCCCAAATAGCTTTCAGACTGAAAAACAAGTCTGCCTTAATTTCATTGTCAGAAACATAAAGGGCACAATGTTTAGTAATTCTGTTTTGCAGCAGTAAGACAGCAACAAAATTATAATATCCCATCTATCTTTCTTGAAAGAATTTGAGTTTAATGACTCATGCCAGAGCTCAAAGATAAAAGCAATTATTAGAACTCAGGGCAGAGCTGACACAAGACAAGAGCAAAATGTACAAAGCATTTTTGAGACTCAGTTCCATAAAGCCAGTGTCTAATAGCTTATGTTAATGGCATTGACTATGATGCAAAACAAATCAGTTCATTTACATGAGTCTGAAAACTGCCCTATTGTTTTAGCACATCTTTAGAAATAGAGAAAGTGATTCTCAGTCACATGACAGAATAGAAGAAAATAGTTATCAAAATGTCATTTCCTACACTTGACCCTTTCAATTGGCTAAGCTTCTCCGGTCCAATTAGTGGGATAAGAATTAAGAGCAGACTGAGGTAAAGAGACTTTAGATTAGAGGAAGACAAACAGACACATGCAAAAAGGCTACTTATAATGCAATAAAGAGGGGGCTGAAGAGATAGCCTAGCGGTTAAGAGCACCGACTGCTCTTACAGAGGACCCGGGTTCGATCACCAGCACCCACATGGCGGCTAAAAACCGTCTGTAACTCCAATTCCAGGAGAACTCCAGTTCCAGGGGAATCCGAGACCCTCTTCTGACCTCCGCGGCACTGCACGACACGGGTGCACAAACCTGCATGCAGACAGTACATTCATACACATTCAAAAAATAAATAAAATTATAAAAAAAAAATTAAAAAAAAAATAATGCAATAAAGAGGAAATAAAACTCTTTGCTGCTTCCAAACAAAAGCGCATAACGACATCATAATGTGACCTTGTAGCTGCATCCAGTTATTTTGTGTTTGTTTGTAATGCTATAGATCATATCTAGGGGCTCCTGTAAGTCACATAAGAGCTTTACTTTTTTTTTTTTATGTGTATGAATGTACTGTCTGCATGCAGGTTTGTGCACCCGTGTCATGCAATGCCGCGGAGGTCAGAAGATGGTCTCGGATTCCCCTGGAACTGGAGTTCTCCTGGAATTGGAGTTAAAGACGGTTCTCAGCCGCCATGCTGGTGGTGGGGATAGAACCAGGGTCCTCTGCAAGAGCAGTCGGTGCTCTTAACCGCTAGGCTATCTCTTCAGCCCCAGATAAGAGCGTTACAACTAAGCTATATCCTCCACTTCCTGCTGAAGTACTTAAGCATTCCAGGGTGACAAATCTAGAAACAATTTACTCCCTTAACTTGAATTGATCTTCTGCCTTTAGAAAGGGGAAAGAGAGGGAGCTATGCTTTGGTCAATTCCACTTGGCTCCTGGATAAATGCTGGCCCTGCTGAGCAGCCAAGAACAGATAATATGTAGCCAATCATACCATGGGAAATGGAGTCAGTACAAACCCTCACTCAGTGTGTGGCCCACGAAGGTTAACCTAATCCCTCAAACACATTCCTGTGAGTAGATGGGCAGAATGGCTTTTGTACTATACAATGTAAGGCAGGGTCAAATGAGATAATGAAAAATTAACATAGAATAATAAATCAACTCTAATAGCAATGATAGTGAGCGAGTGAGTGTCATTGTGTTCCAGGTGGTGGTAGGTGCAGTCACTGGTACTAACATTCTGATGTTAGGATTATGGTTATCTTACCTGAAATGTCTTAGAATTACAAATCATTACATCTTAAAACATAAAAATATGTTCTCTAAAGTGTTTAGTGATGAAAATGGCGTCAACTGACAAAATGTTTCAGATAAAATTAAAGGGACTGTTCAGCCACAAAAGCCTCAGTTTTTGCATTTCTTCACAGACACACACACAGACACACACACACACACACACACACACACACACACACACATCCATCCACTATGACTTTAAGACTTCTGAGGGAACCTTGCCTTACTTGCGGCTCCCATGACTTTGGTCAAGAGGATGACTTTTGAGTCTAGGCCTCAAGAAGCCTTGCAGAACCTCTCTGTATCTATCTCTCTGCTTGTCTCTGTCTGTCTCTGTCTCTCTTCTTTTCTCTTCACCTCTTCCCTTCCCTACCCTCCCCATTCAAACAGACATCATGAGAACAAACCCTGTTGGAAAATGGTAGTCACAGTGTACAGTCATCTTAAACCCACCAGTCCAAACTCAGTGCTTGGCTGAACACCTTCATGAAAACCAAGGGCTGGCTGAGGAGAGTAGCTTTTCGAAAGAAGCAACGGAGAGAGGAACAATATAATTTTCTTTGAATAAATGAATGGGGTTTCAGGTAGTCTGCCATGTAAAAACAGCTATTATATTTGATCTCTAGAGAGAAGCACAAAATAATCGCTATAATACTGATACTTGCTGAAAATACGCATTTTTACATTCTTTCCTCTGTTTCAGGGTACATATTAATATTTCCACAGCAGAGTCATTTTATTGTGTTTGAGTGTTGCTAGTAATAATCACTCATTACTTGCAAATTCAAACCTGACTAAAATACTCCAAGAGTAGTAAGAAATGTTCTTTTGCAGATGGCAAAGTTGAAAGGCCTAAGCTATTTATCTCAGCATAAAAAAAATGAGATCCCTTTGGATATCAGTATGTATATTTTGTATCTTATGTGTAGCTATTAAATACTTTGAGACAATGCATTTTCTTCATTGGTTTGAGAGACTAGAAAGCCACAGTCCAAATAATAAAAATAAAACTCCAGTTTAAAGCAATTATTTAAATCTTGGTTGCTCTTAGAAAATACTCATAGTACATTTTCATCTTTCTTTTTTTTTTTTTGGTCTTTTCGAGACAGGGTCTCCCTGTAGCCCCAGCTGTCCTGGAACTCACATTGTAGACCAGGCTGGCCTTGAACTCACAAAGATCTGCCTGTCTCTGCCTCCCAAGTGCTAGGATTAAAGGCGTGCGCCACCACGCCCGGCTCCATTTTCATCTTTCTTTAGAAATTTACCCGTTAATTTACCAGTTTTGCATGGTTTTCCTTGAAGACGGTTTTAAACTGCATATCAAAATTATAAACAGGCCAAGACAAATAAAATAAGCTAAAAATTCTCACTTTGCATACACACACACACACACACACACACACACACACATATATATACATTTTCATCCTCATAAACTAAACACGAATCAGTTCAATGTGATGTATTCTGAATAATTACCATTCTTTAATAGTAATTGTTTTTCTTCACTTACAATAATGGTGTCATGTTTACTGAGAACCTTTAACATAAGGTTATCTAATGCTCCTCATGAATTGCAAATACATGTATTTTCCTCTTAGAAAATAAGACCTATTCAAATGTGCATGCTGGAATTTAATGGGCATGATGTTTCCACTTCATCCTGAGGAAGAGAGTGAGCTGACCACTGTGGTGAAGGACAAAAGAAGGCCTTACGAAGGCAGTTTATTTGGGACAGTGCATTTTGCCTGAATGATATTCTATTTATAACCTTGGCATCTTCTCCTGACAAACATATTATTCACAAAAGTATTCAGGTTAAATCTCTGAAGGAAAAAAATAAAACAAAGAAATATCCTAAGTAAAAAGGCAACTCTTTGGATCACTTATTTTTATTTTTTTATCTTTTTTTATTTTTATTTTTATTTTTAAAAAGCCATATTGCTATTGTTATGACAGCCAGTATACAAAGCGGAAATGTCAATAACACTCCATCCTGCTACTTCCTGGAAGATTTGGTATGAACAAAGGAAGAAGAAAGGACCCTGTAACATTTCTTTTCATCAGGAAACAGCAGTAAGTGGTCCCTGCTACCATGAATTCCAGAGCCTAAAAATGACTCTGTGTACTCTAAGTCATTACACATCTTGCTACTTGGATGCTTGAACTAGATCAATGTACCTTATTATAGCCAGCAGGGAGGGATATTATGACACCGGCATCCAAATCATAGTTTTAAAAATAACTCGATGGGTGTGTATAATGACGTGAGCCAGTGTTATAACAGAAATGTTGAATTTTCTCCTCCCTGCACATGAAAAGGGCTGAAAAAAATCACTGGGCTGCATCCAGCAAGGTATTTCACATAAAGCCACTTGACACTTCCCTGATGGAGGGGATGTCAGCTTCACTTCTCTCTGACCCCAAGTGCTCCTTTATGAAACTCCCTTTTATAAAATTGTCAAGCTGGGGTAAACTATTACTCTACTTTGGAATCAGGTCATAAAGGGAGTGTGAGATCCGGCAATTTCCATAAGCCTGGATTGTGACTGGAATCACTCAACACCTGGAAATTGAGGAAAGATGATCACAAAGAAAATTAAAAGGCTTTTGTTCAGTCACCTGCTTGGCTAATACTCTAAATCAATTTACAAGTGTCATAAACAAAGTAATCCTGAAATAAGCCCGTTAATGGCTTTGCACTGAAAACAAAGGAAATACTGTAGGTTATAGCCAACTCCATTTGGACTGCGTTTTATGTCACCAAAGTGACAAGACAAAAAGATTGCTTGAAGTGTTAATTCGTCCTTCCCTGCAGAGCTGGCATATTTTCATACACTGCATCAAAGAAATGGAGATTCTATTACAATCCAATTGATTTTATTGGGAAAGTGTCAGCTTTAGTTAATAATTATGTGAGATCAATTAATATCACTAATGGCACCATTTGTTTAAATATCAAAATCCAGTGGTTAATCATGAATGCATATAGAGCTCAATATACCATGCACACACAAATGTGTATATTGATTTCTCTATCCACACATCCAATAAATTGTATATTATAAAAAAATCTGATTGAAATTGTTTCACTGGAGTTTCAGAAAGAAAACTGACGAAAGTCAAAATCACATAGGGATGACATGACCAAAAGCCATACAGGGACAGAGAATATGATCTTCTCAATATGCACGTTATCTTCTAGTTTTTCACAAAACATTTTATGTTGCATTGATGGTTGTTTCAGGACTGCTATTTTTAATTAAGAAAACCACCATTATACAAAAATGTATAGAACTTCAATGTATAACTATCAAAATTCATTGAATGTATAAATCTGGGTAAATTCTAAGATTGCTCACTTCTTTAAGCAGCTAAAGCATTGCATGAACTTCCCCTTAGCAGATTCCAGGTGGCCACTTCACAGGAAGGTAAACCTGTTGGGGATCATCTGTCCTACTGTATCTCTGACAAGGTACTGACTCTCCTCCAGATAACATTTGGTTTAGTATGAACAGTTTTGACTGTTGCAATGACAGAGAGTCTTGCTGTCTTTTATCAGGCAAGAACCATGCATCCAAAATGGTGTGTAATGTGCACTGCTGAGCTTCAAGTGAAAGAGGTGCACACTTAAGAATTTGTGCACACTCTACGTGCACAATATCTACCCAAATGTGAGATGCTACAGTGCTTTAAGTGTGCTCAGTGAAGGAGGTGGTGTAGTCAGTAAATAATCAGGTTGTATTTGTATTACTATTGAAACAGGCCCTTTGGAAGACATTATGATGATACTTAGAAAACTAAACCCATAACACACAGTGCATACTCTTAGTTTTCACCAAAGGAGTTGGAGAAAATCAATACTCAAAGTACTGGTTGTGAAGGTTTCCAGCAGCTCTATCTCTATCTATCTATCATCTATCTATCTATCTATCTATCTATCTATCTATCTATCTATCTATCATCTATCTATCATCTGTCTATCATCTATCTCCCCATCAATGCTAAAGGGCAATAGGCATGGGTGGAAGTAAACAGATATATAAGTACACTGTGGTTCATTTGATTAGTGAAACATTGGTGATGACAAAGCCATTAGTTATCAAGCTAGGGAAAAACAACATCAAGCTATGAAAAACTTCACATGCATTTTACTAAGTAAAAGAAGCCAACCTGTGGAGGAAATGCTCACACACTGTACCATTTCAGTTTCATTGTAGTCTCGAAGACAGTGAAGAGATTAGTGGTTACCAAAGAAAAACGACAGAGAAAATACAGAGCAGAGAAAACACTAAGAGAGATACTGAAAGGCATCCAAGCAGGCCCTCAGGGGACCCATGTGTGTGGGATAATTAAGATGGTTAATAATGTAGGCAAATCAGTGATAACGCACTACTGTGGGGCTCAGTTACAAATAGGGGAGGCTATGCATGTGTGTAGAAATGAAATCTTGGTAACTTCTCTTCAGTTTTGCTGTGACTCTAATGCAACGCTGACGAGTAGGACTGTCCTCAACCAGTGGACGGATGCCTTCCACCCAAACTTGTTTGCACCTGCTTGCCTAGGATCGTCAAAAACCTGTTGACTCCACAAGAAAGGAGGGGAGGGAGGGTCAGCCACGTCTCCCAACCAATCAGTTGGCCCTAGTTGCGCGAATGGGAGATACTAAGGGTACCTAAGCAAAGGAGCAGTAGGGCGCCACTCTCCATTTTGGGGTGCTGAGTGGGAGCCACTGTCCACGCCTGGATGAAGAGGTTCCAGGGCGGCCTCAGGGAGCGAGCACGCACTACTTTGTAAGTACTCCCAATAAATTCACTGATTTCCCAGACAGCAGCGAAATTGTCCCTCAATTTGTGGTAGCGACCAAGGGAAAAGGGGGCTAGACGTTGTTTGCACCTGTTACAAGTAATTTTAGCTACACAAGCCTATTAAAAAGAAAACCCTGAAAGGTATAAGTAAAAGAAGTCATAATATTTACTTCAGCTTTCTAAAATATAACAAACGAGTCAGCTTCAGGAAAGACATTTTTAAGGTAATAGTCTGTCAGGCTTCCGTTATCTAGATTCATCCCTGAATAAGCAAAATTATAACTTGCAGCAGATACCTGTTGGTGTCCTTCTGCAGCTCAGTGCTGTTCATTTCTCATGATTTCTCTTTTCTCCTGCTTCCCTCTCTCTGCTTCTTATTTCCCAGCTTTGCTTAATAGCACGCATTGAAAATGTTTCTATTTTTATATGTATATGAGTGTTTTGCTTTCATGTATAAGTCCACCTGTGCTTGCAATGCACACAGAGATCAGGGGAGGGTGTTGGATGCCCTAGAACTGGCTCCACAGACAGTTGTTAGCCACCTTGTGGGTGCTGGGAATTGAACCTGAATCCTCTGTCAAAGCAGCCAGTGCTCTTAACTGCTGGGCCATCTCTCTAGACCCTAAAAATGTTTTTTTAAAAGAAATAAAACAGTGCTACATACAATGAATGCTGTTTTGATTACTTATAAATATAAAAAATTATCTTTGCAAAATATGATGAAAAGCTATAACCATAAATAAGAAATTTGGAACTTTTAAAAAATATAAGTTATATATGATGATGGGTTATAACTAAATAGCACATACACAATTAGGGGACTGATTAGAAAAAAAATACAACTAAGTTCCAGGTACCTGAACAGTTTTCATGTATTTCCACTGCCCTGTACAAATCAAATATTTTAGTGAGCACACTGTCCTTGTAAATGTAAAATTAGGATGAAAGTATAGCTCAGTGAGGAGAGCTTGCCTAGTTTACATAAGGTCCTGTATTCAATCGCTACAACTGCAAATTAATTTTAAAATGATTAAAGTTAAAATAAACAAGGTCTGAAAGGTGTATGTGCAAGTAACTTATTCACATAAGCACGTTTCTGAAGCAGTGGCCAGCTTCTGACCTCCCAGCTGTGCCTGACTCAATGGGGGTGACATTCAACAAACCACTCAGAAGGAAAGGAATGAATGAGTTCATCTCATAAAAATATTATTTTGGGGGCTGGAGCGATGGCCTAGCGGTTAAGAGCGCCGACCGCTCTTGCAGAGGACCCGGGTTCGATCCCCAGCACCCACATGGCGGCCGAGAGCCGTCTGAAACTCCAATTCCAGGAGAACTCCAGTTCCAGGGGAGTCCGACGCCCTCTTCTGACCTCCGCGGCATTGCACGTCACGGGTGCACAGACTTGCATGCACACAATACATTCATACATGTACGGAAATAAAAAAAAAAAAAAAAATTAAAAAAAAAAATAATATATTTTGGGGGCTGGAGAGATGGCCTAGCGGTTAAGAGCGCCGACCGCTCTTGCAGAGGACCCGGGTTCGATCCCAGCACCCACATGGCGGCTGAGAACCGTCTGTAGCTCCAATTCCAGGAGAACTCCAGTTCCAGGGGATTCTGAGACCCTCTTCTGACCTCCGTGGCGTTGCACGACACGGGTGCACAGACCCACACGCAAAACAGTACATTCATACACATAAAAAAAAAAAATAATAATAATAATATATTTTACATACTAGAATGTCAATTAAACTTTAGCATTTTTCCCATTCGCCCTAACACAACTTAAAATTACATTTCCTGAAATACTTATCGAAGTAAATGTGAATTTGAATGTTTAAGGCATTGAGTTGTGTGTCACTGGGTTTGCAGCAATAATTCCATAAAGGTTATCAGAAATAGTATTTTCAATGAATCTCATTCATTTTATCAGTGTCTACTTAAGGTCAACTGTATTCATAGATATTAGTGGTTCTGACAAGTACCAAAAACCTCAAGGTATAAATTTTCTGAAGTTTGCTTTCAAATACTTTTTTGTGTAGTGTTATAATTAAGTGAATGCAATGGAATGTCAATCTACCTCACAAGTATGATGAGATAAAATCTGAAAGGAGATAGTCAAAACTTTTTTACATCTCTTGAAATGTAGCAGAATCTTAGCTATCTCTATTTTGAACAGTATTGTGTGGCTTGCTAGTTATATGATGGATGTTTGGAGACTGCTCTAGACTAGAAGGATGGTGTCTGATGCATGTAGAATAAATAAAAATGTGGATCCACTCTTACATAAAGAGTGCCTTAAGAAACAATCAAGAGGGGCTGGAGAGATGGCCTAGCGGTTAAGAGCACCAACCGCTCTTACAGAGGACCTGGGTTTGATCCCCAGCACCCACATGGTGGCTGAGAACCGTCTGAAACTCCAATTCCAGGAGAACTCCAGTTTCAGGGGAATCTGACACTCTCTTCTGACCTCCGCGGCATTGCACTACACAGGTGCACAGACCTGCATGCAGACAGTACATTCATACACATACAGAAATAAGTTTAAAAAAAGAAGCAGCTTAAAAAAAAAGAAACGAGAATCATCAGACTATAGAAAATTCTATCCTATTCTGGATTCTACTCAGTCCTTCAGTGAACAGTTTATCTTCAGATTCCAATTGGAAAATAGTCCATTTCATCGATGATCTGGTCTGCATCTAGTGAAGCTGTCCTGCAAGGCTCTCTGCCTCAAACACTTAACAACCATATGTCTATTACGGTAATGTGATATGTGATGTGACTGTGACATGTACCAACAAGTACACAGATATCCACACAAGCCTAGGTACACATAAACATCTCATTGTTAATACATATTTGTCTGAAAAACTTTAGGCTGAGGATATATTTGGCACAAAATACCTGGTGGCCAGGCAATAAGATAAATTCTTTGTCTACCACTGTGACACAAATATGACTAACATCTGCAAAGAGAACTTAGTGAAAAAAAAAAATGAACAAGTTAGATTAGATCAGAATACAAATATGAAGGAATTATGACAGGCTGTGAAGTTTCTGTATGGAGGCATTATCAAAAGCAAAACTTACAAATCTGATGAAGCTATAAGACATTAACCCTATCCTGAGTTCGTTCCCAGAGCTATATCTCATGAATTCTAACAGTTGATATTTGAATATGTTGTTGTCTTTTTCAGTCACTGAAAGGCATGTAAGGATCATTGCAGGGACCAGCATAGTCACAATCATTGTCAATTCCTAGGGAACAGGAAGTACCTCAAGCAGTTTGAGTAGCTTTGTGTCCACCTCTAATATTGAGTGGGTGAGGATCACATACCTCTGACTTCCTATGTCCATGCTATTTTGTAACCAGTACTTTCTGTTTTGTTTTTGCACTGTTTTTTTATTTAATTTTTTTTTTATATGTATGAGTGTACTGTCTGCATGTAGGTTGGTGCACCCATGTCGTGCAATGCTGTGCAATGTCATCAGAGGGCATCGGATTCCCCTGGAACTGGAGTTAAAGACAGTTCTTAGCCGCCATGTGGGTGCTGGGAATCGAACCCGGGTCCTCTGCAAGAGCAGTCGGTGCTCTTAACCGCTGAGCCATCTCTCCAGCCCCTTACTACTTTTATTTAGAACTTGCAGTTCATTTTCTATTCTCTGGAGCAAATGTACCTGATGCAGTTTATTGCTTTTCTTTAAGATTTAGTTGATTTCTTTATGTGCACAAGTGTTTCACCAGCATCTATGTATTCACCACATGGCTGTAGTGCCCAGGGAGGCCGGAAGAGGCCCCAAGTCCTCTTCAAGAACAGTAACTTCTCTTAACTACTGAGCCATCCATACAAAAACCAGGTAGATGGAAAAGTAAGTTCCAGAAGTTCCAGCACTGTTGTATTGAAGGGTGAGTATAGTTAACAATATTATATCATATATAATGATGTAACATGTATAGACTATTTTGAATGCTTACATAACAGTGAAATGACAACTGTTTGGCTGACCTAAAAATCTTCAGCTGATCATCATGTCACCAAAATATCACAGTATTTTCCATAAATCTGTAGAATTATTACCAATCAATTAAACATGAATTAATTAAAATTTTTACATCATGGTCTATAAATATACCCCATTTGCCAATTCAGAATTTTCAGGAGAATCATGATGAATAAATCAACTATGATAAAAGAGATGTAGGGCACATTAAATGAATAATATCTGTTCACAACCACATGCCAGAGGTGGCTACATACTGTTTATTTATGTACACTTATACAAGAGATGAAAGATTTGGGCTGGAATTGTCTAAGGGATGTATAATGCTGAGATGTGTTTTCAGAAATTCTAAAAGTGCTAGAAAGTAATCTGATTCTATGAAAGCCATATGATACAAAGTATGATTTCCAGATAGTTATGAGAAATTTATAAAGACATTTCCTTTGGCTCAGCTTCTGATGTTGGAGGACATTAGAGCAGGCAAAGATGATTGATTACCCTGAGCACTTTTATGAGAAAAATTAATGAAGAATCCTGTGCCAGTGACCTAGATCCCTAAACCTCCATATCCTGTGCTCTCTTCCTATGAATAATAAATAAGAACAAGAAAGCAATATCAGCTTAAGTGTCATTTGAAACTGATCACTTCCTTTTATTTGAATGACTCTACTTAGATACAACTTTCTGGTACAGAACTGCACAGTTTACTGAAATGTAAATGTCTAATCACTGTTGGCATTTGATTCTAATATTAAAAGAATTTCTGTCGGATGCATTCAATTTTTATCACATTCCATTTTTGTTTGCTTTTTTATTTCACAATAGAAATATACAACTATTGTAAAGGAAAATAGTGGCAAAAATAAGAAGTTAGAAAGTTAAAGATTACAGTACTTTGTGCTCCTTATTTCTACCATTTAGGGAATGACATACATGTGTGTGTGTGTGTGTGGTCTATATTAAAGTAAGCAAGCAACAAAGCCAGTTTTGGGTCATGTAGAGCTGAGTAAGGGATTTTCTTAAGGGAAGCCACAGTTATTTGTTATTCTAATCATAGCTTAAGAAAAGAATAATTGAGAGAGGCTGTAGAGATCGCTCAGAGTTAAGAGCACTGCCTGCTCTTGCAGAGGACCCAGGTTCAATTTCCAGCATCTAAATGGAAGCTAATAGCCATCCATAACTCCAGTTCCAGGGGATCTGACACCCACTTCTGGCCTCCGAAGGCCTTGCACTCTTATGCATTAAATAAAAATAATAAATAAAATATAAAAAATGAATGATTGAGAAAGAGAAAGAGCATGCCAGAGAAATAAGGTGTGCCTTGGGCAGTTGGCATTGGGGGCTGGGGCATGCTGGCTCCCAGGAGACTGAGGGCACATGCTGGAACATGTGACCAACCTCATCACACAGATGAATATTTTCCTGGCTATGGATGCATCAATATTGATCTCATAGTTTTAAATTTAGGACTTGCCGAGTAAGAAAGAGAATAACCAGGAAGCCAAGATGGGAACAACATCGCTCAGGGCTCAGGAGGAATGGTGGTAGCAGTGGTGACTGTCATGCACAGGCCTAAAACTTGACTTCAGTAAGAAGATCAATCACCACTTGTCCCCCTGGACATGGAAAAAGATGTAAGGGCAGCAGACACCAAGAGAAGCAAGTGGACCCTCAACTATGAAGAAGAAAGTCTTGTGCCTGGCCACCCAAACTCAGGTGGGTCGCCTTCTGCACAGGGTGGATCCACAGCGTCAGCCTGCTTGTCTAAGCCACTGGCAGAGGGACCTGCACCGTAGGCCTGATATTGGCCCCTGGCCACTGAACTCAGACAAAGGGCCAGGCAACAGGCACAGCCAGAAAGTGGTTGTAACCTCCTCACTGTACTGCACCTCAATGAGCTCCTCATGCAGGAGCTGGCCCTGTGAGCATCATCTGCTTGGCCATCAACATCACCCTGTGGCTGTCAAGACCTGACTGTAGTCCTCAGCAGCAAGAGGAACCTGAGAACTCTACAGATACCAGAAAACAACCTAGAGGACACTAGTGTATGTAAAACTGTCATGTGAAGCTGGGAAGCATCCCATCTGCCACTCAGAGAATCTTGGGTTGGAAGCCTATGAGCTAATTGCTACCTTCCTGAGAACCCAGCTTCTGCTTTTACCCTCAATAAAATCCTGTGAAGAATCAACATTTTGGATAATGCCTTGCAACACAATGGGGTGATTGTGCTGAGTGAGGCCCTGAAACATCTAAAGTGTAACCTCCATGAGCCCATCCTGTGAGCAATTGACTTTGATGCAGAAACCCAAATGTTTCTGATTTCTAGGGAAGAGAGAAATCCCTATTTGACAATCCTAAGCAGTATATAAGGGAAACAGAAAACAACTGTGGAAATTCCATTCTGAAAATTGAGTGTATTCTGACCCCAAATCACATACAAAGGAAAGGGACTGAGTCCTTACACTGGTCCATTTATGTGTAATAATTATAGATCACTGGCATTCTTATGAAATATGATTTCTCTGGAACCCAGTTTAGATGTGTTGTCCAAGATGGTTGGGATTTGTTTAGCTTTTCAATTAGCAATAGAATACATGAAGTCATGGGGGGGGGTGCAGGGGGGTGCGGGGGGGGTGGGGGTTAGGTGAAGGTAGAGATGGGAGTCTGAATATGATCAAAATACATTATATGAAAATTTTGAATCACCAAAATATTTTTAAAAAGAATAATTAGCAGAAACGTTATAACACTATGAAAGGTTTCAGATTATTATACTAACAAATACATGATTAAGACAGAGGTCACTGCAAATATTGTGATTGCTCTTAAAGTTATATGCATTTGTCAACACTCATTGGATATGCCTAAGTACAAGAATATTCACCTTATTCTTGAATGTTTTTTCTTAAATCTTTGTCAGTAGAAAGACAGCAACATGGTCATTGAAATATCATCAGTGTTTTGCCAGTGACAGAAACAAAGTTCTCCAGAAGCATTTTGATTAAACCTGCCGAGAACTAAAATGACTTTTACCCAAGTAATTTCTGGTTTTGAAATAGAGATCTTCCCCTTGAATGAAGAACTCAAAGTATCATTCTTTGCTACTAACATGCTATTAGCACTAATAAATTATAGTACTAGAGAGCTGATGTTTTCATAGGTATTGTGGTGTGCCATGTAATTTGAATTCAACAAAGCTCACACAGTCAAAAAGGGAAGTGAATTGTATCCATGACCAGATATGACTACAGTATAATTTATTAAAGAGTAATTGAGAAAATGAAAGCCCCCAGGCAGTCACCTAAAGAATGGCTTCTTTTTGAAAGGAGAGCTATAGACAAGGAGGCAATTTCCACATCATAATCACACAGTGGTAACTACAGTAGAGCAACGGCACATCTTTTGAAGAAAAGTGATTTTCACAGCAAGAGCTCTGCATTTGTTTCTCATGCTTTTGACTAGACAGTGTTGAATCTCGGCAGTGATATACATAATTGCAAAAGAATTCCTTTTCTGAACAACCAAAATCACTCTCATTATGTGTTGAATTATTCAGTGGGGCTAATGCTACTGGAAAGGTAACCGCTGGCTCTAGCTTGTTTGAGAAGGTAAGAGGTGAACTGTATTAAGCAACAAACACTGCCTTACAGGATTTTTGGTTTTTTTTTTTCTATTTTCTTGTTTTTGTTTTTCCATTATTAGAGCCAGAGCTATCTAGTCCCTCTAGAGATGTGTTATCTTCCATCTGCAGTGCTAAGTATCCCAAAAATTTGGTCTGCAAACTAAGCCAATCATGTATGTCTGTGCATGCCATGGAGAATGTTTCAGTGAGGCTCAGTTCAGCTGAAATGCAGACCACTGTCTGGTGGGGGGGGGTCTTTCTATTTTGCCCTAATTCTTTTGGAGCTATCATCTGAATAAATATCTAGTTGAATAATCTTTTTAAAATGAAAATCTACCATGGCATCTTATGACTCTTAAGAAAACGGAACAAAATTCTTACTGTGCTTGGTAAATTCAGAAAGGTCCAGAGCCTGAACACATCTCTGACTTCCCTGTGTCATACCTCAGAGCTCCCATGCCATGTCATTTACTTCTCTAGGATCCCAAGCAGTGCATTTTCATGTTTTACCTCATCATCCCTGTGTCCTTGTCTAGATAACAACCCCTTATCCTTCAGATCTCAACTTCTCTCCACTTCCTCAGATTGCCTGCCAGCATCAGAAGTGCCTTTTGCTTACAAAGAAGAATCACCTGATGAGAACAATCATCTGGGTTTGAAATTCCACATGCGTTAATAGTTTATGACATTTTTAACTGCACTGTAAACTCATGTGAGCATGAGTATCCAGCCTGTGCATCCCATCATTGTGCAGTCATTACCAAGATCACTGTCTGCACGGAGTTGCTACCTCATGAACAAATAAATTGATTTGAGATTGACTACCCCTGGTCTGCAAAATCAGAAATATTGAACAATTCAAAGCTTTGGAATTGTGGCATGATATCACAAGTTGGCAGTTCCACACCTGACTTCATTTGGAAAGTTTTGCAGTGAAACTATAAGTACACTAAAAAGAAAAGTATCCTATACATGTCTTCCTACAATGAACAAAGATGGTTTTCTAGTTTCTCTTCAATTGCTGTGATAAAACACTGACCAAAATCAACTTGGGGAAGAAAGGATTCATTCAGCTCACATCTCCTGATTTGCAGTTCATCACTAAGGGAGAGCACATGGGGACTCAGGGCAGGAACCTGGGGGCAGGAGCTGAAGCACAGTCCCTGAAGGAGCGCTGCTTACTAGCTTGCTCCCCTGGCCCATGATCAGCTTTCTTTCTTTTTTTTTTTCTTTTTTTGGTCTTTTCGAGACAGGGTCTCCCTGTAGCCTCAGCTGTCCGGGAACTCACTCTGTTGACCAGGCTGGCCTTGAACTCACAAAGATCCGCCTGCCTCTGCCTCCCAAGTGCTAGGATTAAAGGCGTGCACCATCACGCCAGGCCGGCTTTTCAGCTTGCTTTCTTATACAGTATAGGACATCCTGCCCAGGGGTGACCCCGTCCATAAGGGGCTGGGTCCTCCCAAATCACTCAACAGTCAAGAAAATATTCCACAGATGTGGTCATGGGCCAGTCCAATGGAACCAATTCCCCAATTAAGGCTCTTTCAACTCAGGTGTGTCAAGTTGGCAATAAAGCTATTCAGCACATATGGATATAGCAAAAATGAATTTTGTATTTAGAATGAGTCCCATTCTCAAGATAGGTACTGTTCACATATTTCAGCATTTGAAAGATTTAAAATATAAAATTACTCTGATACTAAACATTGTGGGGAAAAGTTATTTACCTGCACATATATAATAGCTATGTGAGAATAAAAATGAATAAATATAATAAAATTACAATTTTACAGCATCCTATGTTCTTGGAAGGCCCCAGGCATTTAGTATGATTTCTCATGCACTCGAACAATACTAGCTAATCCAAAATCCATGCCTTCACTTCTAGCACTTCTTCTGAGCCATGTCGATTCCTGCCTTCCTGCATGCTACAGTAATCTGAAACAAACTTCAACAGTGAAGCCTTTGAAACTCAGAAAGGCCAGAACTGGTTTATTATTCTCATGTGACAATTTCATCTCAGCAGCCTCACTGTCTACTTCAATGATCCTGGAAGAAAGTGTGAATGCTCTCTGTGTCCTCAATAATTCTGGGGAGTTATGGTTTCTATCAATTGGTATATGATTGATTCTGCAGAGTCTATTTTTTAAAGATTTACTTTCTTTTAAAGGATTTATCTGTGTATGTCTTTGTGAGATATGTCCAGCTAAGTACAATTGCCTACAGAGGCCAGAGGATTCTTCTGGAGCTAAAGCTACAGGCAGTCGTATGCTGCCCAGCATTGATTCAGGGAACCAATCTCACCCAAGTCCTCTGCAAGCAGAGCAGCATGCACTTCTAACCACTGAGTCATAACATCCAGATTCTCTGTTATTACTTTATTCTGGAGTATTACAGTAAGCACCTAACAAATGTCCCTGAAGACAAGTTCTTTAGCCTGTTGCTGTTTTGTTTTAAATCCATGTTCAGGTTATCTTTGTGTGTGTGTGTGTGTGTGTGTGTGTGTGTGTGTGTGTGTGTGTGTTTGCTTTGTAATGATTAGTTTACTTTTATTTTTTAAAGCTTGGTAACGATCTTGTCATTCCTCTACTAAAGGCTTCATGGCATAGATGATCAAAGACTTACTTTTCATTGGAGGCCAATAACTGCATAGAATTGGGAGATGAAGGAGAAGACTTGCTTTCTGACTATTCTATTATTCCTAGCCCACTACTCTTTGGGTCTTGTATGAACATATGTGTACATATGTCTTCTATTGTTACTGTAGTTCTTGTGGAATATCCCTAGATGCACATTGACTTACCATATCAAGGTTTACTAACTGCTCTTTTTTTTTTTTAGAAATAAAAAGCTTTATTACCACAGCCCTGAAAACCTTATACAAAAGTAATTGTATTTTGGGGAATTAAGAGCAGCAAATACTGTAGGCATAACAGTTTTCATCTTTTTATATTTATATATATATATATATATATTCAAAAGTATAACTACATTTTGGTGTTTATCAAAATCATTTAGTTGACAAGGTGCCTATACCATTGTTAAGATTTTATTTACATTTTTAGCAGTAGATTTGGTAATTAAAAAACAATCTTACCAGCCTGGTCTACAAAGTGAGTTCCAGGACAGCTGGGGCTACAGGGAGACCCTGTCTCAAAAAGACAAAAAAAAATCTTAAACCAGGAATTTCCTGAAGGTCCAGAATCACAGTTCCTATCCTCTGTCAGCTCTCTTTCCTGTCTGTGTAGTGTGAGTGTAGAACCTGGCCTAAGTAAGGGAAAGGAAAAGCCCCATCCCTCCCACCCCACCCTACAACCCCAGTGTCAGGTGGGGGCCCCACGGTTCACTTTCATTTGGAGCATTAACCATCTAATTTAATAATGGAACCCTCTGAAATTGCCAGCTCACAGCCAGAGTAAGTAGAAATAAAACAAACATAGAAATAATAATGATGGTCTAACTGCTCTTGAACCATCCATTGCTTCTATTAGTTCCCTACTAAGTGAGTGCAAGATGTGAATCTTCAAACCTAAAAGGGTAAAATGTGGAGAACTGGTGTTGTGTTGGATGACAGGACCTCTTGTTGCATCACACACACACTACATGTGACTCATGGGAGTCTGTTTTAAAATTTGACCTATAATATTATCTTCTGTTCAAATAACTATTTTCTGTTAGGAGACATGTTTATGCCTATTTAATATGTCTGGAATCAGAGATAGGGAGATATCTCACTAGATATATGAAACTGGTAGATTTTATTTTAAATTTTTCCCAAAGGCCCATGAATTGAAAGCTGGACCCCCTCAGCCACTGGTGCTATTGAAAGATGGTAGAATATTAGAGGGGACACCTAATGAGAGGACTTTAGAACGTTTGATGAGGAAACCCTGCTAAGGGAGTTATGAGAGACAGTCTTCCTGTTTCTCTTTTCTCCCTGGCTCTTGAGTGATACAGTTTGCTCTAATATGTATCCCAGAATTGCCCTTCAATATTTCCACATATGGAGCCCAAAGAAGGGAGGGTCTTCTCAATGTTGTACAGAAGTCCCTAAAACTAAAAGCCAATATAAGCCTTTTATTTTATCAATTAATGATCTCGGTATTTTGTTATGAAAAGCTATCACTCCAATCACCATCCCTGTGCTGATCTAGTTCCTGGGTAAAGGGAAGAGTATTAGTTACATACACTCAGGCAGAAGTGGCAGGTCTACTTGGGAATATATCATCATAGACTTGAGTACCAAGACGGTCTCCTAATACTCTCTAGCTCTAGACCTGACAGCTACACCAGACTCATAGAGTTGGTTTGCAGTCTGAAGTCTAATCCAGTTCCATAATCAGTACCCCACTGAAATGGCCAAGATAACATTCCATGCACCAGAATAAAGAATTCACAATATTAAAATCCATTTGGCATCCTGCTGTTAACCAAGGGTCTGTTTTATCTGTCCCACTGAGATCAGTCAGAAAATGAGCTTTCTTTGAAGTTAACAAAAGCTTAAGGTCAGATCATCTCCATGGGATACAAAGAAAACCCAGACAAGAAGTAGCAGCTAAATAGTATTTGAAGTGCTCTGCCAGAACAAGTCATTCCACAGTACACACCGTTCATTCATTATTCCATAGAGCTTTGTTCTCTCTCCACAGTGCGTGAGATACTGTGTGGTTTTAAAATATAATATGTTCTCTCTCCTGTTGATTCAAGCAGTGCTATTCCTTGTTATTATATTTGTTCAGAATTGTTATTATATTTGTTCAGACCATACAGAAAAAACATTTGAAATTCAGGCATCCATTTTATACACAATTCTCACTTCACCATAGGACTCCTAATAATTCTAAAAAATCTAACTAGCTAGAAAGTAAAGATACAATATAGCACTTTAATTTTCCTCTCATGTTAAAAGTTAATATATATATATATCCTTATATATTTACCTAGAAGCAAACCTCTCACCATTCATTAAAGAAGCTTCTTTTTGTAATAGATGGGAGAATAGCACGAAGTTCCGCAACTGGTCAAATGCAAAGAATCAGTGTCTGTGACATGCCCAGCTCTAAGTGACACATCTTCATTGCAACTTCTACATCTAAAGCCAAAGGATCATTGTGGACAGAGGAGGTGGGAAGAGGAAATTTCAAGGTTCCCCACCTTGTATGTGAGAGAGGGAGTGAGAATAAGTTTTCTACAGGGATTAGCTCCCTGAAAGGTTATCTACTTTTAATTATGCAGTCCTAAACACAGGGACACAGGAACACTATTCAATGGACTCAGTGCCATGTAGATAGATAGATAGATAGATAGATAGATAGATAGATAGATAGAGATATGGATATAGATATAGATATAGATATAGATATAGATATAGATATAGATATAGATATAGATATAGATATAGATATAGATATAGATATAGATATAGATGGGCATATCTATAAATCCATGCATGCATATGTAACAGCAATAAGCAAGGAAAGGGATTGGAAATTTAGAGGTTATGAGGGATGTGTGTGAGGAGGTGAAGGGGCCTGGGAAGGATATGTATGATGATGATTATATTTATAAAAAGTTTGTAATAAATTGATTTCTTAAAAAGTTACACTTTTTTAAACATTTTTAAAATTTTATTTATTTTTTTATGTCTATGAATGTACTGTCTGCATGCAGGTCTGTGCACCCATGTCGTGCAATGCCTCAGAGGTCAGAAGAGGGTGTCGACTCCCCTGGAACTGGAGTCAAAGACGGTTCTCAGCCATTATTCGGGCACTGGGGATCAAACCTGGGTCCTCTGCAAGAGCAGCCAGCGCTCTTAACTGCTAGTCCATCTCTCCAGCCCCGAAAAGTTACACTTTTTAAAATCTCTAATTTTTTTACTATTCTTTCATGTATTTCCTGATTGACCTTTCTCTTATTGTCTTTTTGTCTCTCCTTGCTCTGTGTATGTGTGTGTGCACACGCATGTGTGTGTGTTTGTGCATGTTTGTGTCTTTTGTTGGCAATCAGTCTCAACCTCACGGCTTTGTGCATGATAATCAAGCACTCTGCCAGTACGCTGGATGCCCAGTCTTCTGTCTCTCTCCTTATAAAACTCTCCGTCTCCTAATCAGGTGTGTGTGCTAGTTTTTATTTGTAGAGTCCTTGCACACTAAATCAGGACCCCTGTGATCCCATCTTTGTTTTCATATTTCCCTCCCACTCTTCTGCCACATCCAAATATCATCCTGATACAGAATTATATGTTCATCTATTTAACAAACCTAAATGCATTTAAATACTGGTTTAATTATCCTCTTATTTAAAATGTATTTCCCATTATCCCCTTATATATTTTGTTTGTATCACTACACACACACACACACACACACACACACATGATATATATGGAGAGAGACAGAGTCTGAGACTAACGGATAATTACTATTTCTCTCTCTCTCTCTCTCTTTCTCTCTCTCTCTCTCTTCCTTCTACCCATTTTTCCCAGGTGGGGGATTATTACCCAATCTGGGGCATTCAATACATCTAACTTTTTCCAGACACAGTAATGAGTCCAAAAAAATGAGCCTGTGACCCAAGTGGGCAGCCACAGTGATTCTCCAAGAATTCTCAAAGACTCTTTTCCTCTGTGGTTATTAAATTACAAAACCATGAGCCAGAAATTCCCCGTGACTATGGCTCTAGCCCGGTGGAATTGTCAGTGAAAAATAAGAAAAACAGAAATGAAGAGAAGCAAAGAAGCTTGAGAGAGAGGTGAAAGGCAGGCTTCGTGTCCTAACAACATCTCCACGCCAGCACACACATGGCTTATGACAAGTGTACGAAATGATGAGTTCCATTTTTTTCTATTAAGTACTTTGAGTCCAGTTTTGTTATTTATAATCAAATGATTTTTAACTTAAAAGTTCCAAAACTATGTGAAGTACAGATATAAGCTCCATTTTGTTGTAGGACACACATAATTATCAACTAAACAAATCAATTAATAACTGTTCTAGTTTGTCTTCCATTGCTGTGACAAAACATTCTGACACCAACTTGGGGAGGAAAGGGTTTATTCAGCTTACATCTCCTGGGTCACAGTTCATCACTCAGGGAGCCCAAAGCAGGAACTCAGGGTGGGAACCTGGAGGCAGGAGCTGAAGCACAGGCCATGGAGGAATGCTGTTTACTGCCCCCCCCAGCCCAAGCCCAGCCTTCCCTCTTTTACAGTACACAACAACCTGCCCAGGGTGGCACCACCCATTGTGGGCTGGGCCCTCCCACATTGCCTGAAAATCAAGACAATACTCCACAGATGTGGCTACAGGCCAGTCCAATGGAGCCAATTCTTCAACTGAGGTTCCCTCAACCCAGGCGTGTCAAGTTGACACTAAAACTATCCAGCACAATAACCAACTACATCATGGGTCAATGAAACAGGTTTATGTGCAGGCACAACATGCCTGGAGCACCACAGTCCAACGAACATGCTACATGAATCACAGGTCTCACTAAAAGGATTCTGAAGGCCCCACAACATTTAAAATAGAAAGGATCAATAGTTGGAAGTTATAGGAGTATTTCTTTGGGGAGGATTGTGTTATAATCCCTACATTCTTTCAAATTCTGACTTCTAAACACAATCCGATGGCATAGATATAGCCTTAGTATTTTATGGTACAATTTAAAGAGAAGTACTGCCTAAAGCATAACCCTGGAATGGATGGAATGTAACATCAGCCTTCAGAAGACAAGCACCATCCAGCAGCCTTAAGTGCAAAGAACTAACAGTAAAGCGCATACAAAAGAAAAGCCATTGTTTTCAACTTTCCTCGACTTTCTCAGCCCCTTTCTTGTGCTTAGAAAATTGTGTTTAATTGGCATGTTGACACTTCCAATTCAAGTCACACATCCAAAGGCGTAGAATTGACATTACACTGTCCTACAGTGGTGCAAACACTTGTCTTTATGTATTCATTAAGGGTACTCTGTTAAAGTTGTTGGCTCCATCTTTGAGCTGCTTGCATAGAACAAGACATCTTATAATTGTGCATCTGTGACCTCTTTCTCAACATGACTTCTTGCTACTTTTTAATGTGCTTTCTGTTGATCTTTCTCTGTTGTGACGTTGCTTTTGTTTAAGTATTACACATTAATCCCTTTTTGTCTCTGTACGCAGTGCTTTTACTCGTTAGTCAAAGGGCAAGCAATGTTTAAGCAGCTGTTCCTTCTGTGGCATTTGGGGCTCTAGAAACTCCCATAATTAAATACCGCATGCTCTGTGACTTCATGCTTAGCTTTTCTGGTATGGAAAAAAACCTTCATGGAAGAAATGTAACTCAGATAAACCTTTAGTCCATTACCACTTCCTTCTCAATAAGCACCAGGCCACCTCATCCCTGGGTCCTGAGATTGTGTGTGCTGGGGAGGATTGGAAGATAAATCATGTCATACAAAAAGATATGAGGGCGGAATCATATTCACTGCCACAACAAGTGTAGGGGCTTGGGGAAGAGGAGGAGGAGAAAATCAAAAGTTAATCTCTGTGGATTATTATCATTTTAATAAATGTAATCTCAGCAAAAAAGCAATCTGAACTATCTTAGAACCTCAAAATTCCTGAACACATGGATTAAGTATATGTTTATATATGAATATTTATCTAAGTCTATTCCATTCAGACAAATATTTTCTTGCCTTTTACACTACTCGGTCCTCCACAGGCTCAAGTATGTGACTACTCCATCAGTAGTGACTGTTTATGTAGGGTTAGGAGCTGCAGCTTTGCTAGAAGACACCAGTCACTGGGGGTGGATTTCGAGAGTTCATAGCCATAACCCATTTCCAATCTCTCTCTCTCTCTCTCTCTCTCTCTCTCTCTCTCTCTCTCTCTCTCTTTCCTGCATATGCTTGCAGGTAGGAGCACAGAAAATTCTAGACCACCACTCCTGTTGTCCTGTCTCCTCGCCACTAGAACTTTAAGCTCAATAAATAAACTTCCCTCTATAAGTTATTTTGGCCATGGTGTTTTGTCAATGGAAAGTAATTAATACAAGTAATGATCCGAACACTGAATCTTGATCAACTTAACCTCTACAAGTCTAAATGTGCTCCAACCTGTCAGGAAAATGAATCAAACTGACCAGTTATGTTGACCAATTAGTTTCATTTTTGTTCACATAAATATTGACACTAGTATACTGATTTCACATTTCTGGCCAGGGAGATGATTCAATGGATAAAGTGCTTCTCGTGAAACAAGAGGAATTGAGTTCATATCCACAAAATCCATCTAAAAACTGAGTATAAAGGCCCACAAAATGGCCAAAGCATAGAGAACAAAAGTCTGTAAAATGTGGATCTGTGGACACGACTCCTATGTTAAAATTCGCCCACAGGGCTGAGGATCTGTTATGGAAAAGGGAATGGAAAAATTGTAAGAACCAGAGGAGGTGCACGGCCCTATGAAAACAGTCTTACAGGCTCCCAGGACCCCCCTCATATGAACCTACAGCAATGTTGACAATGTGCACAAGACTCACACAAACCCAAACAGCCAAAAAAAAAAAAAACACATAGTACTTTGGAAATGGGGATGAGGCCCCAATCTCAGCAGAAGAAATTTTGGGCTGCTGACTTTTTCTGGGGGAAGGAGAGTAGATCTTCAAGTGAGTGACTCCAGATAGGCTCACTAGAGCTCACTGAATGAACTTGTGCTGAGGGACTTCTGGGAGCACTAACTTGACTCAGCACGCTTTATCAAAAATGACAAGACATGAAAGGTGGGGAGGGCTATCGGAGAGGTACCGATGGGGAGTGGGGTTATAAAGATGATTAAGATTTTTGTGTCTGAAGCACACAAAAATTCAATAAAAATACACACACAAAAATGAAATATATCACCAGCCCTATCATTTACCTGATAATAGATTCTACTTAAATGAGATGAGAAGTGACCTCTCCATGATCGAAGTCAAATGTCTTTTAAAGTAAAGTTAAAAAAAAAAAAACTAGATACAGTACAGGGCATCTGTAACCCCAGCACTGGGAAGACAAAGACAGGAGGCTCCCTAGGGCTGGTCAGCAAGCCAGTCTACACCAAGGGGTGTTACTGTTTCAGTGAGAGATCCTATCTCTAAAATAAAGGTGGAGAGGGACAAAGACAGACATGAGATGAAAACCTCTGCTCTCCACATGTATCCATGAGCACACACATATACACCCAAACATGTACACACAAATGCCATACACACATGCACGCATGAGTGCGCACATGTGCACACAAGCGCGCAAGTGCACACACACACACACACACATACACATGCATACACAAAGGAAGAAAATTAAAAAAAAAAAAAACAAGACATGGAGTGGTGCCTGTGCATCCAAAGGCTCTGCATCCAACCAAGCACCAAACATAGTTGAAAAAGAAAAGTGTGCTTGTATGGACCAGAAATTATGCTTTTCACTTTTTCCTTAAAAAAGTAGAATATCAATTACATGCCTAACACATTCTTTTAGATGTTATAAGATGATCAGATAGTATTTAAATTATGTGAGGGGTTGTGTGTAGATTATATGTAAATACTGTCATTTTTTAATTTTTTGTACAATAATTTTTTTATTCATTGAGTATCCTAGAGCCAGTCTCTATGGGTAGAAATTTAAGAGGATTTAGTGAATGCTTACCCTTCAAAATCTAGTAAAAATAGTGAATGCAAAATAAAGGAATAAATAAGAAAGAAGGAAAATGGAAGAATTTCATTGTCATTACTTTTAGAATCATAGTCAAGATATAACAGGGGTACTTATAAATCGCATGGCACTAAATACAATCATCTCTCATATACCCACTCAGAACTGTTTCCAAGACCCCACATGAACTCTAATATAGTATGATGTTCAGGTTGCATATATGAATTCATATAATATGTGTATATAACATCTTTATATCCTCTGTATATTCCAAGTCTCTCTGTTGCTTACACTCTATAACACAATATAAATGCTATGCAATCAGCTGATATTCTCTGCATTCTTGGATTTGGGATTTTCATTGTTGTGGAAAAGCACTCAAAATATCAGAAGTTTAATTCCATCATGGGGAGAAGGCCTGATGGAGTAGAGTTACTAGCATAGGTAGGAGCAAAGAACCAGAGAGAAAATAGTACTCAAACCAGGCTGGTTTCTCCTTTTTCAACTTTTATAATACACCCTTCCATTCTCCATGGGACAGTGATACCTAAACCCTCTTTAGAAATTCTTCAGGATGATAATGAAGATTATCACAAGTTATACCTTGTGGTGGTTTGAATGAGTGTTCCCCGTAGGCTTTAAGTATTCAGACATTTTGTCTCCAGTTGGTGGCTCTGTTATTGGAGGTCTTAAAAGGTGTGGCTGTGCTGGAGGAAGTACCTTATTGGGGGCAGGCTTAGTGAATTTAACAAGCCTTGAAGTCTCCAGCCTCTCCCTCTCTCTGCTTCCTGTGCTCATTTTGAGATGAGATGTGACCCTTGACTTGCTGCTCCAGCCCCGACCATCATGCTTCCCGCCACAATGGACTCTGATTCCCTGGAACCGTCAATAGTAAGCTCAAATAAACTCTTCCTTTTATAAGTTCCCTTGCTCATGGTGGTTTTATCACAGCAACAGAAAAGTGACTAATACACTTATTTGGTACCAGAGAGTGGGCTGTTGGCTGTGAAGAACCTGACCATGTGGATGTTTGGAGAAATGTGGAAGAATTTGGAACTTTGGGCTAGAAAAGCTGTTTACTACTGTAAGCAGAGCTTAACGGGCCATTCTAGTAGAAGCCTGGAAGAAAGCATTGCTGCAAAAATTGTAGTTCCAGAGGAAAGTAAAGACTTAGGCAGCAACTGGGATATTTTGATAAAGAGTCTGGCAGCAGTTTGCCCACAGCCCAAATGCTTGCCTGATGCTAAGTTGAAAAGCAATGGACTAATGTCTTTGGCAGAGGATATTTCAAGACAGCCTAATGTAGAAATGGTGGTGTGGCTATTGATGGTGAATATTGTGCAGATCTACAGTGAAGAAGAACAGATGGGGCAGAAAGAAATGCAGAATGTACATTTTGGATCTGAAAACCTCACTAGGAAGATTAAAGGTGGGGCCAAGGCATGTGAAAGAGAGGTTCCTTTTGATAAAGAGACTAAAGTGATTAAGAAGAGGCCTAGCTATTTACAAGTAAACAATGGGAAAGGTAAGATTAAAGTGATTAAGGAGAGGCCTGGAGATTTACAAGTAAACAACAGAATCAGTACCTTCAGGGCAAGACCACACCCAGCTAAGCCTCCAGTTTTTGAAAGGAAAATACTGAAAGCATTTTCTACTCCAACAAGTCCAGGGCAGAGAAAATTTGCAAATTTGGTTAAAGTAGGAGAGAGTCCATCCCGAACTTGCAGCCAAACTCTGCAATTTCATTTACATGGTTCTGTCTTTAGAGGCATGAAGTTTGCAAGAGTGAAGGGGTCATCAGTTCTTCCTCCACAGTTTCAGAGAGCCACAGAGGCCAGGCAGAATGCAGCAGGAGTGTCCCTGAATAAAGAAGGCCCTGATAGGCCATTGCATGAAGCTGTGAATGTGAAGCTTGGTTGGCAGCGGAGACCCCAAGAAGACATTCGGGATGCCAGAGCTGTGAGGTATTTGCCAATGAGAGCTGCATACATGGAGTGGTACCAGCCTAAGGAAGAGATGTATGTTGCAAGCAAAGCTAGAAGAGCTGAGCCATCTAAGCCCTTTGGAAGTCAAGTCCCAGAAGTTGCACTTGGAGCTACTGGACTTGGTGTTTGCCCTGCAGGTTTTCGGTCTTGTTTTGGTCCAGTATTTCCTCACTATGCCTCTATTCCTCCCTTTTGGAATGGTAATGTGTATTCAGTTCCACTGTATGCTGGGAGTATGAAATTTGCCTTTTGATTTTACAGGAGTTTACAGTTAAGAGATTGGCCTGTGTCTCAGAAGAGATTTTGGATGATAGACTTTTGAATAGAACTGAGACTGGTAAAGACTATGGGGACTTTTAAGGTTGGACTAAATGCATTTTACATTTTATATGGTCAGGAGCCTATGGGGGCCAGGGAGTGGAATGTGCTGGTTTGAATGAGTGTCCCCCATAGGCTTTAAGTATTCAGACATTTTGTCTCCAGTTGGTGGCACTGTTCTTGGAGGTCTTAGAAGGTGTGACTGTGCTAAAGGAAGTACCTTATTGGGGGCAGGCTTAGTGAGTCTAACAAGCCTTGCAGTCTTCAGCCTCTCCCTATCTGCTTCCTGTGCTCATTGCGAGATGTGACCCTTGGCTTGCTGCTCCAGCCCCAGCCACCATGCTTCCTGCCACAGTGGACTCTGATTCCCTAGAACCGTCAATTGTAAGCTCAAATAAACTCTTCCTTTTAGAAGTTCCCTTGCTCATGGTGGTTTTATCACAGCAACAGAAAAGTGACTAATACATACCTGCTCCATGCACCTGGCATAGCTCTTCCCCAAACATTATTTATCTGCAGCTCTTTGTATACATGAAAATAAAACCAGCAAATACAGAAGAGTAGCTGTGATATATGGGTAGCTTGGGAACTCCTTGTTACTTTTTCCTTATAGTTTACTTCAGTGGATTCAAAAGCAGCCTTCTAAGTTTCCTACTTCTATTTTCAAAAATATTCTCTAGCTTTCTCATGCAACAACATTAGGAAGCAGGATGCAACATACTAAAGATATTGATTATTATCTGCAAGTCCTCAGAATCCTCATACAGAGTCTCTGACAGGAAGAGGGGTAAATGTAATAGCGGTTAGACAAGCTCTCAACAAGTCAGAATTTACACTGCTGATTCTTTGATTTCTAAATACATATCCCAATTTATTTTTGTTATTTTATATTATGTTTGCTTCTATTTTTAGAAATATAAGCAAGATCTCTATAGCTTTGAATGCAAGCTATTCATTTTCCCAGCTCTATTAGTTCTCTTTGCTCATTTATAACTTGCTATTTTGAAACTTTAATACATGCATACAACTTGATTTTTATAAGACAATATTCATTTCGTTAACAAAAATAACCATCAATACTGTGATATATCTGTACATATATCCAAGCAACCAATCTATACAGATTTATAGGATCTTCCTACAAAGTCATGAGTCAGATTGCTAAAAAATCATTAACAATAAACCTTGAAACTTGACTTGGATAAAACATCAATTTTTCCCCAATAATATTTAGCACCTAGATATGTGAATCAAAATTATCAATTATGTTGACTATATTAATTTCTTCTTTGTAAAATTTTTATTGAATTTTTGTTTATTTTGTACAGAGCATCTTAATCATTTTTATTTCTCTTTCCCTGTTGGCACCGTCCTGTAACCCCCACTGGATTTCATGCATTCTGTCATTTCTCTGAGGGCCTATCATGACTAAATTTATTTCAATCTTTGACCCTATCATAGAATATTCCTTATAGCCGGGTGTGGTGGCACATGCCTTTAATCCTAGCACTTGGGAGGCAGAGGCAGGCAGATCTTTGTGAGTTCAAGGCCAGCCTGGTCTACAGAGCAAGTTCCAGGACAGCCGGGGCTACAGGGAGACCCTGTCTCAAAAAGACAAAAAAAATGTATATTCTTTATTAGAAGAAAATTAATTTTAAAGAGACTTAGTGAATGATTGTAGCAACTGATTCTCAATTTGAACAAATAAATATTTGACAAAGCCAAGAAGAATTCATGATTCAGTATGAAGAGATACCCTGAATAGCCCCTTCGTGCCTACATAGATTCGATTCATCAAGCAATGGGCCCTCTGTTTGCAGTAATGACACAAGTGCTGATAGTTCTGATTTAAAGCACGTTTAATGGAAATGATATATCTACCACTTAGATATTTTTACAGGATTTAAAACAGAGTCAGCATTTCTAGGATATCAATTTATTGAGAATGTTTTCATGATTTCTAGGCATGTGCACAGGCACAAAATGCAATAAAACATAGGAAAATAATGAGACAATTTCTAATACTTATAAAAGTGTAGGATGAACCATTTCTGAGTTTTCTTTTTCCTGTTTAGCACAGGACCAAAATGGCAATTTGGACTTAAGAGTAAATTTAACACCTGCCTCAGTGAGTGCTATTTCCAGACTTGCAAAGGTTACATTTATAAGCTGAGCTGCAAGAGACAGTTTCCCAGCTGTGAGACTCCAGTAGACCAGCTAAGTCAGCAGGATGTTAAAAATCCTGTTTCAGACAAATGTTCACAAAGATGCTGGACTGGTCCAAGCCTCATTACATTCACTGACAATCATTTGGAAAAGCTATAGACTAAACACTTCCCCATTGGACCGTGCAACTATGGATCAGATAAGATGTGTGTGTGTGTATGTGTGTGTGTGTGTGTGTATGTGTGTATGTGTGTGTGTGTGTGTGAGAGAGAGAGAGAACAGTTACAACATTTATTTGTAAAGTAACACATTTTTTTTAATTTAATTTTATTTATTTATGTGTATGAATGTACTGTTTGCATGTAGGTCTGTGCACCCATGTCGTGCAATGCCGCGGAGGTCAGAAGACGGTCTCGGATTCCCCTGGAACTGGAGTTCTCCTGGAATTGGAGTTACAGACGGCTCTCAGCCGCCATGTGGGTGCTGGGGATCGAACCCGGGTCCTCTGCAAGAGCGGTCGGCGCTCTTAACCACTAGGCCATATCTCCAGCCCCAAGTAACACATTTTTAATTGGCAATAATAATATCTAGAAATTTTCTCCCATGTTCATAGAAAACTAATTACTTGTTTTGAAAGTTTAAGTCATTGATCCTAAAAATATTTTCAAGAGATAAACAGTATAAATACTTTCTACTATTGCTAAATATTTAATTTTATTTGAGGAAGAAAGAACAAAAGTAAAATTCAAATCAACACAAGAAATGCTATATAATTACTCATCCAAGTTGTTTTGTCTGTGACAATAATAAAAAAAAGAAAACCCAGCTAGAATCTGTAAGTCTAATGTGTGCATCAGCTCCATGTGTTTACATTCTATATTTCCTGGGGATAAAGAAATGCAAAACTCTTTTTGCTTAAGTAACTACCAAATTAACAGTTTCTCCTGTTAAATCCATCTCTTTCACACGCTTGCAATTAAAGGAGTTACTATTATTACTTACATTTAAATGTATGTGCACACACAAAGGAACACAAACACACACACATTTTGTAACAGGAAAACCTATATTAATAGATTAAGCTATAAAGTGTCACAATACCACTTATAGGGATAACAATAATTGAAAGCATCGTCACAGATATATTTTCAGTAAGATTAAGCCTATATTTACATATATTTTGTAACTATATTTACATTAGTACATAGGCATCCAATGGTCACAGAAATTTCATAAACTTCCAAATGAAAGAAAACTTTAATTCGTTCCTTGAGAAAGTATTAACTTAGTGCCTGCTCTAGGAATAGGGCCAGAGGTTAGAAGTAGAGAATGATGAAGATGTGACTCTTCCCTAAATTACAGTAGTCAGGCATGACTAATTAAAATTTGTCACTCAATTAGGCAAATAAGAAGCCAAGGCATGGAGGGAAATATTAAAGCAAGGTTTCCACTGGCTAGCTGAGTTACCGCACAGAAGTGCTTCCTGTTTTCTAACTAAAAACACATAGAGTTGGTCTTGTTCTTGGATTTTGTATTTGCATGTTGACCTCCTTGCTAAAATTTATTATTTTTTTGTTACAAAACAGCACTTGTACATTCATTTCCAGACATTATAGAGTTGAGTAACATACATTCCCAGAAAGGTTGAAGAAAACCACGCTGTGATCTTTTTTTCATGCTCTAGGAAAGCACCCATCAATAGTCTATTTAGATTTTCTCATTTTCATGATTTTTCTTAGTGAATTCACTCTGAAATACTCGAAGTTTGAAAGTCTGGTCAACACCAGGTTTCTACTGTTCCTGAGAACAGGAAGTCCTTGATGTGTTTTCCATTGTAGAAAATCTTTCACAGGCATGAGTTTTAGGGCTGTTGTCTATGAGTGTCATTCTAATGAATAAACAATATGTCTTAAATAGTATGTCATTAAAGAGAAACACACAAGCAAAAAAGGGTATGTATTGATCAGATGCTAAAACATGATGAGAGGTCAGGGAGAACCAACCTGTATCTATATTTCCTCTAAGAACAATTTTTTTTCCTGAATTCAGAACTCTATTGAAAATGTCATCATTAAAATGAAATGTGACTAATTGTTTTTGCTTTTGTTTTCAACTTGATTTCAGTTTTTTTTATATTTGTAAATTAGTTTCAGAATAAAAGCACTCATCATAATTTCAAAACAGGATAAACAAGAAAATCCAAGGATTAGTGATAAATATTGCAAAATAATCACAAGATGAAACATATCAAGTTTTTCTATATCTAAAATATAAAGAAAAATACCTAAGTTGTATCACTACGCTTCTTATTAATTATGTTTTCAAACTGGCACTGGAGCCTAGAGGATTGTGCATGATAGGTAAGCTTTCTTTCACTTGATTACATCCCAACACTAGTAAGTGTACCTTTAATCCCTAAAGTATTCTAGAAGCATTTGGTTTACTCTGTCTTAAACTATTTTACAAGTTATTTTAAAGGGAAAAGAGCAAGAAATTAAAGCAAAATAAACGAAGCCAAGATGCTATTTTTGTTTTCATAAGAATTCTAGGTATCCACTTCCCATGTTTAACCCAGAACACACTGCATTTGGCCTGTTTCCAAATGTAAGATATGTCAGTTAAGGAAACATAAAAGAATGAACTAGTGAACTGAGTGCAAGAAGGAAATTGACAATCAAGATTTAATATTTTTAAAAACAAGAAAATCTTTATCTAAGAGGCTAAATAGATTCAAGTTCCAAACGTTTACTACAGGATTTGGTATCACTGTGATGTTTGAGTCAGATGATGTGTGTCAGTTGTTGAGCTGCTTCTGCAGATAAAGATGGGCATTCTGCTTCTGAAAGGTTAAATCCTCTCCTGTCTCCCTTGCACACAGAATCTGCAAAGATGGAATGCATTGCACATGTGCTGTTTGTCAGGAAAATGCTGAGCCTTGACTAGTGGGCTTGTGGTTTGGCAGAAAAACATTTGTACACTCCTACAGGGCCCCCTCCTGTGACAAACAGCAGCCCAGGGGCCCAGGGAAAATCAGCTACAGTGGAACTGGGCCAAAAGGCAGACTCAATGGAATGGTAAAGCTGTAACCTTGACCTCATTAGTAGCAAACTGTAACCAATTGCTAATTGCCTTATGGTAGTCCTGTAAATTGTGTATGTGTATATGTAAATTATGCATGTGTATATGCAAATTATCTATGTGTTTTACATCTAAATTCTGCAAAGATTTCATGTAACAATGAGAGATATGGAGAAGAGATTCTAGAATAAATGTCCAATGGCCTCTAGTGGAAAATCCACTGGATGGTGGGGCTGTGGGGGTTTGGGCACAACAGCCTGCAGATTGGTTTTGCACGAAGGATGCTTGTACTCATGGATTATCACTTATAGCTAAAAAATGAAGAAAAAAAAAACAGAGAAAGATGCAGGACAGTTATGGCAGAATACATGATCTGGGATGGGGAGGGGATGGGGGGAAGGGAAAGGGAAATATGCCTGATCTGAATTGGAAAATGATGTATGAAATGCACAAAGCATCAATAAAAATTAAATTTAAAAAATGAAGAAAAAAACTTCAGATAGTGGAAAACTTCCTAGTACATGGTAGATTAGTTGTATTAAGTGCACTGACTTTGTATATTGACTTTCAGGTGGCCTTCATTATTGATGGTCATGCATTCAAAGGGATGTTTAAATCACCATCCACTTTAAACACCAACTTGGGGAGGAAAGGGTTTATTTAGCTTCTATCTCCTGGGTCACAGTTCATCACTTAAGGAGCCCAAGGCAGGAACTCAGGGCAGGAACCTGGAGGCAGTCAGTAGCTGAAGCACAGGCCATGGAGGAATGCTGTTCACTGGCTTGCTCCCCTGGCCCATGCCCAGCCTGTACACAACAACCTGCCCAGGGTGGCACCACTCATTGTGGGCCAGACCCTCCCACACTGCTCGACCATCAAGACAATACTCCACAGATGTGGCCACAGGCCAATCCAATGGAGCCAATTCCCCAACTGAGGCTCCCTCAACCCAGGTGTGTCAAGTTGACACTAAAGCTATCCAGCACAAAAATATAATTTGCCAAAGAATGTCAGTATAGAACTGCCTCTATGTGCTACCTGGAAACACACACACACACACACACACACACACACACACACAAACTTCTTTTTGAAGATCAGACCTATTAGTAAGTAAGAGGCAATCAGTAAATTAAACATTATTTAGGTACCTAACAGTATTTCGGTACTTAACAATTAGATACCTCATGTTGAAGATCAGCATTCATAACTCATGTAGGAGAAATGACATGCTAAGGTTTGAATTTCTTTATTGGCATCTTAATTTCTTTCCCAAAGTATCTTACTGTTGAAACAATGACCACAAAATCATATACCTTTTGAATCTCAGCATAAACTGATTTGAGAGAACGTGGAAACAAAGAGATCTGTTAAACTAGCCCATGGTAATTATAGTTTGTAGGAAAAGCTCTTCAGTATTGCTGTGATTTGAATGCCATTGTCCCCTATGAACACTCACAGTAAAATATAACTCCCATTTTGAGTTATAAAGATGGGAGGAACACACAAAAGACACCTTATCTTTTCTCTCACATGTAGAAACTATATTGAAAATAAAGAAATTGGAAAGTGAGCTCTTAGGAAAAAGAACAGGGGTGGATAAAGGAGAGAAGGGGGCAAGAGAGGGAAAGGCGCTTGATTAAAATATATCGTATATCTGTATGGAAATGTCATAATGTAACCCATTATATTTTATAATTACTGCACATAAAGAAAAAATTTTATATAGCAAGGGTATACTTAATCTAGCTATGCAGATTAAAAGTGAGATGGGGTTGGGTGATGAGGTTTAAATAACGTAATCATAGTGGAGTTCCCATGACTAGTGGCTTTATGAAAGCAAGAGACTAGAGGACATATACACACATACATGTTCCCTGTGTTTTGTCACGAGAACATTGAGCACCAGGAGACCAACATTAGATAAGTCTACTCAAATTGGCTCTGACATTGTGATCCAAAATTAATCTCTGCTATAATTTACTCAAATTTTTTGTTTTTCAGTATGAGCAACAGAATAACAGGCAGAGGGACACAATGATCATACATGTGTTGGTATCTAGAAACAGGGTGACAAACTGGACACACGCCCTCACTGACCCACTGGAATTGTCGATGTAATGATGGCAAAGAAGCACAGAAATGATACAACTAATGGTCATGACAAATGCCAAGCAGAAGGCAGGCTGTGCGCAGTCATCCAGATTACGGTTGGTAAATACTTCCCAGACAGGGGACTTATCAGAGGCACAATTCAGAAAGATATATCTAAGTTACTTGGGATTATGAAAATGGCAGAACAAGCTTTATGAAAGATGTTCATAATGGACAATGTTTACAGTTGACTCAAATAATGTATGAAAGCGAAAGCACTTGTCTCAAGAGAATCAGTAAAAGGAATCAATCCCGTACAAGCCCCGACCCTTTTCTCCCGTTTTTATCTTCTACTGCAACCACTAATGTATAGTCCGAATTTGTTCATAATTAGCAGTGCCAACAGACCTTGGGTTTGTTCTTATGTTTAATTGCTTCAGGGATGAATAACAATTGCCGATAATAAATCTATTATCTTTGTGACGCTCATGTTTTATAAAAGATATTACTAGCCCCATTTTACACATGAGTAGCTTCAGTCACTTCCCTAAGGGCACACATCTGCAGAGCAAGCCACTTGCCCTCTCAGGACACAATGAAACTTGTGAGTCTTGGTTTTAAATCCTATGCTAGAAGGCACTACTGCAAAAACCGAAATGATTATCTTCTTTAGCCCTTTTAATTTATCCAATCACCTGAATTCACTTTACTGAACTCTGTACTCATTTAATTGCTATCTAAACATATACATTGGTTCCTCTACTGGTACTGCTTTTAAATATCAGTGGTATTTGCAGAGAAAACAGTGGGAGGGACTTCATCAGTATTGATTTAAGCACCCAAGTCACCCAGCTGCATGATATCCTCCTTAAAAAAGATTTTCTTATTTTGGAACCAATCTCCTTCCTTTATAGAACTCTGCACGTAATCAAGATGCTTGACTCACAACTCCAGATTTGATTAGGCATTGCATCTACCATAAAAGGTGGAGCTGTAATAACAGACCTATTATTATAGTTAATAGTTCAGTCATCCTTACAAAATGCTTTTTGCTTTCAATAGGTAAAAAGTACTACAAGGTGAGCATATGCAAAGTGCTTCTATTTAAACAGAAAATATTCCCAAGCATAAATGGTGATACGTTGTTTTATTAGTTAAAATGTTTTTAAAAGATGCTGTAGCACTTCTTTGAGCCTAATTTGCTTACATACGTTCAACAAAATTATACAATAAGAACCATATTCAGAAGTTTGGAATCTTCCACTTCCAGAGCAGGTAATTACCTAAAACACAGTCCAGTTCATTCAGTATAAGACTTGTGAGTGAATAGCTTAGCCCAAATGAAATTTATGGCAAAATTAAGGACATATGACTATTGTCCCTAGGTATACTAAGATTCTAGAAATTAAAGAAAGATAAACAGTATTATTTGATTTCTCTCCAAGATATCAGGCTAGAATTGCCCCATGAATATTTTATGTTAGTCACTGCCATTTTCTAAGTGCCATGACAGCCCAAATCATATTTGTCTTGTTCTCTGAAGAACTTGTTTTTATCATAGAGGATTCTTTAGGATCTATATATTTTGCATCTCTTTTTAATGGATTGCCAGTTTTTATCACCAGCCTAGGGATCTATGCATTACTAAGGCCATACAGCCTCTCTGAAGAAGGTAAGACATATTAAAGAATAATTTCAGAATATTTTCCACAAAATACCATATTGTTTTTCTTAGGCATAAGTACACAAGTAGGTTCATATGCTGCCAGGACCTCTCTTTGCTTTCTTAAAATGAATTGTGTACATTTCACAAGAAATAAGTAGACACGAATGAATAATTCATTCACACCTCTGCTTCCCTTTTATTACTCAGGGTTCAGGTTAATGTCACTGCAGAAAGCCCTCCCTGGTCTAATAACTAAAGGTAGCCTTCTGTTTCTCAGTCTCAACTCTTTGCCTCATTATTAACAAAATATTTCGTGTCTTCTTTCATTTAATTGTTCATTTTATTTCTAGTCTTATCAAGAATCTATGTTTCATGAAGGCAGAGACTTATATTACACCAAAACTTTCCCACTTAGTAAAAATATTGTATAACAAGTGCAAAATAGATGTCAAACAAAATAAACAGATACATCAATGTGTAAGAAAAACCAATATCTGGGGCTGGAGAGATGGCCTAGCAGTTAAGAGCGCTGACTGCTCTTGCAGAGGACCCGGGTTTGATCCCCAGCACCCACATGGCAGCTGAGAACTGTCTTTAATTCCAGTTCCAGGAGAATCCAACACCCTCTTCTGAACTCTGTGGCATTGCACGACACAGGTGCACAGACCTACATGCAGACAATGCATTCGTACACATAAATAAATAAAAAAATTAAAAAAAATTTTTTAAAAAGAAAAACCAATATCTGAAAAATGCGCATTCAACTAAGCCACCCCATCATTAATTATTGTTAAATATTGATAGGAGTCATGCAAATCAGATAGGCTACTACAGTTTTGCCTCATGATCTGTAAGAAGCCAGGCTGGTTAGGTAGTAACAGCATAACTTTGGCATTAAATGTTAAATGCAAAACACATTGGGGTATGTAACCAAGAAACTGGAAGATCAGACCAAACAAGCTGAATAAGAGACCTCTTTTCACTGTGCTCTTGAAGTCATGTAAACTCCCAAGCTCCTAGGCCATTTGGAGTGGAGTCACAGGGGAAGGTGAAATACTATACAATTACTAGTAAGATTGAGCTATTAAAACAGTTGCAAGGCTTATCCTGAGCATTGATCATGTTTCACGCTGGATAATTCTGCGTTATGGAGGTCTTATGGGTCTTGTAAGAGAATTTTTTTTTTTTTGGGTCTTTTTGAGACAGGGTCTCCCTGTAGCCCCAGCTGTCCTGGAACTCACTCTGTAGACCAGGCTGGCCTTGAACTCACAAAGATCTGCCTGCCTCCGCCTCCCAAGTGCTAGGATTAAAGGCGTGCGCCACCACGCCCGGCCTTGTAAGAGAATTTAAAAGAGTCACTGGACTCTACCTTTGTAAAGTACAACTCAGCAGTGCAAGTGCTGACAATCAGAAACAGTTCTAGACATCGCATGACATCTCCCAGAGGGACAAAACCAACCCTACAGAAAAGCCCTGTGTGGTAGAACATGATACCATCAATCAGAAGTCTTCCATTTAGAAAAGACTGAAAGGAAATAGGGAAGAGAAGAGTATAACAGGATGAAGAAGAGAGACAAAATACCAAGTGCTTTTCTTTCAGATGCATAACACAGATTTAAGTAACTGTATTCTATGTATTGAATATATACAACTATGTTTACATACACACTTATATACCTGTAGAAGAGAGACCCCTTGTGGAAGAAAAGGACCAAAGAAAGACAGATTGGACAAGTGAAGGTGTCTTGGAGGTGAATATGAGAAAGGTAGCATGGCATATATCTATGAATATATTGTTAAAAAGCCCATTATTTTTTATACTAAATTAAAAAATAACTCTTAAAATGATTACAAAATAATTACAAATGAAATAATTATGCATACAATGGTTAGTGTAAGTGTGCCGCTAAACACAATATTAGTAAATTCCAGAGACCAGGGATGGGACCCTTATCTCATTGTGTTACACATGAGAAGGAATTTGTTTGGCTACTCAAACAAGGAAAAGTCTCTTATTTCATTTCGTTATTCTCCTTGATTCTCTCCATGGGGAGTGGTACTCAGCTGATGGTGATTCCGAGGAAATTATAAAAGAGGGGACCATCCTCCATACAAAGTGGGTCGTTTGAAACATTCCCTTCAGGAGGGAAGAGGAGGTTCATGAAGCTCAAAATATAAATAAAATAGAAACTTACAGATGCTTGGTTTCCTCTCTAATTTTACAGAAACAGTAAATTGTGGAGGAAGGAGACTGATCAGCCCATCTGTGAAGCAATCATTCACAGGTGATCCCTGAAAGGTGTCAGACAGCCTCAGATACAGCTTTGTGAGTGTTTGTGAGGTAACATCAGCATTTAGGTGGCTTTTTGGTGACCCAGATACACTTGAGAAATTTCTGCTCCTGTAAGGAGTCCCTCACCCACACTCCTTCACCCACACTCTCCATAACTTGGTTAACCAAGTTATAACGACTTAGTGTAATTGTTACTTTGACATATTCTGGCTCCCTTCCTAGGGTGTGTAGACATGTGTATCCTGTCGCACCAGAAAAAGTCTCTCACACAACGATTCTTACTGTCATTGCTGACATTCAAACAAATGTCTTTAATCTGCAAGAACATTTTGAAATATATCTTTTAGTAAAGATATTAAAGAGCTTTCTTCCAAATTACAGACACAATATAGCATTTTGTGTAGACACAGTTTTGTTTTCATTTTGGTTTGGCTAGTAAAAATTAGATTTTATTCCAAACATAATCATAATTAGGAGTTCAAAAATGAAGACTGCAGTTTTTAAAATATTTGTCTTTCCACAAAATGATTTGACACCCAGTTGGGGGGGGGCATGCTTGCCAAGTTAAAGGCATTAACACATTTTCAAGTCACTTCCCAAGTGCAATTTCACTTTCCCCTGGCTCAGCATTTCATTTTTATAGCTTCTATTAATCAAAGCTGAGCAGGCTTTAAGTCCCCCGTCCCCACTTCCTGTCTCTTCACTATGGCTGTCCTCTTCCTTCATTGTCTGGGCTGCTGGGCTTTCTCTGGCCCCCATTGTTTTAACTTAGCTTTCTTTAGGCTCTAATCCTTCAGTCATCACAGCCCTACCATTCTTTGAATGCAGTGCCCGTCAATTTCTAAAACCAAAGAACAAGGACTAATGTTTAGACTTCCCAAGGGAATTCACTGAATAATAAAGACCATTTAAGAAACGCCAGGAAAAATTGATTACTCCAGGAGTCAGTACAGCCAGTTCAGATCTAAGAAGAACAACACCACTTATTCATAGAACTTGTGGAAAGCAAAAGAGGAGACTACCACATTCATCTTTGTTCTATATTGTACTTGGTTATTAGTGCTCACAGAATCTATGAGATATTTAACAGGAAGAAAAGAGCTGTAGAAAAGACCTCCCTTCAATTAAAATAGAAAGTTGAAGAACTATTTTATGTAAAAGATATGCAAAATGTATAAAAACAAATGATGAATGGTATCCCTCATTTGTGGATGCTAGCACCAAATCCCTAGGTGAAAGGCAAGCTGAGCAAAGTTAATGTTATATTTCTTTTTCTCTGAAAGCAACTGTGCTGTTATAATGTGAATCCCTTTATGAGCTCTAGAATTAACTTACCACTTATTGTCAGACTTTGTAATTGTGGTATATGGGTGGAGGGTGTGTATCCATATTTTAGAGTAATATAAAATTAAAGGGAAAAATATGAACACCTAAAATATTTTAGAATTAATATACAGTTTATTTTCAGAGGTCATAATTTTGGTATATATGTCATGTATATATAGACATATTTTGGAGCAATACAAATGGGAGGGAACAACAATGACAAAAGGACTGGGTCAAAGAACTGACTGAAACAGTTAACTTCTGCCCAAACAATAAGCCTCTTCAGAGAAAAACTTTTAAAAGATGCAAGACATGTATGGCAGAATGCATGAACTGGGGTAGGGTGGGGGACATGGAAAAGGGAATGTGTCTAAATTGGACTGAGAAGTGGTGTATGAAATACACAAAACATCGATAAAAATATTTTGTTAAAAATAGGTATACAAACCATGCAGTAATGCAGGGACCAGTTACTTCCTCCACTGCTAAATCATCTTATCAAAAAATATTATTACACTGGGGTATGAAAGCATTCAAAGCTATTCTCTGTTTTTAATCTTTAAAAGCATCTGTTAAATTGTTAAGAATTTAGACATTTCAGTAATCTACATTTATCATCTTTTGTAATTATTATGAATAGTTTGATCTCCCAAATCCTGCTTTTAATGTTCCCATTAAAATGCTGAGATATAAACATGAGAAACAGAAATCAGGGGACTCCTTCATTTCTTGAAATCCTTGAAAGATGAAGGCAAAGTCCTATCTGCATCTAAAGTTTCCTTCAGACTCAAAACAATACAGTTTCTACATTGGGCATAGTAGAGCACACCTGTTATATCATCAAAGATGAGGTAGGAGAATTAGAAGTTTAAAGCCAACCTCATCTATACAACAAGCTCAAGGCCCCTCTCAGCTACATGAGATACTGTCTCAAAAAGCAAAGAAAACATCAAACATTATAATTATATATATATATAATATATATATATAGATATATATATAGTTCCCCTCACTTGCTCCAATCTTCAGTGAGTTCAGATACCAACACATTGTCTTCTGGGTAAGATTTTCAGGTAGCCATAAGGCTGCTCATAATATATAATTCTTATGGAGCAGCAATGTGTGACCTGAAAGAATGCTTAATACAACAAATCTACCAGGATATTTCTTTAAAGTTCTAGCCTATTGTTTCTGAACACAATTTCATCAAATCCGTTTCATGCTAATGCCAAAAAGCAGCAAATCAAAGAGGAAAACAGGTTAATTTTCTGTCAGTCATGAAACCTGCTGACAGGTGTTACCATATGTTATGACAAGATTTCTTGGCCATGGGTCATTGCTTTGAAAGGAACTGAGGGATGCTTGTGGGACTGCGACACACCAAACGGCCCCCTGGGATCTCATGCAAGATCTCCTGACAGGTATGGAATTAACTCATGGAATCATGGTATTTTCCAAACATGACAGCTTTCAGATCCGTTGCCACTTAGCGAGGTGGGGGTGGGGAGAGAACTGGGGCATATAGTAACTGACTTCAATGCAGTCTTGTGTAGTTTCTAAGATGAATGATCTTCAAAGACCATATCTAAGCAGTTAAAAATCACAGGAGGCAGCAGTCAAATACATATTCACTAAACAAAGTCATTCTTTTCTTGGATGGTCTTGTATTTTTAATTTGATTCCTACCCCAATTTCCAAAGAGAGGATGAATAAAGTGTTCAGTATTTTAGGGTGAAGAGCTCTTTATTTCTTCCTTGAACTAGAACAAGAGTTTCAGTCACCAGCTGAGGAAGTAGTTAGGCAGCCACACTGCCCACCCCTCCAACACACATGCACAAGCAACCTCACACAGACCAAATCTCTGCCTAGTAAAATAAAACATAAATGCTCAAAGTCTAAATTTTAAATTATATGGCATGCACAGATGTAAAATCTGCAAACTGTAACTATAAAAGTATTCAGTACAGAAAGGAAAAATGTTAGAAAAGGAAAGGAAAGGATTTCTACTGTGTGATAAAGAAATGTAACACAAGCTTCATGACCATTTCCAAGTTAATTCCTTCTGTTCTCATGTTTGAGGTCATGCTAAAGGTAACAAGAGGAAATAGAAAATATGAAAAAGTCAGAATTAAAGAAGGGATTTCTATCCTTTGAATTCCTAATATAAATTCTGAAGGCCACTTTTATTTTATATGTTTTTCTTACATAAAGAGAGAGAAATCCTAAATACAACATGGTAATTGAAAATGAAAGTAGGTTGAGGTTTCTAAAGGATGAAAGTAACAGATGAAAATAAATGCAGTAGAACAGAGAATAAGACACAACATGACACTATGTTCTTTTCTAAGAACAAAATTAGATGCTCTAAATCTTTAGTGTATATGTAAATATAGGACAGTGGACTGAGTTACCAAGTCCTAGTTGCTCAGTCCTAGTTCTTCTTTTATTTTTTATTTATTTTTTTTATTATTAATTTTATTTATTTCTGTATGTGTATGAATGTACTGTCTGCGTGCAAGTTTGTGCACCCGTGTCGTGCAATGCCGCGGAGGTCAGAAGAGGGCGTCGGATTCCCCTGGAACTGGAGTTCTCCTGGAATTGGAGTTTCAGACGGTTCTCAGCCGCCATGTGGGTGCTGGGGATCGAACCTGGGTCCTCTGCAAGAGCGGTCAGTGCTCTTAACCGCTAGGCCATCTCTCCAGCCCCTAGTTCTTCTTTGAATGATATAGATTTCTCCCAGTACCCAGTCATGATTCAAAGATGTGGGCACCATTTATGTATATGACATGGGCTTCCTTAATATCTTATCCATCCAAGTATATCTGCTGTTTTTACAATTCATATGTGCCAGGCGTGGTGGCGCACGCCTTTAATCCTAGCACTCGGGAGGCAGAGGCAGGCGAATCTCAGCTTGGTCTACAGAGTGAGTTCCAGGACAGCTGGGGCTACAGGGAGACCCTGTCTCAAAAAGACCAAAAAAAAAAAAAAAAATCATATGTATTTAGTATTCACAATGTTACTTCTAAGACTTAATAATAAGTTACATCATGTAACATATATAATGTGTTGGATAGTCTTAGAACTTCTTAAGTAATAAATTTAATCTTGGTAAAAATAACTATCCAATGAAGCAGGCAATATCTGTATTTTTCAAATGAGATCTCATGGATTCAAAGTCATTTCAACTGTCTAATAAGGTGAATACTCTGGAACCAAACCCTGGCAATCTGCCCCCTAGTTCATGCTAATAAGCCTCCATGCCATGATACCAGAGACTTCTTTCCAGGTCAGCACGCAGGACCCCTTCCAAACGTAAAGCTCTCCTTAGGATCTAAATGTTAGGTTTATCTTCCCAGAAGCTGGAATTCCCAGCATCCTCAGGGCATCGAGATGTCCACTTCCTTCAGAAACTGTCAATCAATGGCCACTCCCTTTTTACCTAATGTCCTGCCCAAGGCATTTAAAAGGGCCTGACCCACCATCTTGGCTGCTGACAGCCATGTTCCATTAATACACAGCCCTAGCTGTGTATGAAGTAACTTAAGTCTGGTGTCTGTCTTTTACTTGGGGTTTGTGCCTGCATAATTATAACCATATGCTTAAAACCTAATACTAAATTCTTGGTATTGTTTCTTATGGTCAAAGACTTGAAGTCACTAGATTCTGATAATCACAGTGATACTATCAACTTTATGAAAAACTTTCTTCCCAGCCAGCTAAACTTGCCCTTCTCCATCCCTATCTCTTCCAAAAAACTTATGAAAGAAGGATCTTACAATTTAGTATTTTAACTCCTAAGCCCTTAAGGGTCAAGATGTTTAATTCAATACATTATACTGACTATTGAAATGTATGTATTTCTTATCTAGCATATTATTTAATCTAATGAAAAATTTAAGTTATGACACTTGCTGTCATCATAATGTTTTAATATGTGGCAGACATATAAATCTAATAATGGTGAATGTTATGCATGTACTTTTAAATAATGCTGGCAGAATGGCATAAACTATGACTCCGACATAGAATTCAACAGGCCTTTAGCCCAACTTCTCCCAGTATTCATTTATAAAACAATCAAATTCTCTGGGTTTTCACACAGTAAAGCATTTGTTTTATTTTCTATTCTTTCCTTTTCTTGATTATTTATTTATTTACTTATTTATTTATTTTTAGACAGGGTCTTACTATGTAGCCACAGCTGGCCTGGGACTCACTAGTCCATTCCAGGCTAGTCTCAATCTCAAAGTGATCTACCTGTGTGTGTCTCCAGAGTGCTGAGATCAAAGGCTTCTGCCACCATGCCTAGCCCTTAAAGCTTTCTTTTCTGTTTGTTTAATTGTTTGTTTGTTTGTTTTTTGAGACAAAATCTCATTGTAGCTCCAGCTAGCCAGGAACTTGCTATGTAGACCAGGCTGGTTTTGATTTCAAAGAGATCTGCCTGCCTCTGCCTCCTGAATGCCAGGATTAAAAGTGTGTACCACCAAACCCAGCCAATAAAGGAGTTTTTAGCAATTAAATGAAATGCAATATGAAATTATAAAGAATCAGTTGTCATTTAATATACATTCAACTAATAATATGTGTCCAATAACATTTGTTTTATTAATGCTTCATTTCATTTAAGTTTATTTTTATACAAGTATATATGTGTATATATATATATATATATATATATATAAATTCATATATATTACATATTTTCCCAAATTATTTTTTGAATCATAGTAATGACCTCTATGCGATCTCAGCAGATAAATTTTTTCATGGTAAAACAATAACAAGTCTATTAAATTCTCTACTTAACAGTCTCGTGAATATATAATAAGGCAAACTACTGAATAGGCAAACACCTGGTCCCTACTAGTCTACTCATCTCTGCCAGTAATATCTTGAAAAACATCTGCTAGCTTGTCCTGTACCAAAGCTGCAATATATTTTTGTTACAAATGACACAAACTATGTCATTTCAGGTAACAACTAAAACAATGCATGGCAGAGAAGAGTCAAGTCTAGTCCCACCACCCATTAACTGATTTAAAAAAAAGTATTTTGAAAGTTATAAACATCCATGCATATCTGAAATTCAAATGGAGTATTTGCTTTTCTGCAAGTAATTGGTGTGTTGTTTCAACCTGTCAATGAAACCTAACCAGAAAGTGGAATTTTTAATTATAACTTTAATGTAGCAAATGCTTTCAGGAAATGTTAGCATGATAGTAGATAATGACATCCAGAAAGGTGAAGATGTTGGCCCCTACCATTAAAGCAACCTATAATGGCAGTTTTCATCATTAGTTAACAGGCAGAGGCTATTTGTAACAGCCACAGGCTCTTGGAAGGATTATCATATAGGAACTGAAGACACAGTGGTGGGAAGATCAGATAGTGATCCATGTTAAAGAACTCCCTGCCTATATTGCTTTGATAGGAAAGGGAAAACACTGCTTCCTACCCTCTAACATTGCTGAAGTTCTGTTATAAAGTCTACTAGAATGATAAATGGAATGGAGATGCTGCCAGAGTCACAGAAGTACACATAAGAAGAGGAGCAACAAATCAGTAACATTTCTTGCACATTACAAATTGGGTAAATCATCATATAAACAAACAAAGAGAACATTATGTACTGATTTTTGACAGATATACCTGTTGTGAGTTATGGGAGGAATCGTTCCAATTGCATATCACTTACATGCTCCTGGAAATAGTGAAAATACCCTATTTAAATTTTCAGCATTACATTAGAAGTATTTGGAACTGAATGGGTGGCTTACAATGAAAAGAGTTTGGTGGCAAATTATCAGCTTCTGTTTCATCATGAAGTAAAAGCAATGAACACAGCAGAAACCTGCAGCATCTGGATTTAGAACATTGTGGGTTAATGACCCTGAAAGGCAATTCTTTCCTCATTGAACTAATCTAAATATTAGGCATATTTATTCTGCTTATCCAAAACAGCTTTAGTCAGCTTACAGTTTTGAATGTCCTAATTATAGCATGGTTTCTCTTAGCTACATAGATTTAAATTGAAATAGTAAGATTTCAAATATCACCTGAAGAATGTATATATATATATATATTATATATATCTTATACTATATATATATATACTGTGTGTGTGAGTGTACATGTATGTGGTGTTATGTCTGCATGAGTTGTGTGTGTATGTGTGAGTCTGACCTATGGGGACTGTGTGTGAGACTCTGTGTGTGTGTGTGTGTGTGTGTGTGTGATTGTATGTATGTTAGTGTGAGTGTATGTGTGGATATGTATGTGAGTGTGTGTAAGGGAGTATATGGGTATGTGAGATGGGTATGAGTGTGTGTCTGTGTCCTTGTGAGCTTGTGTGTGTGTGTGTGTGTGTGTGTGTAGGTGTGTAAGGAGCATTAGAATTAGCTTTAGAAACTGTGTGGTTTGGAAGTGCTGTAACTTTAGAGAATAAGAATGTTAATTCAGCTTAGTCAGAAACTGCACTACACCCAAGGGTGTTCAGATAACCAGGTGAGAGCACCAACAGGGGCCCTGAATCCATCAAGACACCCAGAATGCCTGAAGCCAAATTTGCCTGGCTAACTAGCCTGCAAGGGCACAAAAGACAAGATAACCAGACCTGGACCTTGCCTGCCCATGACCTGGACATGAAACTCAGATAGACAGATAAACACCTGTGCATGGATGGGTACCCTAGAGACCCAGATAACCATCTGGGACCAAGTTCACTCCTCCTGCCCTTCTACTGACTACTTAAGTTCGGAAGTGCAAAATGACTTCTCTCCCTCACTCCGCCTTGGGGTACTTGCCTGTGAGATGCCACCTCACTCACACCCTTTCCTGGGGAACCCTGCTATATGAGACAGGAGCTGCAGCTAGGACTACCAGATATGCTGGCCATGATGATCAGTTTGCAAAAGCCCCTGCGACCCTGACACCCCCACCCCCCCCCCGCCAAACATGCTGTCAGGTTCGCAGACCTGCCTAGGACCTGCCTGGAGCTGCCACAGACAAACACTGGCCTCCTGGAAAACCCGCCAGCATGGACCCAGACTAAGAGACACACATAAGTGAGCCTTGGGGACTTAGGCTAGGAACAAGACAGAATTAGGATTAATAGTATTAACCTATGTGGGAAAGAATAAAATAAGATTGCATCCTAATACATGTGTCCTGGACTCCTTTGGACCTTTAAAGTCCATGCTCGTGGACATGTGTTTGTGGTTTTTTTTTTTTATTATTTTGAAGTGAACAGAAGTCTTATGTAGTATTATGCCTTCATATTCTTTTAGCACAAGCCACCCAGATATGGTGTCTCATATAATGACCAGTGAGCTGAGCTATGGGAGGACATATTGACCATTGGGGCAGGAACAAAAGTTCCCAGAAAAATCCTGCATCTTGCACTGAGCTTTCTGCAATGATGATGGACTGATCAATACTTTAATGACTGTGGATAATTTGGAAAGTTGCAGATTTGGAGCCTATTTAAACTTTATCTTGGGCCCTGTTCTGCTCCTTAAATAGCCATACATTTCCTAATTCTGTATCTGACCTAACATCCATTAATTAGGAGATAAAAACAACAGCAACAAAAACCTTTGAAATGTGTTAGCTTAGCATATTTCACCAATAAAAAAGCTAAAAATATCATCAGATAGCATCTGAGACCCATAGTAGGAACCCCCCACCCCTGCTTTGCCTACTGAATTCTTCCACCAATGTATTTGAAAGATGTCTTGATTTATGACTTTTCTTCGTTCTGTTACTATAAAACTATCATGCAACTGTGACCACACTGGAACATGGTATTTGGAGAAAGCTAAATCTGTGTTCCCATGGCCATGGTCACTCCTATTTGGCTCCACAATAAACTATCTCTTAACCCCTTTGAGGTGAAAGTTATGCTTTTGCATCCACAGAAGAAAGAAGCAGCAAGGGTAGTGGATACAAGGAAGGGGCAGGTCTGTCCTTAGGGGACCATAAAGAATAGAAAGAAGGAAATGAGGTCAGTGAATCAGAAGCCAGGATATTGCAAAACCATTTGTTCAGAGATGAGCCAACCAGCTATTGGGTCCAATTCCTTAAGGATTTGGGGGATACTTAAGAAATGTATCTTTACCTAAGGAGAAATAAATGTTCATCACGTTATAATGGAAACAGGAAAATGAATCATTGGTTGTCCAAAGACCTTGCAATGTTTTGGTAATTAAGACCTCTGAAGCAGGTAGAGCTCTAAGACAGGAGATAAAAATGAAGAAGGCAGCCGGGCGTGGTGGTGCACGCCTTTAATCCTAGCACATGGGAGGCAGAGGTGGGCGGATCTTTGTGAGTTCAAGGCCAGCCTGGTTTACAAAGTGAGTTCCAGGACAGCTGGGGCTACAGGGAGACCCTGTCTCGAAAAGACCAAAACAAGAAAAAAATGGAGAAGGCAGACCTGAGTCTTCCCCCTAGGGCCCCTGAGGCTGCCCAGGGTAAAAGTCTTTGTCTCCCAAAGCTACCGTATTCCTGTAGCCTTTGTGATCATGTGTTACCTGTAAACTACTTATTTAATCATCACATATATGTTATTTGCTCTTTGCTTTAATTTGTCATGGGGGTATGAAAGCCCTCAAAAACTCAGTCAAGAGGCTGACTCCTTTATGGAAGGGTTCATGGGTTAGCCCCACTAGTGTAAAATTAAACTGCCTCTCATCTGACTTTGGCTTTGGTCTCATGATTTTAAGCAGAATGGTTATGAGATCATGTTTTTATATCAGAAAGAACTCTCAGGGTACAGAGTGGAGAACTGTCAGACTGGAACAGTTAGGAAACATGTCGGGGTAACTAAATTTGACGGAGGCATATCGCCATTCCACCACCTCCAAATTTCAATAAGTGGAGAGTGTTATAATTTGAAAACTAAGAATAATTCATATTAGATTTTTTTTTCTGACTTAAACATGAAATCTCTCCCACGGGATCATGAGTTTAAGCACCTGTTCTCCAGATGGTGATGCTGTATTGGGAACTTCTAGAACATCTGTGATGGGGACTAATTAGCCAAAGTGGGTCACTGGGAGAACATCTAGAAGATTGCATCTGCTTCCTGGTGAGGCATAGGGATGGGGTTGATGCCTGAAGCTCCCTCCTACAGGGACCTAGATGCCTTACCCTCATGCTGGATTGAAATACCTTGAAACCATGAGCCAAAATAATTCTTTCTCTCCTTAAATTGCTTCTTCAAGTATTTGGTGTCAAAAAGAAATGCAGCTAATACAGACATTCAGTATTAATCATTGTTACAATTCATAATGATCAAAAGTACCGCCATTCATACTGCTCATGGTTTCTTGATATTTTTACTTTTCTCCTTGCACTTGGAAGAGGAATGGAGGCCGAAAAAGTGGATTACTAATTTCACCTTAAGCAAATATTGATGAGACTTAATGGCAAAACAATGTAAGTCTTTAGAAATCAGGCCCTGAATAAGCTTAAGGGAGATAATGCAGAGTCTAAGAGGGAAAAGATTAGGCTTGGGCATGGTAATTATGCAGAATTAAAGAGCTTTAGTGTCTTTGTGAAAAAAAAGAAATATAGCTAAGCTAAGCTAAGCCATATTTTTTTTTTGGTCTTTTTTTTAATTAAAAAAAATTTTTTTATTATTAATTTTATTTATTTCTGTATGTGTATGAATGTACTGTCTGCATGCAGGTTTGTGCACCCGTGTCGTGCAATGCCGCGGAGGTCAGTAGAGGGTGTCGGATTCCCCTGGAACTGGAGTTCTCCTGGAATTGGAGTATAACCCATGGCTGATGCCACAAGCTTACATCCTCTACAGGTTAGATGTTATAAGCCACAGTAAGACCCTGTCATATTTAACAGGGGGGAAAATTGTAATTCATGGATTAACATATCCAAACATGTGTCTATGCTAAAGTAACCTACCATAACTATTAGTGCTGCTTAAATACCTATATATCTAATTGCTTGTTCTTCATTAGTAGGATCGAAAGGTTATTCCTGGACAAACTGTCAGCCCATGAAAGGAAACAGCCAGAATTGACCAGAGTCCAAGTGTCAACAAGCTCCAGCAGGATAGGAGTTGGTGGGGGATTATTTATTTTTATCATTTCGTACTGTTTTCCTCTCATCCACCTGTGCCCCTTTCTAAGCCTAGGAACAACCTGGCGGAAGAGGGGGCGTTTGTAAGGCATGTTAAGGCTGCGATTGGGTGTGAATGAGTGAAACTACAGCATGTAGGCTGGACACTCATTTAGTGCAACTTGATTGAACTACAACCTGTCACCTCCACACTGCTGGTGGGGCTGTAGGTGTTTGGGCACACGCCTGCACGATGGTTTTACTGCCGAAGTGCTTGTACTCCTGGATAATCACTTATAGCTACAAAATGAAAAAACAAAAAACACTATGAGGAAGAAAGATGCGGACATGTCAGTTATGGCAGAATGCATGATCTGGCATGGGTGGGTGGGGAGAATAAAAAAAAAAAAGGAAACAAGACAAACAATAAAAAAAAAAAAAAAAAAAAAAAAAAAAAAAAAAAAAACGGAAAAAAAAAAAAAAAAAAAAAAAAACAGATAATGGAAAAAACATGTCTAAATCAAAACACAAATGCACACAAAGCATCATACAATAAAAAATTAACACAAAAAAAAAAAAAAAAAAAAGACCTAACGATGAAAAAAACCATGAGAACCAAATACTTTTCTCTCTCTAAATTGCTTCTTCAAGATTGGTGTCAAAAAAAACAGCAGTAATAAGACATTCAGTATTAATCATTGTTACAATTCATAATGATCAAAAGTACCGCCATTCATACTGCTCATGGTTTCTTGATATTTTTACTTTTCTCCTTGCACTTGGAAGAGGAATGGAGGCCGAAAAAGTGGATTACTAATTTCACCTTAAGCAAATATTGATGAGACTTAATGGCAAAACAATGTAAGTCTTTAGAAATCAGGCCCTGAATAAGCTTAAGGGAGATAATGCAGAGTCTAAGAGGGAAAAGATTAGGCTTGGGCGTGGTAATTATGCAGAATTAAAGAGCTTTAGTTGTCTTTGTGAAAAAAAAGAAATATAGCTAGCTAAGCTAGCCATATTTTTTTTTTTGTCTTTTTTTTAATTAAAAAAAATTTTTTTATTATTAATTTAATTATTTCTGTATGTGTTGCAATTACTGTCTGCATGCGGTTTGTGCACCCGTGTCGGCAATGCCGCGGAGGTCCAGTACGAGCTGTTCGGATTCCCTGGAACTGGAGTTCTCCTGGAATTGGAGTTTCAGCCGGTTCTCGGCCGCCATGTGGGTGCTGGGAATCGAACCCGGGTCCTCTGTAAGATGTGAGTCGGCGGCTCTTAAGTCTCCCTGTAGTCCCCAGCTGTCCTGGAACTCGCTCTGTAGACCAGAGTCTAAGCCATATTGATCCAGTTTCTTGGATAAGGAAACTTCTCTTGGCCCAGGATTGGAAACCTATTTCATAGAGTTTAACAATGTGGTCAGAGAAAGGACAAATTCCATTTTGGTCATGAAAGCTATACTGAGCTATTTCTAGTTATTACGCACTTAGCATGGAAACTGCGACTTAAAATGTTCTTGATGTCATGAAACTCTGTTCCCTCTCACTTCTCTCTGTTCCTATAACAGCGCCAAGCTCCAGGTTCCCCGAGCCTCCACTCCTGCTCTTTCACCTGAATGTCACCTGAATGGCCCTGCCCCACTCACAAGGCTGTACTTAACTCTGATTTATACTCCAAAGGTACCATATCCAAGAGGCTTTCCTTGAGCAACGCTTCCTCAGGAGAAGCTCAGGAGACTCAGGAAGTAAATAAACCAAACAAGTCTAGGAAACGCTGAAACTTACAAGATTTCCAAGGCCCCTCCCCACAGTTACAGCAGCAGACAGCTACCCAGGAAGAGAAGTCTGGGAAAATCCTGGGACTGTTGCCCCTCCTGAAGAGAGTCCTTCTGTGAGTCATCCAAGCCGTAGGGGGCACTTTCAGGGACAAGGCTGCTGTTGAGTCATCCATAGTCCTGTAAGTAACTGCTCAGCCATACTCCTGCAAGTATACCTAATGAACTCATTAGTTCTTCAAGCTGGACTTTAGTGGACCCATTAATTTGATCTGTCTTCAGTGTCCTGTTGGGTATAAATTGGCCTTTGTTTCCATCTTCCCAGGAAGAGACACCCAACTCCATTGAATTTAAACTAATCAATGTCCTGGCTTTAATTTATTTGTTAGGAGATATTGCTATCTGATGCTTTGTTATCTCTCTTTATTGAATGGATCTTTGCTGCCTGACTTCCTTGACTGGACTAAGCTTGAATAAGAGAAGAACTTGGTCATTTCATTTCTGTGTCCACTTTCACCATATACCTGGCAATTACAAGAGATCTTGCTTTAGATTACTTGCCACTGAAAGTGTGGTAGCTAATGTATTAACTTACTACATAATAACTGAGAGCAGAATCTAAGTCTAATTCATCTTTTATTTTCACAGAGCCAAAATTCAATATATCTTGTAAAGAAGGAAGTTTGCATTATTGAATAAGAATAAGAAGGGAAGTCCAAAATGCTAATAAAGTGTGAATATTATAAAATATATCTGTATTGTTAAATACTGCTTCAATAGGGCCTGCCAGATGCTTTAGTTGGTAAGGTATTTGATCCCAATCTGATGACCTATGTTTGATAGCTGGAACTCATACAGTGAAGGAAGAGAATAGACTTTCATACTTTCATAAGTTAGCTGCTGTCCCCTCATACAAAATGTCTGAATGTGTGTGTGTGTGACGTGAGTGGTCAAACACGCACAAACAACACACACACACAATAGTAAATAAAGATAAAAATGTATCTATTATTAATTCTAAAACCTGGAATTGAACTTCGAAGTCCACATAGTCATAACAAAGAACTGAAAAATTAAAAAGAGGCAAAAAATTAGTAAGAAGTATGAACTGGAAATATATTTGCCNTCTGACTTAAACATGAAATCTCTCCCACGGGATCATGAGTTTAAGCACCTGTTCTCCAGATGGTGATGCTGTATTGGGAACTTCTAGAACATCTGTGATGGGGACTAATTAGCCAAAGTGGGTCACTGGGAGAACATCTAGAAGATTGCATCTGCTTCCTGGTGAGGCATAGGGATGGGGTTGATGCCTGAAGCTCCCTCCTACAGGGACCTAGATGCCTTACCCTCATGCTGGATTGAAATACCTTGAAACCATGAGCCAAAATAATTCTTTCTCTCCTTAAATTGCTTCTTCAAGTATTTGGTGTCAAAAAGAAATGCAGCTAATACAGACATTCAGTATTAATCATTGTTACAATTCATAATGATCAAAAGTACCGCCATTCATACTGCTCATGGTTTCTTGATATTTTTACTTTTCTCCTTGCACTTGGAAGAGGAATGGAGGCCGAAAAAGTGGATTACTAATTTCACCTTAAGCAAATATTGATGAGACTTAATGGCAAAACAATGTAAGTCTTTAGAAATCAGGCCCTGAATAAGCTTAAGGGAGATAATGCAGAGTCTAAGAGGGAAAAGATTAGGCTTGGGCGTGGTAATTATGCAGAATTAAAGAGCTTTAGTGTCTTTGTGAAAAAAAAGAAATATAGCTAAGCTAAGCTAAGCCATATTTTTTTTTTGGTCTTTTTTTTAATTAAAAAAAATTTTTTTATTATTAATTTTATTTATTTCTGTATGTGTATGAATGTACTGTCTGCATGCAGGTTTGTGCACCCGTGTCGTGCAATGCCGCGGAGGTCAGTAGAGGGTGTCGGATTCCCCTGGAACTGGAGTTCTCCTGGAATTGGAGTTTCAGACGGTTCTCGGCCGCCATGTGGGTGCTGGGAATCGAACCCGGGTCCTCTGTAAGAGTGGTCGGCGCTCTTAAGTCTCCCTGTAGCCCCAGCTGTCCTGGAACTCGCTCTGTAGACCAGAGCTAAGCCATATTGATCCAGTTTCTTGGATAAGGAAACTTCTCTTGGCCCAGGATTGGAAACCTACTTTCATAGAGTTTAACAATGTGGTCAGAGAAAGGACAAATTCATTTTGGTCATGAAAGCTATACTGAGCTATTTCTAGTTATTACGCACTTAGCAATGGAAATGCGACTTAAAATGTTCTTGATGTCATGAAACTCTGTTCCCTCTCACTTCTCTCTGTTCCTATAACAGCGCCAAGCTCCAGGTTCCCCGAGCCTCCACTCCTGCTCTTTCACCTGAATGTCACCTGAATGGCCCTGCCCCACTCACAAGGCTGTACTTAACTCTGATTTATACTCCAAAGGTACCATATCCAAGAGGCTTTCCTTGAGCAACGCTTCCTCAGGAGAAGCTCAGGAGACTCAGGAAGTGAATAAACCAAACAAGTCTAGGAAAGCTGAAACTTACAAGATTTCCAAGGCCCCTCCCCACAGTTACAGCAGCAGACAGCTACCCAGGAAGAGAAGTCTGGGAAAATCCTGGGACTGTTGCCCCTCCTGAAGAGAGTCCTTCTGTGAGTCATCCAAGCCGTAGGGGGCACTTTCAGGGACAAGGCTGCTGTTGAGTCATCCATAGTCCTGTAAGTAACTGCTCAGCCATACTCCTGCAAGTATACCTAATGAACTCATTAGTTCTTCAAGCTGGACTTTAGTGGACCCATTAATTTGATCTGTCTTCAGTGTCCTGTTGGGTATAAATTGGCCTTTGTTTCCATCTTCCCAGGAAGAGACACCCAACTCCATTGAATTTAAACTAATCAATGTCCTGGCTTTAATTTATTTGTTAGGAGATATTGCTATCTGATGCTTTGTTATCTCTCTTTATTGAATTGGATCTTTGCTGCCTGACTTCCTTGACTGGACTAAGCTTGAATAAGAGAAGAACTTGGTCATTTCATTTCTGTGTCCACTTTCACCATATACCTGGCAATTACAAGAGATCTTGCTTTAGATTACTTGCCACTGAAAGTGTGGTAGCTAATGTATTAACTTACTACATAATAACTGAGAGCAGAATCTAAGTCTAATTCATCTTTTATTTTCACAGAGCCAAAATTCAATATATCTTGTAAAGAAGGAAGTTTGCATTATTGAATAAGAATAAGAAGGGAAGTCCAAAATGCTAATAAAGTGTGAATATTATAAAATATATCTGTATTGTTAAATACTGCTCAAAGGGCCTGCCAGATGCTTTAGTTGGTAAAGGTATTTGATCCCAATCTGATGACCTATGTTTGATAGCTGGAACTCATACAGTGAAGGAAGAGAATAGACTTTCATACTTTCATAAGTTAGCTGCTGTCCCCTCATACAAATGTCATGAAATGTGTGTGTGTGTGCGTGCATGCACACACACACACACACACACACAAGTAAATAAAGAAATGTATCTATTATTAATTCTAAAACCTGGAATTGAACTTCGAAGTCCACATAGTCATAACAAAGAACTGAAAAATAAAAAGGCAAAAATTAGTAAGAAGTATGAACTGGAAATATATTTGCCATGATATTAAAGAGTTGGAAGGTGACAACAGTATGCAGATAAATATGGCCTCAAAATAAGATAATAATAGCTGGGCGTGGTGGCGCACGCCTTTAATCCTAGCACTTGGGAGGCAGAGGCAGGCGGATCTTTGTGAGTTCAAGGCCAGCCTGGTCTACAGAGTGAGTTCCAGGACAGCTGCGGCTACAGGGAGACCCTGTCTAAAAAAAAAAAAAAAAAAAAAAAAAAAGATAAAAAGTAAACCACACACCAACAAATACAAGCCCTGAGAATTTTAAAATTTAAAACATGATCCAATATTTTTTGACATTGCTATATGTGTCAGTAAAAATGTTTTCTATAACCATAGAGATATGATAAAGCATAGAATGCTAAAATTTTACAGTATTTAATTCATAAGGAATATTTTGTATTCATATTTGTGGTATTATCCATGTATGTTAGGAGTAGAAGAATTTCAACTGTTGAAATTCTGCTATGTTACAGAAAGCAACAGCTTATATGAATTCATAGTCAGCATGTATCAAAACATTCTTATCAATGAGAATTTAATAGCTGGAGATATGACTACCAAATAGAAATGTCACAAAAACATGATCTCTGCTTAACAAGAAAGATGGTTTTTCATAAGAGGGCTTCAAACCCAGGACGCATATTAAATGGAAGAATTACAATGCTTCTTCAACACACCCTCTTTCTGTGCTCATTTGGGAGGGTTCCCTTTGATATCTCATTCCTTTCTGTGCAGCATCTCTGAATCTATTTGTCAGATGAGCATATCACAGGTTTCCTGATTTCCATAGCTTAGCGTGAAAATATTAGCTTTCCAGGCACTGCCTCCCTAGTTATTTATCACAACACCCATTCACATTTATAGATTTTTGGCAATTTTCCTCCAACCTCACAAATGAAAGCCTTAAAGTATCTCATTATTAAATTTCTAAGATATTTTCATGGTACATATAATAATATTTGTAAAGAACAAACCAATATTAATGTAATTAATATAGTTAATATATACTGGTAGCATAAGCTGGTCATGACAATACATTTCCAACACTTCTATAAAACTCCATATTATTCTGATTTATTTTACTCACAGTTTAATACAGATTAATATAAACAATATAGAGCTTGAGAAATCTGTCGATATTTTCATGCAAAAGATTTTATCTACTCACCATGTGCTGAGCCAAAACATGTTCAGAGAAAGAATAAACATGGTATGTGATGCTGACAAGAAATATGAATTGAATAAGCTACCAACTGTGATGGAAATCCAAACTCCCAACTGTGAGCAAACAACACAACATTTGATAGGAAAGACACACAGAACTGACAGAAGGGGAGATCAAATGCAGTTTAAAACAACAAGATTGTTGCATAACTGTCTTGAAGAAAATTCAGGGGCTAGAGACATGGTTCAGTGGTTCACAGTGCTTGCTGCTCTTTCACAGGATCGGAGTTCAGTCCCAGCACCCATGTTGGACAGAACACAGCTCCCTGTAACTCCAGATCCAAGGGTTCTTGCACTTCTGGTCTCAGTGAGCATCTGTGCACAGACACACACTCACATACTTAAAATAATAAAATAAATATTTTTAAAAAGAAATGAATATGCAGCTAGGTGCTGGGCATATGGCTCAACCAGTAAAAAAGCACTTGATTGAGTAAAAGCACATTATTCACAAAGAGGAGGACCTGATTCTAAACTTCCACAGCATGCATTTGTAAAACCAGGCATGATTACATGTGCAATGCTACCCTGACTGTACACGAAGCAGAGAAAGGAAAATTCTTAGGGCTTGCTGGCTGGAAGCCTAGATCCACTTCAAAGGAGAGACCAGACCCCTAATAGCCTCTGCTTCTAGCCTTCTCATGCACACCTGCAAACGAATGTGTATAGGCACATTCTCTCTCTCTCTCTCTCTCTCTCTCTCTCTCTCTCTCTCTCTCTCTCTTTCTCTCTCTCTGTCTCTCTCTCTCACACACACAAACACACACACACACGCACACACAAACCACATACAATGATGGGGAGAGAGAGAGAGAGAGAGAGCAAGAGAGAGACAGAGACAGAGACAGAGAGACAGAGAGAAATACAGCATAAATTTTCATTGTTTCTTGGAAAATAGTTCACATATTGAACATATTTTCTTTGGAAGACAAGGAAGAAGAGATTTATTATTAAATCTATAACTATTTCCTTTTCTATAACTATAATGTGGGAAACTAATGAGAAAGTCATTTTTGCCTCTGAGATACAAGTGAGGGGTTAATTGTTAATGTTAAAATAAATGAAGATAATGAGATATAACCTAGAAGGTGACTTTAGATCTTTCAAAAGGGAAATTTCACAAATTACTATTTTAGTTTGAATTTTCAGCTTACAATATAACAAACTACAAAACGACCAGCGTTTTATGATAATAGTCATTAGCAACTTGCATTGCTGAAACTTCTAAGGCAGTGAAGGCAATATAAAGTAGGAAAATATGAACCCAAAATAGAGGATGATGAACAAACCCCAAAGCCCCCGTGACCTTCACCACCTGATAGTTGTTAATTAGGATCTTATGCATGCAAAGGAAGTTGCTCCTAGGGCAAGAAACAAATTCTCATTAAGTTCTATACCCAGGAGTCACCAGGGAAATGCTGGCAAGCCTCATGTAGTGTAATTCTGATCAGAGATCTTGCTGCCAAATAAAGTTGCCTTAACAAAAATGTTATCAGTTATTTGTTCAATTATTCAGCAGGCATTTATTAAAACTCTGCTGTGTACAGTAAAAACACACAGGATAAATACAGCAGAGGACCCTTCCCACTGTGAAATTTGAAATGCAAGGAACCAGGTGCATCAATCTGAAAAAGAGGAAAATTATATACTAAATACCACACAGGTGCTGATGCTTCTACCTCTGCTTTGCAGAAGACTTGGCTCCTAACATTTCAAGAAGAGACAAAGTAAGACAATTTCCAATATCCTAAGATAATCAAGAAACAGCTTTAGTTCTTACTGAATTCTTACTGTTAAATTTGATGTATAAATATGTCTTGGAGTGTCGTGATCTAATATTTAGAAGTGCTGCTTTGACAATTTATAGAAAAATCAGTCCTCATTAGTATGATTTGTGAGCATCTGCCAGATAACATCAATGCTCAAAGGCTCTTTCATTTGGCTTTTGCTTTATTTATTGGAAATGAAGCTCATTACTAGTCTCATCCTGAACCACTTGATGCTGCAACTCTATATAACCATTTTCAGGGTGCTTCAAACCAGACTCTATCTTGATGTTACTAACAACAAGGCCAGAATTCTATCCTTATGAAAGATTTTAAGAGCATCCATGATGCCAACATATCCCTTAGGGGGAAAGGCTACTAGTTCCATCAACTCCATAGAAATTTATAACCTAGGTAAGAGCAGCAGCCCTACTGCACAGCCAGACAGCCAAGTCCTCACCCAGGGAAATGCTGGTAAGCCTCTTTTAGTGTGATTCTGATCAGAGATCTTGCTGCCAAGAATCAAAGATGGTCTCTGAGCTCCTCTGATCCATGTGGGAATTGTGACAAATGTGTCTTCCTTGGCCTCTCCCCAGACCCCCTGCTGTAAGTCCAATCACTGCTGTCTAAAGGTCCCATGAAAGTTTAGTTTGAGCTGAGCCCACCACAGCTATTGGAACCACAAGTCCACACTAAGCTACATAAGTTTTCACCATGCAGAAAAGGAACTTTTTCCTCAGTATAAGCATAAGTGTACCAAGGATACTGTACAATATAGATGCCCTATGTAATAGTTTCTGAGAGATGACCATGAGAATACAACCCAAGAAAACAAATTTCAGTCAAACACCACCATAACTCTTTCAATAGCAATAAAATTAAAAAAAAAATCATGGAAGCCCCCCTTGTTTGTCTTTTTAGAAGGCATGCTATTTTGTCTAATCTTCAAGCTTGAAGTTTCAAGACTTTTGAATACTGAAGAAAAATCTCTTCTAACATAGATTACTTGTATATTCATTCCAATTTACAATCTCACCCTCAGTCCTCTACTCTCTCCCAGAAACCCTCAAGGTTAAAGTTGTTAAAAATATCACCTCTATATTACCCTTACTTCACTGTGAAAATTTATAGACTCTGTCTTTCATTTCCATACTTCCCACACACAAGACTAGTGTGAACATGAGAATATAGCATTAGCATCGAACTCTGGAAACCCATTAAGTACAGACTGAACCCTACTCTCTTGATATCTTCTCTCACTGGAAATTTAAGATTAGAAAATAAAGAACTTGAATTTCAGCTGAGATAGATATTCAGTCATGTTCCAATAACTTGGTTTGAGCCTCAATTAATCATCTGAAAAAGTGAGGATAAAGAAGAATTCTTTGATTAATGACGATCAGCAAATGCTATGACACACCAAAAAGACACTGGTAATTGAATGGGACCTTAGAACTGTTATAGAAAATCTTCATCAGACACTTATTGTGTAATCTAAACACTTAAACTACAGCACCTGGTTTATGCTGCCTATCAGTCAAGCATATCTATGGTCTCTGTTTTATAAGTAAGGGAAGCGAGACACAGAGATATTAACCACACTAGCCCCTATCAGTCAAGCATATCTATGGTCTCTGTTTTATAAGTAAGGGAAGCGAGACACAGAGATATTAACCACACTAGCCATGTTCTCACAGCTGACAGGTGACAGCAGAAAGAACAAGAATAGGAACCATGAATAAAAATAGTAGTTTGTATCCTGTATCTACACTTTTATCATGAGTGTCACAGTAGCTCTTAATTAAATAATTTACATTATTCAAATAAAGGTAGGCACAGTACTTGACACATACCAGATCTGACTAGCAAACTGTGGTCAAATTAATAGAACTAGCAGTGCTGGAAGCTAAAAGATTAGAGAGGTAAATGTTCCTGTAATAGGGAGCATACCATTATTAGAAAATTTACCACACAAAAATATCTTTGTTGAAGAGAGCCATCTCTAACTGTGGCTCTTTTCTAATGTTCAGAACTAAAGGCTTTTCAAAGCTGTAGGGATTCCTGATCAGGAAGCAATGACTGGAAAGGAATGTTTACACAGGGTGGTGGATGTCTCATTCAGCAAGCACTCTGGTCTTTTATGCAAACCATCTATTGTGAAAAGAGACAGAAGTTCTTTGTTTTCCAAAATGACACATTTCTCTAAACACCCCAAGACTATTTTATTAATCAGAATGTCTTTTGTTAAAAGACCAAGGATCAGTCATTATGACTTAAGAAATGGAGACTGACCTTTTGGTTCCCAAATATCCCCAGATTCTGAGTATACCAAAGACAGTAAGGAAGAATTTAATCAGAATCTATAGTTTTGGATTTGGAGCACAGTGGGTCTGCATTGTATATGTGTGCCAGGCACAAATGATTTAGACCAGGGGCATTTTGTGTGGCGGTCTTAAAGAAGACAATTCATGGCAACTCTCCTCATGGTTTTTACTTTAAAATATGGCTTTAAACACTGTGAACTTTGCGTTACATGTTTATTAGAAAAACCACACAGCTTTATTACTACTGAATTCTTATTCCTACTAGAATACAACATAAGAGATTTACAAGTTCATCATTAAAATCATACTCCATGGTAGGGAAGAGAGCCATAAAAGCCAGAGTTATTAAGGGTATCCCTTGTCCTGTGGGTTTATTTTAAAAGTATATAAAAGAATAATTTATTTGTGCTATTCATATGGCATTGGGTTTAGTGTCATTTGAATAGCCTACATAAAAAGACTCACTCAAGCCATTTAACTACTAATTGGTTATCCCTGCAGTAATGTCTGAATTACCCAGTCAAAGCACATCACACATCATCCCAGGGAGAACAGCATGCAGGCAGGACCTCAAACTCCAGGGCACATCCAATCCTAAAACAGGAACAGTGCATTCTGTCAGGACCATCTGTCTACCCTGAGCAGACCACTGGAGGGGAACACAAGCAAAGGCCATGCTTTAAAATCAGTATTAGCACTTTACTACCACTAAGCGCTGTGTCAGGTGGGCTGTCCTTCGAAAGCAGGATGGACTTTGGACTTCAGATGTTTTCTCACTCATAAGAGCATCCTCCTCTCAAAGATTCTGAAATTGACTACTGTTCTTCTGAAGGAAAGGAAGGAGCCAGGGTTCCAGTGACTCCTCCCAACTGGCCAGCTCACTGGGCTGTATAAGGGGGAGGGGCTAAGGGCAAATAGACAAGTGATGCAAAGGGGCATGGCTCTCTCCTGCCTTTGCTGTTTTGTGAGAAAGTGGCTGGGGTCCCAGCCAGGGATGAACCTGAGGAGAGAGAGAGAGCTCCAAAAATCCTCTTAGCGATCCCCTCACCCATTTGCTCTGTGAGCCAGCCCATTAAACTCAGTAGTCTCACCTAGACTATAGTTTTGGAGAGTAATTTTCTTATTTTTTTCTTTGGAACTTCAGATGGGGGAGAGGGAGGCACACTGCACCACTTGTTTCTCTTAGGAAGGAAATTTCTGCAACACCATGAATAGATTCAAATGACATGGTTCTTTTTTTTTTTTTTAATTTTATTTATATTGTGTTATTTTTTATATTTAAATTTTGGTTTTTTTGAGACAGGGTCTCCCTGTAGCCCCAGCTGTCCTGGAACTCGCTCTGTAGACCAGGCTGGCCTTGAAATCACAAAGATCCACCTGCCTCTGCCTCCCAAGTGCTAGGATTAAAGGCGTGCACCACCACGCCCGGCGACATGGTTCTTAGAAATGTTTGTAGTTGCCAGGCATGGCTGCACAGGCTTTTAATTCCACCCCTTAGGAAGAGGTAGGCAATCTTTGTGAGTCTATGCCAGCCTGGTCTACATGGCAAGTTCCAGACCAGCTAAGGCTCTAGGGAGACCCGATCTCAAAACAAACAAGCAACACATTTGTAGCCAGGAATAACACAAAAATACATGATGTCATGAAAATAATTCTAACATGCACTAAGCCATCATAGATGAAAGTATCACTGTGACAGCAAGAAAGACAGAAGCAAATAGATGCATAAGTCAAAACTGTAATTTGATTTCTGTTATTGAAAGAAAAAGGCTTGATAAAAGAATTATGTGAGTAAATTATAGAAGATGCAGATAAGGCTCTATGGAAGTTTGAATAAGACAGTGCAGTGAGACATGCAACTGGGGACAAGGGACATTTTGTGCTATGTAGCACATCACTGCTACCTTTCCAGTGACAAATGACCTGTTCCTGTCTCTTACATTATGAGATTTTTAAAAGTTTGACAAATAGAAAGCATGTTGCAAGAGTACAAAGACAGAAAATATAGGTCCATCAGCTATAACTGAAACTCTTTCAGTGAAGTGTTCCACAGGCTCACTGTTGTTTGTTTGTTTCCATGAACTATTCCAAATCTATAACCATTTATGGCACCAATAAGACCCTAGGAATGAGATTAAATAAGGTCTTTCCACAGCCAAGATTTCATTCCCCAAATCTTAGGGAGTCTCTGGGCACTAGAGTAGAAAGGAGGAGGCCAAATTGGCAGGTTCTGGAGATTTTCATTGGGCAGCTGGATTCAGGATGGGTTCAATTCATTAGCAGGGGGACATTGAAAGTTGTCTGCTCTCCAAATAACCCTTACCTGGGGCAATATTTGGACTGAATTTCATATTTCAAAGTCATTGTGAATTCTTCAGGAAAAGACAGTCTTTATCTAAACGGACCTTAGCAAATTGTCCCCGAGGATGGACAACTAATAGTAGTTCCACTTGGAAATTAAAGAGAAAAAGACATCTTCAGAAACCTAATGAGGATCTACACACAGGTGTGCTCTGTTTAGCTTGCACAGTGACTGCTTTGGGACTTCCCTTGGCCTCTATTTCTTTTTTTCTTTTCTTTTTTTTTAAATTTTATTTATTTCTGTATGTGTATGAATGTACTGTCTGCATGCAGGTCTGTGCACCCGTGTCGTGCAATGCTGCGGAGGTCAGAAGAGGGTCTCGGATTCCCCTGGAACTGGAGTTCTCCTGGAATTGGAGCTTCAGACCGTTCTCAGCCGCCATGTGGGTGCTGGGGATCGAACCCGGGTCCTCTGTAAGAGCGGTCGGCGCTCTTAACCGCTAGGCCATCTCTCCAGCCTGGCCTCTATTTCTTAAACATTAAAAGGTACAGCACAAAAATCCTTATTGAAACTCAATTATAAAACTCAAGACATTATTTATATATTTTCTATTTTTCTTAAAGTGTTGAAGATGGAGTTATAAACCCACCACACCTGTACTTCACAACTATTACTTCTCTATTCATAATTCGTTTTTTTAATACATATTGGTTCAATCCTTCTAGAGTTAGTATTTGATTTTTGTACCTGATAATTTTAGAATCGTATCCGATGCCTTGTGTTTCAAAACTGACAGACCCATTGGAAACATCAAGGCGACACAGGCTTTAAGGCTGGAAATAGTTGTCAGTGTCATTCCCTTCTGATTAATACATTTCACAGTATCTTAGTTAAAAGAATCTGTTGCTTTGGGGATCACACAGGTGGTAAATCGAAATTTTGAAATGGAATTAGATTTCTCAACCTCGGGCAAGTGCTCAATTTTGGTAGCAACTGACCTGATTTGTTCTATGATGTTTCATGGGAGAAAATAAGATCATTTTCTGAATATGTCAGAACTTTCTCCTCTCCTTTCTACTATTTCACTTGATATTCCTTTACCCCTCTCACTTTCCATCTCCTTTCCATTCTTTCTTTCCCTCCTTTCTCCTCTCCTTCCATTCTACATCCATTCCTCTCTCCCTTTTTTTTTCCTACTTTTTGAAAGTTGACCTCAGAGTTTCCGTGGCAATGATAAATATATAAACAGGCACACTGATAAATGGATCAGGAGATAGACACTGTGAGGAAGTTTGTTAGAGATTTTGTAAATATCACATGTGTTACACTATGTTAGAACTTCTTTTCATGCAATGATTCAGATAAACACATGTGGGTCCTTTCTGAATAGCTCAAAGTAGAACCAGTAGCTAAACCATTACAGGATTAAGCATCTTAACTCATAATTTAGATGACTCTCATTTATTTTGAGGAAGGAATTGAGAACAATGAACTTAATAAACAATAGATGGGGCAGGCAGTGGGTTTCTCAAACTATCAAAAACAACAACACATTCCAAGCAGAGTTATGACATGCTGACGATCACAGACCTGAGGATGCCTTGTGGAAAGGTCTGAGACAAATAATTTCATTTTAAAACCATTTTGGATGTCCTAATCTTATTTGTTTCTTTTTGCTCTTCCAAATTATTTTATTAGTAATGAGTTTTATAGGAAAATAAGTGGGTTTGCTTCCAAGCAAAACTATTGTGTAGACCTTTTCTTTTTATTTAAACTCTGAGGTCTACCATTTGAAATAGTTATAGAACTATTCCCAGCTGTGTCAATTAGCTAACTTTGTTCAGTGATTGAGCTGGCTCTGTCAGGAAAGCTGTAGTTTCTACATGTGCCCACAATGGATAAGTCCTTGCTATCCTGTGGTTTTCTTTTTTTTTTAATTTTTAAAAAATTTTATTTATTTTTTATGTGTGTGAATGTACTGTCAACACAGGTTTGCGCACCTGTGTCGTGCAATGCAGTGGAGGTCAGAAGAATGTGTCAGATTCCCCTGGAACTGGAGTTAAAGACAGTTTTCAGCTGCCATGTGGGTTCTGGTGATCGAACCCAGGTCCTCTGCAAGAGCAGTTGGTGCTCTTAACTGCTAGGCCATCTCTCCAGCCCTCCTGTGGTTTTCTATATGTACCCACAATGGATAAGTCCTTGCTATCCTGTAGTTTTCTGTGTGTGCCCACAATGGATAAGTCCTTGCTATCCTGTTGCTTTAAAAACATGTTTTAAGACATGGGAGTGAATTCTCAAACTAAACATCTTTGTCCAAATAGGCTCTAATTAAGTTAATTTTTAAATAACAAACCTGTATTGTAACAAATACTATTCATTAGGTGTTGTAATATGTAATTGTGTACAATATGTTAATGATTTAAATTAGAGATGAACATTGATGAGTTTCAATTCTTTTTTTTTTTTTTTTTTTTTTTTTTTTTTTTTTGGTCTTTTCAAGACAGGGTCTCCCTATAGCCCCAGCTGTCCTGGAACTCACTCTGTAGACCAAGCTGGCCTTGAACTCACAAAGATCCACCTGCCTCTGCCTCCCGAGTGCTAGGATTGAAGGCCTGCGCTACCATGCCCGGTTCTTGATACAAGCATATGACTTCCTTTAAGAACATAAAGGAGCTGGGCATGGTGGCCCATGCCTTTAATCCTAGTACTTGGGGAGGCAGAGGCAGGTGGATCTTTGTGAGTTCAAGGCCAGCCTGGTCTACAGAGTGAGTTCTAGGACATCTGGAGCTACAGGGAGACCCTGTCTCAAAAAAAGAGACCAAAATAAAAGAGAGCATAAAGGAGAGTATCCATGTTTTCCATTCAAGAACTTCTTCCCTTCATATCTCTTGAACTGAACATTGGATGACTCTTCTTCAAAATCAGTACTACGATAATTTTAGGATATGAATGAAATCTATTTCTGAGCCCTAGTGACAGAAATTATTTTTTTTTCATTATGAAGTCCAGGCTGGGCTTGGGCTTGAGGCTCTTCCTCTGTTGGTCTTCCAAGTGCTGGAATTATTGATGTAGTTAAAGCTGTAAAAGTAGATGTCAGTCTGGGGCAAGATGTGGTGAGTTCTCCATCACTTTACAAAGCACTTGAGATAATCAGTTTGTGTAGGTAAATTTTTGTGGTCCACATGTATAGAGGTGTTAGAGGTCCATAATGGGCTTTCTCATGGCTGTTCACCAGTGCTGTGCACCTGTGCTGAGGCAGTAGATGGTAGAGGAAGCTCCTAGCCCAAGAAGTGAACCAAAGAAGCAAGCTGGCGGCATCCTACTTTCTGCTTCAAAATCACACTTCCAATAACCTGAAGACCCCCCCACCCAACAGTGTCACTGTGAGATACAGACATTTACACACTGATCTCTGCGAGATACTCCAAATCCACATTATACTCTATGGTAAGATAAGGCTTTCAAAACACAAAGGAGTTGTTGCATTGAAGGGTTCTGGTCTTATTAAGTGAATCTGTGACACATGAGTCATAATTCTGTGACTCATTATGCTATGACTGATATCACCATGAAATAATACTTCCTCTCACTATCAGAGGTCTTCACACTGGACATCCTATGGGGGCCAGCCTAGACAGATATCCACAAGGAAAATAGTGGAGGTTTCAAGCTGATTCAACTGAACCTTGTATGGGATACTCATGGATTTGGGTTAACTTACCCAAATTATGTGAAAGACACCAATCTCTAACAATAATATTCATGAAATTTTATAGTTTAAATACTGATGTTCCTTAACTAAATGAGCATCTATGGTGTCTTATATAATAAAATTACATAATATAACAAAACAAATGAAGTCATTATCCGCAAATAAGATCTTCTAGAGTTAGAGTTAGCCAGCCACTCAGTAAAGTTACAACTATAAGGTCTAACTGATCTAAAGAACTAAAAATTAAAAGATAATAGATTTGTTTAAATACTCCAAATATAAATAAAATAGTTCATCGGGTACAAAAACTGTAGATACAGGAGGAAACATAGTCAATCTGATTATATATATATATATATATATATATATATATATAATATATATATTTCCTTAATATGTTAAATTTACTCCATTAGGCAAAGCAATGTTCTTGGTTATTTTAAGTGTAACCACCTGCTATGTGTCACATGCAAATGTTATGTTAGATATAGAGGAGAAAAAAAGGAAAAGTAAGACCTGATTCATGATGGCTAATAGTTTTGATATGACCCAGGAATTTCTTTATTATTGGCTCTACTAGCTAGCTATACCTCTCTCCTGAAGACTGCTATCTCTCCTTCAACTGAGTCTCATCTACCTCAGATTCTAGGAATAATCCTTCCTATCTATTACATGGGAATAAATAATATACGGCCCCTGCATGTACAAAATGTGATGCCTGGCCAACAGGGGGAACTATGAAAGGGGAAGGTTTCAGAAAATCCTCCATCATGGACTGACCTTCCTACAAGGCTGACCAATGATTAGCACTTCAGTGACTGTGGAAAGTTTGGAATCCTGCAAATCCAGAGCCGAGAGCTATAACCTGCCTACTGAATGTGTACACCAATATATTTTAAAAGTTTTCTTTGTTCTGTTACTTTAAAATTTATAATTATAATGCAACTCTTACCAGGCTGAAACATGATAATTAGGGAAACCTAAATCTGTGTTCTGGAGCCATAGTAACTACTCATACTTGGCTCCAGAATAAGATATCTCTTTTATTATTTAAAAGAAAAAAACAAAAAGGGACCCTTCATATAATTTCAGGTTCCTTTTTCTCCTTAGGGGGCCTGCTGTCTGCTACCCTATAATCCCCAAGGTTGTCTCCCATGGAGTTCTACAGATGCACACAACATCCACACACTGCCTTTTAGAATTGTCTAACTCAATGTCTGATAGACCCTATACCTCTGTCAAAATGAGACACTAAAATGATAGAATTTTTTTTTCTGGTCTTTTTGAGACAGGGTCTCCCTGTAGCCCCAGCTGTCCTGGAACTCACTATATAGACCAGTCTGGCCTTGACCTCATGGAGACTCACTTGCCTCTGCCTCTGGAGTGCTGGGATCAAAGGCCTGCGCCACCATACCTGGCAGACAGAAGGGGTTTTTTTTTTGTTGTTGTTGTTTTGTTTTGTTTTGTTTTTTTTTTTTTGGTCTTTTCGAGACAGGGTCTCCCTGTAGCATCAGCTGTCCTGGAACTCACTCTGTAGACCAGGCTGGCCTTGAACTCACAAAGATCCGCCTGCCTCTGCCTCCCAAGTGCTAGGATTAAAGGCATGCGCCACCATGCCCAGCCGATAGAATGTTTTTTTTACAAGCACTCAAACAGTACTGCCATTGGATTTTTCCCAGATCTATGCATTGTTGGCTTTCTTTTTTAATTAGATTGATTTCTACTTAAATTCAAGTGTCTTAAGATAACATTATGTGCTCTAATGCAATTGAGGAGTCAGCCCCGATTCACATAAAAATAATGACATACATCTAGGCAGGCTAAAGCAATTAAGTTCAAAATGCAATCTTTGGTCAACTGGCATTCTGATGTATATGCCTGCTTTCTCTTGAAAGCTCAGTTGGTAGAGTGCAGGTCCACCCTGTAAGAAGCCCAAAATTCAACCCCCCAGAACTACATAAAACTGGGCCTGGTGGTTCATAAATACCTGTAATCCCAGCACTGGGGAGGTAGAGGCGGGATTATTGGACATCCAATACCATCTTTAGCTACATAGTGGGTACAGGGCCAAGGGTGAACCTGCTACTATTATCTGTTAAAGGGACATAATATCAAAATGCCCTCTAAATTCATAGCTCTGTATACCCAGAGATATTGTAGCTCTCAAGTTCATTAGAGACATTTTTGTGCAGTGGATGATGGTTAAGGTGGAAATTCATAATTGCTTGAAGTGCAGAGAGTAAGTATCCATGAAGTCCTCAGCCACACATGAAACATCTCTGCATCTTCCGCATCCCCCAAGGCTCAAGGACCATTTTGGAAATGGGAGCAGAAATTATAAGAGCCAGAGTTTAGGGAGGACCCAGGGGAAACAGTTTGTTCTGAACAAGATGGGACTACACTGTGAACTCACAGCAGCTGTGGTGTCCAGTGCAAGACCTGCACAAGGTCATCCTAGTCAATATTCTTCCAGCAGGGAAGGCCTGATGGGTCCCTACCACTAACTGAAGAGCTACCAACAGTTGATAGCTTCTCTGAGAGACATTTTAAGGGTGGGGCCTCTGATAGTTCCACCAAGCTCCAGAGGCTGGATCTGCATTCATGAGTATATAGTCAGCACAAATTGTTCTTAGTAGGTTATTAAAAATAAAAAGACACAAATTTGTGAGTGGTTAGGGCTGTTGTGGGTGGATCCAGGAAGAGTTAGGGGAGGAGCCGTGGATGAGTTATGATCAAAATACATTGTAGAAAATGTATTTTGATCATAACTCAATCAGTGAGTTAATAAGAATGTTACATTAAAAATAAAAAAAATAGGGGCTGGAGAGATGGCCTAGCAGTTAAGAGCTCCAACCGCTCTTACAGAGGACCCGGGTTTGATCCCCAGCACCCACATGGCGGCTGAGAACGGTCTGAAGCTCCAATTCCAGGAGAACTCCAGTTCCAGGGGAATCCGACACCCTCTTCTGACATCCACGGCATTGCACAACACGGGTGCACACACCTGCATGCAGACAGTACATTCATACACATCCAGAAATAAATTTTAAAAAATTAAAAAAAAAAAATAAAGCGCCCGTTTCCTTGCAAAAATTAAATAGATCTTTTAAAATTTAGATCTATCTTTTTATAAATTTTATTATTACTGTGTATCTGTGTGTGTCTATGTGTGTGTACAAAATGTCCATGCAGGGGCTGGAGAGATGGCCTAGTGGTTAAGATCACTGACTGTTCTTGCAGAGGACCGGGGCTCGTCCCCAGCACCTACATGGCGGCTGAGAACCGTCTTTGACTCCAGTCCCAGGGAATCCGATGCCCTCTTCTGACCTCCGCAGCATTGCACGACACGGGTGCACAGACCTACATGCAGACAGTACATTCATACACTTAAAAAAAAAAAATGTGTCCATGCATGCGGTTTTCATGCCTTAGTGCACAAGTGGTAGTCAGAAGACAACTTCGCAGGGTCAGCTCTCTACTTATACCTGTAAAAGGCTCAGGTGGCCTGGCTTCCCGTCCTTCTCAGTGAAGGATTTGGTCCTGCCCGGGACAGAGCAGCTCCTCTACTGTTAGCAGGCCCCAGTCTCTGGAGGTAAGTACTTCGCCACTCTGGTTCCTCGCAGGCTCTGGTTAGAATCCTGCCTCACTGTTCAGTAGTCCATCACATTGAGCCACTCTCTCCACCTCCCTCAAGTGCAGAGAGGATCACCGGGCTTACGCTAGATGTTTTGGTACCTTTCTGCCTCGTTGGATCCTAAGCACTCTGATCAACGTAGATGAAACGTTTCATTATACGAAAGGGGAAACTAAGGCTGGGGACTTTGTCACTACTGCTCAAGAAGCATCCAGGGAAATCTGTGGTAAATGCTGCTGTGTAGTAATTTGCATATGAATATGGAAAGTTTGGTGTCCTCTTGCCCCTCATTTACAGCCGTCCCCTCCTTGTGCACCCACAGGTGGTAGCTCTCCTTGAAGCCCGTTTCTTTCTCAGTATTTTGCCCTTGGCTGTCCAGGCAAGCACAGAAGTGAATGGCCTGGACTGTTAACTTTCTATGTGACCTTGGCCATTTCTCTTTTCTTCCCTGTGCCTCAGTTTCCTTGTCTCAGTGGAAGGAGTTAACAGAACCCTTTTGCTGGGTTGCCAGGAGGCTCGGCAGCTTCCTTCAAGTGGGAAGGAACAAGGGAGAGCCTTGGGAGCCTTTCTGAGATGAGGGTGAGATCCAGGTGAGGGAAGCTGGAGCTCTAGTCCGTGATAGTCTAAGAGAGGAGGGAGCAGCCAAGCTTGTGACCACACACTCATATTCCTATGGACCTACCAACTCTGGTACTTGCACATGCAGAAGGTGTGTGCGCCCACAGCTGCCTAAAACACCCACATCCACACTCCAACTGAACAGTCTGTCACATACATACATAGTGGGGTCCAGGCCTCCTTTCAGCTGAGTTGCCTCAGGGCTTGAAATCCCTCTCATATGAGAAGTCCAGAAAAATGAGACCCCTGAATATCTGTGGAGAAATTATCTGTTCTCACCTACCTGAGCCAGGCTCTTGAGTTGCTCATACAGCAAGTCAGAAAACAAGAACAACAAACAGAAAAACACACAAAAAAGCTCAGGAGACCAGGCTTACATGGCCAGTATCTTTATCTGTTGAAGCATCTCACCAGCCCAACTGTTTAGATTTATCTTAAGCATTAACACAATAAAATGTATTGCATATACGAGTATATACACATAGGCACACAAATCCTACCAATTTTGAAATAAAAAGTAGTTACCACCCATACCTCTTTATGACTTGGAAATTACCAAATTCTAAGAGTTACATGAATGATTCCCAATTATAAGTCAATATGATATATGAACCATAGATAACTTTAATCCCAGCACAGGGGAGATAGAGGCAGGCTCCTCTCTGTAAGTTTGATGTCAGCTTGGTCTACATTGTGAGTATCAGGCTAGGCCAGCTGTGGCTACATAGTGAGATTCTCTCTCTCTCTCTCTCTCTCTCTCTCTCTCTCTCTCTCTCTTAGCTGAGTACTCAGCAGCGTGGAGGGATTACTACCGAGATCTGTCTGAGCTATATTAATAGTATACATGTCATGTATCCTGTGAGAGGGCAATGTTAGCACATGTGTGTGGTGTGTGTGTGTTGTGCTGGTCGGCAATATATGTGTCGGTTGCGTGTTGCTATTCTTCCGTGTGTTTGTGTGTGGATTGTGTACATCTTTAAAAATCTCTTTCATTGCCTTTTAATCCTCGAAGCTAGACTTCTTTGGTGGATAAGTCAAGAGAGTTTCTTTATTGCATTCAATGGATTCATTTATAACAATCTTTGCCCGACAAATAACTGCTGTTTTTTAGATTAAAATTCTGGAAGGAAACCACTGCGAAGAAAGACCCAGAGTGAAAGGACCTATGAATAGTACTCTGAATGAAAAATTAATCCAAGGATGATTTCATGGGGCAGAAATGGGTCCCAATGGGTAGAACTATTGTATGCATAGAGAGAGCTAAGCCAACCCTGTGATACATGAAGGCAAAGAAGGGAAGGAACAATGAAGAGTTCAACTCTGATTTCTTCATAGGTTTCAAAGGTATATTTGAACACTTTAAAATTCAGATGTAGAAACCTTATTGTCTGATAGTATCAAGTACTAGGATCTTAGACAGGTGATCTTGCAAGTATCTAGGACAAAGGCTCTATTAAGAGACGTGAGGCAGTGTATATCCGGATAGCTTGCCTTTCCAATTTCCCTATCAGAGGCCTGGTTACCTGTATTCTAGAAGATGGAGAGTAAGACTATGGTATCGGAGGCACTAAAGAATTTATAGGTTTCGAGCTCGAGCGAGCGGAGATATTCTAAACACTCTATATATATATTGGTCTCCCACGCAACTTTGAGTTCTATTGTTCATGTCTCACCTTCTAAGCTCTGAGAAGTAATTTCCATCCTTTCTGAGTTCTATTGTTCATGTCTCACCTTCTAAGCTCTGAGAAGTAATTTCCATCCTTTCTGAGTTCTACTGTTCATGTCTCACCTTCTAAGCTCTGAGAAGTAATTTCCATCCTTTCTGAGTTCTACTGTTCATGTCTCACCTTGGTATTCCAAGCAAACAGCGAAAATTAACTAAATGCACAATGGTGCTGCCCCACCTGGTACTTGCTGGCCTGTCAAGCTCCTCCTTTCGCTGGGTTCCCTATGCTCCAGCTACACCAATGATCTTTAAGTCTCTAGAGAACACCTTGATCTTTCTCAGCTCATAGTCTATACTTTTCCCATCTCTAATGGGTCTCAGCCCACCTTAATTCTGCAGAAAGTCTTGATGACTAGTTGGGGCCAAGATTCATGGAATTTTATCATATCAAGTTTGTGCTCTTACAAAGCTGCTAGGGTTTATGAGTAAAGCATCTGAAGTGAATGCCTGGCAAGGAACAGGAGAGATGCCGAACAGCAGAAAGAAAGGAACTGTGCTTGGGTGCAATGTAAAGATTCCCAATAAGTACCCTACAATACGGACGAATCCTAGATGAATCCTAGAGGTGTCCTGAGTTTGGCTGAGAGTGTCGAAACTCTGTGCCTCCATGTGAAATAGTAGATGTGAGATGCCCTGGAAATAGGGGTAAAGCAGCAATTGTTTCAGCTCAGACAACCTCTGATGGAGGCTGCGCATGAGAGCTTCATGGAAGTTACCAATAAGAGAAGCTGGCTTTTATAGAAGGAGCTGGATAGAGATTCTCAGAGCCCACTACCATGACTTTATCTCATTTTCCCCTCCTCTTACAAATTTGCAAAATGATGACATTATCACTGATTTCAAAAGGTGTGCATAATATCAAAAGTGGCAACTTGCTACTGAGTTTGATAGCCCAGTAGATAAGCAATTTGTAAGTTTTCCTGTCATCTACTCATGAAATGATATGGATATAATTGTGATTAGACAGTATTGTTTTATTTTATTTATGTGTTTATATGCTCATATGTGTGTACATGTGAGTGTAGGGTACAAGCATAGGGTGCACGTGTGTGTGTGTGTGTGTGTGTGTGTGATTGGGTGTCCTTACTTGCATTCCACCTTAGTTTTTGAGAGTCTCTTATTAAACCTGGAGCTGCTTTGCTAGTCTGCTAGCCTAGAGAGCCCTAGGGAGATCCTTCTGTCTCTCCATCACTGGGATTACAGGAGTGCATTGCCTCATCCATTTGTTTGTTTATTTGCTTTGTTTTTTAACATGGGTTCTGAAGTATCAAACTCAGGCTATTTTGCTGTCTGAGCCTTTTCCATAGTCTAAGAGCTTTCTTTAAAGAGTATTCATTCTCTCTTCACCCATTTATCCACTCAAAATTTATTGACTATTAGTTAGTAAATGTTTTCCTATAGACGATGATGTGTTGCTAGTTACCCATTGAATACATGGAGCACAGACTTTAGTAATAAACATTTAAGAAATAAAGAAGATTTGAGTGTTGACTTGAAGGACAGTGATGTATACTTAATATCTTACTCCTGGGTTAAGTAATGGATCACACACATACTCACACCCATACCCATACAAACCCACACAAAAATTATGTAAATTGAGGGAATTTTCTCCACACATGAACATAAAATATAGAAAAGGTAGAAAGAGAACAACCTGTGGCCTCTTGGATCCATGGACCCAAACGCTATGGCTGTGTTGCTTATTTGTTACTGTCCTTCATGTGTTCTGCAGTCATTCTTAAGACTAGCTCCATTATTCCAAAATGAGTTCACTGTATCCCAAAGGAAGGATTCTAAATGTCAAAATGTGCATGATTAGCTCATAATAGGGTATGTACACACTGTGTGGCCTGGACAATTAAAGTTATGCTAATGCTATTGAGCCTTTACCATGTATAGAACATAACCCAGTTGAATGAATTTATCTGTTTAAAAGCCTTTGTATTATCAAGTCCTCTTTAGTTGCAAGAACACTAAAACTCAGAGATAGGTAGCTTATCAAAACACACATTATTAGTAAGTACTGAAGACCAAACTCAAGGCTTCTTCAATCACATTTCCAAAGCACATGTTCATAGCATGTAGACAATTAGGCCTTGCTAATGTTGGTTTCTATATATTTACATTATGGTAACCATAATTATTCCATTACCTTAATTAATCCATGCTAATCAGTTTCCCACCCAACAGGAAGGCATGATAATTAGACATTTGCAAATGAAAAGAATACCCAGACAGAGGCTGAAAAATGGAAAATTGTACAAGAAAAAAAAAGGGTAAATCAACATGAAATACCATTTAATAGTGTAATGAGTAAGACACTCTATAATTGACCAGTTAGGCAACTCTAAATCATATCCGGTTCTGCTTCCATTTCGTTCTGTGGAGGCTGTATTGTGCTGGAAATGTGAAAGCATGTATGGATTGAGATCTAATTCTCAGTCAATGAAATAGTTGATCTTGAATAATTTGACCCCTTATTTTCTAACTTGTAACCCAGTCAAAATAGCACAGGCATATCTTAATGAATGTGTTTAATATATGTATTCCCTCTGTGGAAAGATAAATGTAGAAGCTTTATGTATTTATCATGAAAACCTTAAAGATGAGGTTTATAAATACCAGCAAGATAAAAGATTTTAAAAAGTGATAAAGATGTGTAGCTGTATCATGACTCCTTTGTTTTATCTGTGGCATTAAAAAGATCATGTGTTCAACATCATCAAAATTTAATTTCATAAATCCAAACAATAGTAATGTAAGTGAAGCATAAACAATGTAGGAAGAGGCTCCATAAAAACTAAATATTTACATAGTTAAGTAAATGTGTATCAAGAGCTATAGGGAAACCTTTTAAATTTTTCTACATGTAGAATTATAAAAAAATTTATTCTGAATGCCAAAATTCTTAGGAATATTATACATTTTGTTTTATTTATACAAACACCCATGTGTTTGTAGGTACCTATGTTTGCATTCATGTGGAAGCCAAGCTTCAACTTCAAGTCTTGTTCCTCAGTCACTTTTGCCTTGATTTTTGAGGTGGGGACTATTCTCAAGATTATTTAAGCTTCTGCTCCCTGTTTTATAATACCAGGGAGTTCAAATTCAAAGACCTAAAGGGAAGTGCCTAAAATCACACGGCAAGTTAATATGAAGATGAAGAGAAGGTGATAACAAGAGAGAGGATGTTGACTTTGAGGAGCATGTCTTCAATTGGTCCTCTAGACTATGAGCTCCTGACAACAGAACAGGGGCTCGCAAGTCAAAGAAGTTCACTAATGTACTCAAAATCCAGTGAGAAGTTGCCAAACTGGAATTGTACCTCATATTATTCTGGCTCTAAAATCTATCCTCTTAACAAACTACTTATAATATTATTCTGTGTATTTTAGTTAGAATGTTTTTACAGACACACACACACACACACACACACACACACACACACACACACACAATGGTCTATACCAAGAAAGATGAGCACATATTAGGAAAGTCCCTTCATCTACTTGATTATTTCTGCCATGCTTATTTGAATACTTTAAACATTAATACTGTGTGTGTATGTGTATTAATTGTACTTGTTTGTGTGAATGTGCGCACATGTATCTTCACCTGTCTGTAGAGCCAAAAGTTGAAATAAGTTATCTTTTAGGCACAGCTCTCCACCTTGACTGTTTTAAGACTGTCTCTCCATGAACCTGATACTCCTCAGTTCAGCTAGACTGGCTGGCCAAAGACTTTCAGGGATTCATCATCTGTCTCTGTCACACCCCTCAAGGCTCTGGTCACAGCAAGCACATGTCACTGTGTCTGGCTTGTTACAGGAGTTTTGGTCATCCAAATCCAGGTCCTGACACTGTGCAGTAGGTCCTTTACTGACCAACACATCCTCACAGCCTCTCTCCACTTTTCATAATATTTCTGGTCAGCCTTCAATGACTCAGGAAGCTTTCTCCAAGGGTACAGGTCAGATATTCATATAACTCCCACTTCCAGCACCCAGTAGAAGAGTGACTTTTCTCTTTTCTGTGTGGCAGTAGAAATTATAGATATCCCTGGCTTCTGGTCACTTAACTAATGCCCTGTAGTCCCGCTGCTGGCTGGGTAATTCTGCCCACACCACAGCTCACACAGAGATACATGCACATCTATGTTTATTGCCAATCTCTTTACAATAGCAAAGAGCTGGAAACAACCCAAGTGCCCCTCAACTGATTACTGGATAAAGAAAACGTGGTACATCTACACAATGGAATTCTATGCAGCAGTAAAGAAAGATAACATCACAAACTTTACAGAGAAAGGGATGGAACTAGAAGCCATTATGCTAAGTGAAGTAACACAGTCCCAGAAAAATAAACGACAAATGGTATCCCTTATATGCGGATGCTAGCACCAAATCCCTACTTGTAATTCAAACTGAGCAATGTTAGCATTATATTTCTTTTTATCTGAAAGCAACTGTGCCATCATAAGGTGAATCCCTTAATGGGCCCTAGAATTAACATACCACTTATTTTCAGACATTGTAATTTTGGTATATGGGTGGAGGATATGTATGCATATTTTAGAGTAATATAAAATTAAAGGGAAAAATGTGACTTCCTAAACATGTTTTGGAATTAGCATACAGTTTTTTTTTCAGATGCCATAATTTTGGTATTTGTCTGACATAGAGACATATTTTGGAGCGATACAAATTAGAGGGAACAACAACAACAAAAGGACTGGGGCAAAGAACTGACTGAAACAGTTAACTTTTGCCCAAATCAATAAACCTATGCATAGAAAAACTTAAAAGACTGAGAGAAAGATGCCAGGCATGTATGGGAGAATGCACGATGAATTTGGATGGAATGGGGGGCATGGAAAGGGGCATGAGTCTAAACTGGAATTAGAAATGTATAAAATGCACAAAACTTCAATAAAAATATTTTTAAAAAGAAATAATAGATATCTTTTCCCTAATAGATTATAATCTTCCTGAGGTGAGAACTATGTCTATTTTTGTGTGATGTTGCATCTTCAGCTCAGAGGCACTTAATTGTCAGAAATAACTATTGAGTGAATGTATACATGTTTCTAAAATATTTATTCACTGCATACTTATCAAATGCTCTACTGTTAGACAACTAGAAAGAAGTGTGATGATTACAACTATTTTCATTATCATTTTACACAGAGCTCAGGTTTAAACTGCTATAAAATATCTAAAGCAGGATGACTTACGATACAGTGCATAGTAACTGATGAAGGCAAGCACATGCCACTGCAAAATATGTAACAGTATCAGAAATGTTTAGAACAGAAAACATTAGTAAAACAGCAGGCTCAGAAAAAAGTGAACCCCCTGCACCCTCCTCTTTTAACATCAAGAGAAAAATGACCCCTCCAAAGAGAAAGCTGTCATTCACATGAATCCACACTCACAAACATTAAAAACTAACCTTATCTTCCACTAGCACCTCACAATATTTACCTTCCCACAATGAACTCCAGATAGAACTCTAAGCCTACTGCCCTGGGCCTTATCACTTCCATCAATTTATCATCCTTTGTGTGAACAGTATCTGTGTCCTTCTGTCTACCTGCTGGTTTGGGGATTTTTCACATCTTTTCTATGGCATTATTTGTGCACACAAAAATTAAATAAGATGTGCATGCAACTTTTCCAGCTAGTCTGTACTTGATAATTTGATCCTCAGGCATAGGCACAGAAGGCAGGGGTATAGAAAAAGGTCTTTTTCCTCTCTTATAAAATATTTAGACATAGTTAAGGAGTGGGCTCACAGTATGTGCAGAAAAGAACAAAAATGGTACAATGCTTGAAATAGCTGGTTAAAAAGAAGCGAATGATTATCATGTAAGCATGAGCGAGAGAGATTCTGACTCAGACAAAATTCGATAAATAGTCTCTCAAATGGAAAATTATGTACCTGCTGTTTGCAGTTGTTAAGACAAACTTAATACGTGCATTCAAGGACTATAAATAAAGAGAAAAGCACTGCAATGGAGAATGCTGCCTAATCTCTGTCTGCAAACATCATTCCTAATCCAACAGGGCCAGTGTATCACAGTTTCAATGGTAGGACTGAACCATACTGGAAAAATAACCTTCATTTTTCTAATCATGTGTGCTGTCCTTAAAAAGGGAAGTTGTATCATGCATAGGTTCTTGGTAAGCTTTGATGCCTTCTTCCTCATTCTTCATTTGGCTTTTTTTTTTTTCCCCTCCTGTAAGGCTAGGGTGCTGTGTTGTATCTGCAGACACTAATCTTTAATCTCTGTGCATAAGGCTTCCTTCCACTGCAGGATCATTTATGACAGACTAAATTAGCCTTTGATCGGAGGCTTTGATTTACTTCTTAATTCCCTACTTCATCACGAGGCTCTCAGATGTGTCTACTCCCATCCGGCCTTTTGCAGTGGTGAGAGTATTGATGTATTTCATTGGTTTTCTTCCTTCCCAAGGCTTCGAAGATCAGCGAACATCAGCACATGTGTGAATTTCAATAACATCCACTGTTTACGGGAGATGTCTATGATTTATGTCAATGTTAAACATGGTCTTTTCCTCCAACATGATTGCCTTAGGGCAAAAAGAACACTGTGTGGAGGAAATACAGTTTTTTCCTTCCATTTGATTGTACTTGAAGTCCATTTGTTTGGTGGTGCTATATGCTTTCACAGGTATTTTATTTATCTACTATATCTCATTGCTCTTTGAACACTGTTTAAATATCGAAGTAAGATGAAAAATTTCACTTATTAAAGAGATACTCCAAGTATGGCTGTGGCAGTCCAAGTGTATTTTCATCTTTAATATTTTAAAGGTCGTTATTCATTTTTTTCTTAGCAATGGAATAGCAACTATTTTCCCCTAAATAAATGAATTCTGGCTTCTGAATTTGGAAAGAATGAAAAATCAGTAAAAACTAAGAAAATGTCTAGAAAGTCTGAATATACACCTATTAAACAAAGATGCCCAGAGTAAGCTTTCAGAGATGATAAATATGTTTATTACCGTGATAGTGGGCATTCTCACAGGTATTTGCTTATGCCCAAACACATAAAACTGTAGATATTACATATCTATAGATATTCGTATTAGCAATTATACTTCAAAAAAAACCCCATAGATCAATAACTCAAAATATTTTGTAATATAAAATATAATTGTGAACTTTGTCTTAAAAATATGTTTCACAGAATTGCCAATTCTGCAGTCTTTCAATTTGGAAACGCCATTTTCCTATGAATTTAAAATTTACCTATAGCATTTCAACAACACGTTTGTGTGGCTAAACTTCTCTTCAGAGCATTCAGAGCCTTGAAAATCACATTTATTTGTGTACATGATTTGAGTAAAACCAACTTCGATAAAACTGCATTTGAAACAAATGGATTTTTGGCACTTCAAGCCCAAAATTATGTATGCAAATTGGAGGTAATCCAAGGCAGAGCCAAAAGAATAAGGAAGGAAGCAGTGTGCTTGGCTAAAGAAGAGATTCCAGACTTCTGAATGTCCCTGGAGAGAGCAAACAACATAAAGAAACATAACAGCCCATAAATATTTAAAAGGTGTAAACATCAAATACAGGTAAGAATGATTAATCCTGTGACAAGGGATGGCGCTCTTCTGATGCATTCATATCACGGGAAAGGAAAAAAAAAAACACTGTTTACCATCATTATTGTGAAGTATGAAACATTAATTATTTATGCACAATATTCTAGCACTGATGGAATCTTTTCTCGCCTTTGCAAACCCCATCTCAAGAGATGCAGAAAAAAAAATACACTTAATTATTTAACAGAGGGGAAATTCTTTCTCAGGACATGCATTTCACTTGGTTTTCTATCAGCACTTCTTGAAAAGAGAACTCCACTTTGCATCCTATGCATGGACAGTACCTAACCCTTTTATGTTCTTTTTTTTTTTTTAATTTTTATTTATGTCTCTATGTGTATGAATGTACTGTCTGCATGCAGGTTTGTGCACCCGCGCTGTGCAATGCCGCGGAGGTCAGAAGAGGGTGTCAGATTCCCCTGGAACTGGAGTTCTCCTGGAATTGGAGTTTCAGACGGTTCTCAGCCGCCATGTGGGTGCAGTGGATCGATCCGGGGTCCTCTGTAAGAGCGGTCGGCGCTCTTAACCAGTAGGCCATCTCTCCAGCCCCCCTTTTATGTTCTAAGGTACTAAAGTCAAAGAGGTAGAGCCAATGCCAGTATAAGGTGGGCGGTCCTCCTAAACGGACAGACTTCTGACATTGGAGGTTTTCTCAAGCCCAAGAGCTCCCGCCTATCTAAGGGAGGAGTTAGAGATCCAGCAGCTCCTCCAGCTTGAGTAGAGGGAGGGGATAAGGACAAGCTGGGACAACGTCATGACGCTTGCTAGAACTCAGGACACTGGGATGCTGCTGGCGCCATGTCAGGGGAGGAGCTAAGGACGATATAAAAGCCAACCACGTGGAGCTGAGGCTCTCTCCCATTTTGTCACCAGGGGCAGAGGTCACAGAGTCCACGCTGGGACTTTGGATTTACATAGGGAGAAAGGGAGCTGCTATTTGGCATGTAAATTATTTCCATGCAAGCCTGAGTAAACTTGTTAGACTTCCTTGGTCTGTGTGGTTTGGAGACCCTTTCTCGCCCTCTTGGGAACCCAGGTGTAGGGGGAGGTAAGACGCCACATGCTTGGACATCTCCAGGGCGGAATCTCAACTACAGCCAGTAACAAGACCAGGACCCACTTGGCTGGCTGGAACTGTGAGGATATGAGGGATAAAAGAATATTAAAACTCACCACAACCCATGCTTAAATGTAATTCAAAACTCTTAGCAAGATTGCCACAGTAAGCAGGGCGTGGTGGGGCACGCCTTTAATCCTAGCCCTCCAGAGGCAGAGGCAGGCGGATCTTTGTGAGTTCAAGACCAGCCTGGTCTACAGAGCAAGTTCCAGGAGAGCTGGGGCTTCAGGGAGACCCTGTCTCGAAAAGCCCCCCCCCAAAAAAAAAAAAGATTGCCTAAAAAGAATTTAAAAAATTAATAAATTAAAAAGATAATAATAAAAAATAAAAAAACAAATAAAAAATTTTAAAAAGTGTAAAAAAAAAAAAAAGATTGCCACAGTGATTACAGAATCCAGGGACGGGATCCAGGAGCCACATGGCACAGATGTCTGAAGAGGGCCCCATCAAGGAACTGGTTCCCCTTCCTTCGATGCTCATTGTTCTTACTCTTTCCAAACTCCACATATGTGGCATGTGGAATGTCCAGGTTCTATTCTATGTGATAATGATGAAAATGCAAATATGCCTTGAAATCTCTCTCAGAGCCTTAACCATGTGAGAAATGTGTAAATACTGCATTGCTCTCCATATAAAGGATGTATGCCGAAATAGCACAAGGCAGAAAGGATCAAACAAGTTACATTTCTATACCGTTCACTGTACAGAAAACTTTATTAGAAAGGTTTTTTTTTCCATCTTCTTCTCCCTAGTCTATAGGAATCAACCTCATTCCAGCATAATTAAACTTGTCAATTGTCTGTGCCAGAGGACAAGGATATCAGGGAAAAATAATACGCTTTTAAAACCTTCACAGACCAGCTGTATCTTCTTTCACATGATAGCACTTTACTAAGATTAAATGAAAATACTCTCTCTTCTGGATTGTGGAGACAGGTAGCTGAGGCTTTGATATAAAAGAACGGATCAAAAACCGTAAATCAGTAGGAGGAGAAGACGGTAAAGATAAGTGCCATCAATCAGCCTTGGTAATATGTCCCAAGGTGACCTTTGGTTCCACGTACTATCAAGAATTCCTACTATAAAATCATCATCTCTGTCATCCACCTACTTAAGCTGCCTATTCAGATGCATGGATAATAACTCTTTAGATAAATTACACACAGGTATGACAATAAATGACATGTATGGATAAACACGTGTCCATGTCACAGGCACAACTTTAGCCTCATAAAATTTTAATACTTAAACTATAAATTGAGCACTTGGTAAGTTCAGATAAAATTCGTTGTTAAAACTCTAAGAACAAAATTATGTCACTCTTTAAAAAAAATTTTTGAGAAGCTGTAAAGCAAGGGAGAAATAATCTGCAAGGTATTGCCCAAGGAAAATTAAAGAGTGTGTGTGTGTGAGTGTGTGTGTGCACGTGTATGAGTGTATGTGTGCATGTGAGTGTGTGTGCATGTGTATGAGCATGTGAGTGTGTGTGTGCACATGTATGAGTGTGTGTGTGCATGTGAGTGTGTGTGTGTGTGTGTGTGTATTCTAGGATCATGATTCAATAAAACCTTCCTTGAAGCTGTAAGTCTGTATTCTTAAATTCACCAATCAAAACTGCTACAAGGGAACATACTTTTTAATAGTAAATAATGATTTGATCAATCATCATGAAGAACACTGGAAATAAATGTAATACAATGAAACAGTGGAGGGTTGCATGGTAATGAGTAAGTAGTGCATTTTGCAGTTTTTCATCCATTTTCATGATGTCAACAGACATAATTATTAATGATATATCATCCTGACACAGGGGCAATTAAGGCTTTAAATATTACTGTGTAGTCTTTCCTTTTTGGTGATTATTTAATAATATCATATGTAAATGTGTGGCTTTCTGTTTTGATTTGGGGTGGTTCTTTTATTTCAGTGGGATTTTTGTTGTTGTTTGGAAGACTGAACTCAGAACATTATGCATGCTGAGCATCCACTCTACCACTGAATTATACCATCAGTCCCATGGGTGTTGTATTTGACCCTTCAATTTCTAAGATTTACCTAGATGCCTTATGAACTACATATTTATTTCAAGGAAAGCCATAAAGTGTTTTAATAGATCAAATGGGCCCCTTATAAACTATATCATCAAAAGATCTGAGTAATCAGATTTCAGGAAGAGTTTTCCCTCAGGATATTAGAATATATCACAAATGTTTTATAATCTTCTAATAGACCTACAGAATAAGTGGAGTTTGATAGCTAGTACAGAGAAGCTCTCTTCTAGCAGGTTCCAAATGGAAGACCTAAACACAGAAGAGAACAAAACTACTCCACTAAAAGAAGTGAAGAGGTCAAGTGCGACTCAAAACACATACCTATACAATTGCCTCATATACTTCCTCCTGGCATAGCCCTCCCCTCATTTAGAAGGCCTCTAGAGGACTCGAGGAATTAGATCTGCTAATTATGACTCATAAATTCCAGGTGCTCTGTCTGTTTCCACATTACATTTATTAAAATCTCATCTATAGTTAATATGTAGAAAAGTCCTCCATGCCCCAAATGATGTCTTAATTCTTCAGGATTACATACTTTGTTGTTGTCAAAGATGTGTTCCTGAGAAAGTATGAAAAAAAATCTTCTCATTGTTCAGAAATAATCTTTAAAATCTCTTTGTGTTTAAAACCTAATAAAGAAACCAATTGTTGATATATTTCTAAATTGAACATAATACCACAGGTCAAACACAACATTGACATGCAGATATTATTCCCATTCTAGCAATTAGAAAATACAGGCTTTCAAAAAGCAAAACACTAAATAGCTTCTTCAGAGGAAGATTGTTGTGAGTCCAGCCCTTCAAAACAGACTTGCTGACTTTCAAATTCTTTGAAATTGGGTACCACACAGCCTAGAATTATAAAAAAGAGTTTCATAAATCCCCAAGAGAATATTCAGGGCAGGTTTCACATTAATCCAAATCTCTGGGGCAGTTGAAACCCCTTCAGACCAAGGAAGGGGAAGCTCTCCTTGACCCTATAAAATAGGAGGTTTCGGGTGGACTGGAGAAATTGCTCAGTGGTTAAAAGCACTGGCTACTCTTGCATACCACCAGGGTTCAATCCCTGTAGGGAAAGATGGAAGCCACCTATGGATGGATTCCTTTGTGTTTGCCTGTTTACACCAAAACCTGGTCTTAGGCAGATTTGCCTGTGCATTAGCAAACCTGTGACACCTTGGGATCAAAGGCACTGACAAGTACTCAGGAACATGAGGCAAGGGGTCTGAAACCAGACCTGAGATATGATGTCACTCTGGGTATAAAAACAGAATATTGTGAAAGAATAAAAGAGTCCTTCTTACCATCAGACAGGGACTCACTGCCCTTATTTTGAGCATGTAATTTTAGCCCATCAGGCTTGTGTAGCTGGGGACAGTGGGTTGGATGGCAGTCCATCAGACCACCAACCTGGCAATCTGGTGTGGGGCTGGACAGAGACCTATCAGGTTACCAGCTGTGATGTGTGGTGAGTGAGCGCCTGGGCAGGAATTAGACTTTAGAACACCTATCAGGTGACAGTCTGGCATTAGGCTGTAGAGTGCCTATCAGGCAGCAGCCTGGAGGATCTGGGAAAGCCTGCTCATATATACTCTTAAGACTGTAATGAAAGTCCAATTTCTGGGACATTATCTTATTCTGTGTCATCCCTCTGACTGTACTTTGTTCTGTGTAGTATAATAAATGAATATAATTAAAAGATGTAAAGCAACTGATTAAGGAAAACATTCTTACCAGTAAATTAAGTTCCCCTTAGTTCCACGATGATTTGTCTGTAGAATTAAGGCAGTATCATTGTCTGCAATTTACGGCAACTAGGAATATATGTTGAAAGGGATAATTTACGATAATTTCTTACTATGGAGACACTTTTAAATTAATTTTTACATTTAATCTGTCCCTCATTGATTCAATTTTCCCTTCCCCCAATGCCCATCAAAAATGATGCAAACTTTAAATATCTAATAACACCGTTCTGTTATTCAAAAAGGAATTCTGTGAATTTCTTTCTCAGAATATCAGACCTAGAAATAGTGGACATGAAGAAAACAACCAGGTAATTACACTTCACATCGGGACCATTAATGATGTGCTTAATTTCACAGATTCAGGTATTTTTGTAACAGACTACAATTTGTCAGTGTTCTTCCTTGGGTGTCCTCCATGAACTGTTGTGCATGATAGCTACTTGCAGGGGTCTGGTGCTGTGACCAAAGTGTCAAATAAAACAAAGCCTCACAAATGACAAGACTTCTATTAGAAAGCACTCAAAGACTAAACCTCTATCAATTACAGAGTGAATTCAAGAGGCAATTTCCCACTCTCCTGGGTTTAGGTCAACCTCACGTCTTTTCACAATTAAACATGAAGGCAATATTTCAACCAATATACACAATCCTTTCATTGCTATTTTCCAGATGATCTGAGGATTGGCTCTCCGACTCTAGAAGAGCATTATAAGCTTGTTTTCTAATGCTGACCCATGATTACATCTTTGACAGGCTTAGCTTTTCTTCCATGGATCAAGACAATAAATAGAGGTCAAAGAGTTCTAGAATTTCCAAGAACATAATTTAATACATAGCATTCATAGGAGCTAAACTCCATGTAGTAATCCTAACAAAATCTCTCAGAAATTGCTAATTAAAAGATTATGAAACTTGAATATCTTTGACCCCACGTAAAATGAAGATGACTAAAAAAAAATACTTGAAAGTAACTCACTTCCATTTTGTGCATTTACCGACAATCTCTTTGGCCTTATTCCAAAAGCTGTTGCCAAGAAATTCTAAACAGATTGCAGTGCCTCCGGAGAGAACCTCACACCAGCATACTGAGAAGAAAAATTCCATGCTGGCAAGGATACGAAAAGCCCTGCTGCTTTGCAATTGACCAAGTGACACACTGTACAGACTGTGCTCTTCTACACTTTTGCTTAGTAACCTTTTTTTCAATCTCATTAGTCCGGTTTCTGACGCCATTATAATTTGCTTGATTATAACAAATAGAATTGTTTATGCCCACCTAACAATGCACAGAACAATTCTTAATGTGACTCGGAAACAGTGGGTACACAGTGCACATTGGTAGAGCACAGCTCTGTTTATTGGTTTCTGCAGGCAAAGGAAAGACATTTATCTAACTAGAGAAACAGAGAAACTGGCAGTCATGCTGTGGTGTCCAGCATTCTAAGTGTTACAAATAGACTTTCAGTGGGGAACAGAAGAAAATGCATTGCCTGCCCATGTTGATTCCAAGTGAGATTTGCTGATTCGCCCATTCCATTTGCCAAGGCTGAAGTTAAATGTTAAATGTTCCTATCCAGTGATAGAAATGTCATATAGTCAGTGCCTTGCACACGCGGGGTCCAACACTTATTGTTCCAATATTAAATATCTGTGAGACATCCATTTAAAGCCCATCCAGGTCATGCATCCAGCATATGAGACACAACATGTCCCACCTCTCCAACACTGTCATGGACACCCATGACAACAGACCTGTTTTGAATTTAAGACCCTGTGCTGAATATATCCATGCTCCTGATTGGGTGTCTTAAGGTTTGTTTGGCACTAGGCAGGGGGGCTGTAGATACTGATCAGACTTATTTGTATGCTTGCAGCAGCAGCGTCAGCCTGCTGAGCTCTCATCTGCTTCCTTCAACTTTGGTTGAGAAAGCACTCACATTAATCACAGATAGCAGTTCTTTGCTGTTAATCTAATCAGTCTCTCTCTCTCTCTCTCTCTCTCTCTCTCTCTCTCTCTCTCTCTCTGTGTGTGTGTGTGTGTGTGTGTGTGTGTTTGCGTGTGCATATGGTATATGAAGGATTATGTCTGTACTACTTGTTCTCTTTCATTCCCTCCTGGGGCAGGTGCATGACCCCCTGAATGGAATGTGCAGACAGTCCTTTAGAATGCAAGTAATATAAGCATATGTACATACATATGTGAATACTTTTATCTGATTTTCAAGGATTTCTCTATCCTCATTTCTTTTTACTCTATTTGTTCTTTTTATTTCAATTTTTCAAACAGAGTCTCACTGTAGCCCCAGCTAGCCTAGAACTTGCTTTGTAGAACAGGCTGGCAACTATCTCACAGCGGTCCACCTGGCTCTACCACCTGAGTCCTGGGATTAAAGTGTGTGCTACCAAACTGGCTCTATCCTTTTTCCTTGTCATAAACACTGCCATGTGTGGGCACACATACACACATGTGCCCACAAATATACATACATACTCATATGTATATTAGAAGTATATGTCCAACAGTGTCCTGATACAGGAACATACACACATGATTGATAGATAGATGATAGATAGATAGATACATAGATACATAGATAGATAGATGATACCTATCTAATTTAAGAAAATACCTTTTTTTGAGCTGGGTGTGGTGGCGCAAGCCTTTAATCTACAGCGTGAGTTCCAGGACAGCTGGGGCTATAGGGAGACCCTGTCCTGAGACCAGGGTGGCCTTGAACTCACAAAGATCCGCCTGCCTCTGCCTCCCAAGTGCTAAGGATTAAAGGCATGCGCCCTGCTCAGAAAATACCTTTTTAATCTTGTTTTAATCTATCAACATACTCTATTATTTTTAGATTTATTCTAGAAATTTTACCCTATCCCCCACTACTGCTGCTTCTTGATTTCTTTTTCTGGTGAAAAATGGTTTTATTTCCAATGAGTCTATCATTCTTCCACTTAAGAGATATGAATAAATATATGCATCAAACATCAAAGGAAGATTGAGCGGAATGTTGAAGGCCAACTGTGAACAATGCAGACGTGTAAGAGAAAATTGATCTATGGTTGCTTCCTTATATTAAAAAGAAAGTACGATGTATGCACCACAAACTAGTTAAGCTTTACTTGGTTGCAAAAAGTATAGCACATGAGAGAAAGCATACTAGAGAGAGAAACAGCTTTCTCAAGAACAACAGGCAGTGAGAAGGGGCTCAGTGGGTCACTGAGGCAATAACACATCCATGGCAAACATGGAACGGACACGGTGAACCTGCTCACTTCAGGCCCTCACATCCTCTGAATAGGAGTATGTTATAGACATGAGGCTCTCTAGCATATGAACACAATATTTTTCATACAGTGTGGTCCCTTCAGCAATCCTATGCTTAATCAGGTTCTCAGTAAGTAAAAAGTGATCTTACATATGTTGGAAGTAGAGTTGACTGCATAACAATTAGAGATGATCAATTTTCAACATGACATCTTTCTAAAATATTTTCAAGGTGAATTCATCTCCAGTCACTGACTTTGTAACAAAACAATATATATTAAAGTTATATCCTTGACAAAGTCAAGACCAAATAACTATCATAACCATTCCTCTTAAGTTTTACTCTATGTATTCTACATAATATTTCTTGGGTTCTAAACTGGCCTGTCTTAGGGTTGGAGGGATGGCCAAGCAGTTAGGAGCACTGATTGTTCTAGCAGAGGACCCAGGTTTGGTTCCCAGCACCCACATGGCAGTTAACAACCATCTGTAACTCCAGTTTCAGGGGATCTGACATCCTCTTCTGACCTCTGTGGGCATTGTACTACATGGGGGTACCTACATACATGCAGGGAACACATTCATACACATAAAATAAAAATAATAGATAAAATATTTACAAAACCAAAATGTTATGTCTTGACTGTTGTCACAATCTTACTTTCACTGCTAAATACAGCATGGAGGAATTAATAACTGCATACATGGAAGGTTCACATAAGATTAAGGACGAAGGACACTGCATAGTTCCATCACTTGGGAGTCCCATGTGAATGTCGTACTCTCACAGAGCAGGATGGAGTACGTACCACCACAGGATCTGTCATAAGACGCAGAGAACAAAAGAAGCAAGAAAAGAGCTGAAAGTACAGCCAACATAGAAATACTATCTATGTGAACTTAACCTATTGATACAAGTGTTTAGAACTACAATTATCTCATTGGCAATCAAAGAACAGTAGAATATACCCTTGCAAAATAAGCTTAAAGAGCTAGACTTGGATTTTAGAACACTTACTACAGGGTAGGGAATCTAGAAGATGCTGACTGGGCAAAAAGAGGAAGCTATAACAAGAGCGTCTCTATCCCCATCCCTGCCATGGTGCTAATATCCTGTTTCCTACTTGATGATCCCTATTCAAACACAACCACTAAGAGGAAGGCACATGATAACCTGGATGATGCTTGATGGCACAAGAACTTTCTGGGTTCCTGTGTAAGCCACAAGTTCTGAGAAGTTAGATCTATTCATTCTCCAATGAGAGAATGCTTCTTTGCAGTATAGTTGCATGTTTATGAGTATCTTAAGACCAGGGGAAAATAATTACTTCAATAATTTTTAGTTACCTTGTACCCAAGTATGGAGGTTATCAAATTGTCAAATATTCATTGCTCAACAAAGGGACACTGAATAAAAATATCTAATCCGCATGTGTGTATTTGTAATAGTAGTTAGTTTTCATTTCCTTTTTCTTTTTCCTATACAAACATACCTAATCTTAATTGGATTGTTCAGTAGCACTGGAGATATTCTAGTGATTAAAAAAAAAAAAAAAACACTAGAAAAATAACCTGAGTCATCTCAGCTTTATTCAATACTGGATCAATAAGTTTAAGAAGTTAGGATTGAAAACATCTCTTTTTCTATTATCAGTTGACATTTATTTGGCAGAAATGAACTCTTATACATGCAAACTGTGTGCCACATGCTCAGTACAAATTTGTTGAATGACTATGTATTTTAAGAAGTGAAATGAGGGCTGGAGAGATGGCCTAGCGGTTAAGAGTGCCGACTGCTCTTGCAGAGGACCCGGGTTCGATCCCCAGCACCCACATGGCGGTCGAGAACCGTCTGTAACTCCAATTCCAGGAGAACTCCAGTTCCAGGGGAATCCGACACCCTCTTCTGACCTCCGCGGCATTGCACGACACGGGTGCACAGACCTACATGCAGACAGTACATTCATACACATAAAAAAATAAATAAATAAAATTAAAAAAACATTAAAAAAAAGAAGTGAAATGATATATGATGTACATAATGACCTCTGGAATATAAGCTAGACATAGAATAAAATGAGCACACGGCAGAAATCCATTGATAACCCCAATGGAAGCAGATTCACAGGACAATGAGAACCAGACAGATGGCATTGATAATGAGTGAGCTTTGCGAATTATTTGTAAGTTAAACTTCAAATGAACAATGGAAAGATAAACTCAATGATAATAGTTCTAATTTCTGATCAGTATTTGAGAATTCGTTCACTAAAATGTAAATTTGACCCAGTCTAAAGGTTATTTGTCATTGTTTTTCTAATATCAATTAAAGAGATTTTGGGTGCTTGACCTTGTCTTAAACAATTTGAATATTATCTTCTAATGCAGCTATCACACATATTTTGATAGTACTGCCTATTGTTTTATACACGATCAAGTCAATTCACATATAAATAACCATAAAGATGAGTAACAGATCTGCTCCTGGAACTCAGTCCAGAAAACATCAAAGCTTCTGTCTTTCTCTTTCCTAGATATCCTACTATTACCACTTTATTCACCTGCTTTTGAAAAAGAATGTTGTCATACTTTCCCCTCTATCTCTGATTAATTTTTAACAAATGTATTCAAATGTTTGCAAGAAGCCAGTAGCATAATGCAGAAAAATCAGAGACTATCCCAGGGCAAGTCAGAGGTTCTAATGAGTTATATTTCTAACATTGCCCCTAAGTGCCAAATTTCTTACACAACTCAACTTCCTCCTCAGAATCCTTATCCACTGAGAGCATTAATGATTTTTACATTTCTTGTTTTGTTTTTTGGTTTTTTGTTTTGTTTTTTTTTTTTGGTCTTTTTGAGACAGGGTCTCCCTGTAGTCCCAGCTGTCCTGGAACTCACTCTGTAGACCAGGCTGGCCTTGAACTCACAAAGATCCACCTGCCTCTGCTTCCCAAGTGCTAGGATTAAAGGCGTGTGCCACCACGATTTTTACATTTCTTTTTGCTCTTCATGCTATGACCTATAAGAAAAAAGTTTTATGTTAATGGGACTGAAATAGGTACAGAAGGGTAACTATACTATTCAAGAGGTAAGGACTAAGGGATTCTTGGAGTGGATATGAAAAATATTAGAAGATTGAGAGATGGTTCAGTGGTTAGGAGTACTGACTTCTCTTGCAGAGGACCTAAATTCTATTCCCAGCACCCACATGGTGGCTGAGAACCGTTTTTAAGCCAGGCATGGTGCTGCAGGCTTTTAATTCCAGCACAGGGAGGCGTATCTCTGTGAATTCAAGGTCAGCTTGGTCTAGAGAGTGAGTTCCAGGCCAGCTGGGGCTATAGGGAGATCCTGTCCACCCCCCCCCAAAAGACTGAAAAACATTAGAAATCTTTACTGTAGAAAGAGGAGTACATATAAACAAAAGACCAAAACAAATTCTATGTCAAAAGATGCAGAAGTGGTTAGAGCTGTTTGCACAGTCAGAGTCTGTTAGAGCCTACAGGAGAGGATATCCTTCAGAAACATAATTGAGCATCAAATCCTATGCAATAGAATTCTATTATTATAAATGGTTATATATGTTACAAAAGTAAATAGGTCCCAGAGATTTTTGAATCATGTTCTTAACTAGACCATTCATAATCTATTAAAAGAAAGGACTCTCCATATTCCATGTGGACCATTTGAAAATATTCTGAGTAGCAAAGACATCTTATCGGTTCCATCACTTCCTGATAGCCATTGGCCTGGACAGCCCAGAAACTGACCAATGAAATTGGTCACACTTGGGTGCTTTGCAATTCTGACCCAGCTCCAGCCTGCAGTACACAATCAGTAAATGCTTGTCGAATGAGCTCTGTCCCTCACTATCCTTGTCACTTGGGAGGAAATTGGCCCCTCCTTGTTCTCTGTAATTCGATGTGGAGCTGACAAAACTCCGCAGGAAACAGCTCCAGGCTGGAGCTCACCCTAGTGCAACATTGACTTGATGGTTTCTAAGATTGCCGGCTTCAATAACAGATTCAGATTTATCAAACCCATGGAGGGCTCATAGCATAGAGAACATGCTACCAACAATCAACCACATTGTGTAATCAAACCGCAAAATGCCCTAACACAATAGGAAATGAGCTTCCTGAAATCAGGTAACATCAGAACCCCCTTATCAGAGGCCATAGTCCTTCTCCTGATGTTCTAGACACCCGTTGTTCGCTATGAGAAAATAAAATACTCCATCCCTAAAAATACCTCTTTGAGCCACTTTTGGTTATTACAAGAAACCAGATTGGGACTGGCTCTGAAAAGGCTGACCTTTGCTAAAACAAATTTACAGCTGTAAAGGAAAATGCATCTCGTAAAGAAACCAGCAGCAAGTGTAATCGGGGTTTTCTATATGATCGTCCTCCTGCCTAAAAAAGATTCTGTCACACGAAGAAGAAACACTGCTCTGACAGAGTTGACAATGGGCAAGAGTTTTCTTGACTGATAAGGGAATTCTGACTGGCTGTGCCCTCGCCTCTTAGGCTTCCACAGCCTGCTGCCCTCTGACTTCCTCCATGAAGCTCAAATCCCCACTTCTTTGTTCAGCTCTATCTGAGCATCATTTCTTTGAGTTCCTACTCAGGTGCATGTCTCCCACATATATGCATATATTCATTAATACATTTGTTTCTTTCTTTCCTGTTATTCTGCCTATTGTCTCTTTCATTATAGATTTAAATGGTAAAATTTCAAAGGGAAAAAGGTACAGTTAGAATATCCCCAAATTACCTTGGAGTCTGATGACAAGCACAATACTACTGATGGCACTGTGCACATCCAAAAAAAAAAAAAAAAATCGTGTTTGAAATGACTTTCAAAGCAACAAGCAAAACACCAACATTTTAGTTAAAAAAAAATCAAAAGATATCCTTCCGGGTCTCAAAAAGGACCCAGCACTGAGTTTACACTATTTTCTGATTCAATTGGACACTGTTTTCAAAAGAATACAATGACCATTAAAAATGTGCCCAAGTGGGGGCTGGAGAGATAGCCTAGCGGTTAAGAGCACCGACTGCTCTTGCAGAGGACCCGGGTTCAATCCCCAGCACCCACATGGCGGCTAAGAACCGTCTGTAACTCCAATTCCAGGAGAACTCCAGTTCCAGGGGAATCCGAGACCCTCTTCTGACTTCCGCGGCATTGCACGACACGGGTGCACAGACCTGCATGCAACAGTACATCTCACACATACAAAAAAAAAAAAAAAAAAAAATGTGCCCAAGTAACTCTGAAAACAGTTGATATAGAAGACTATGTTTTTAATATACACAATTCAAACTTGTGAAATATTATCTAATATTAGTGAAGTGGGCCTCTTTAACTAAGCTTGGACAAAGCAGATGGGTTTTGGAGAGGAAAGATTAATGTCAACCCCTTTTGTAATAATTACAGGATGCATTTATGCAAATAAAATCTTTGCCAGGAGCCATTTTATTAACTGATTTTGACCTTACAACTCTACAAAGTAGAGGTTTTTTTAAAATAATATCCTTATTTAAAAATGAACAAACTTAGGCAAAAAGAAGATACCTATTGCCTATGGTTACTTAGTTATTTCCCCGGAATGGAGATTTACACTGCTTATAGCTTTAAATATTGTGAAATGTAATATTAAAGCCTCCATGCATATTAGGGAAGACTATTGTTACTTCTGACTGCAGGCTTAGTGACAGACACTTTCAAACATGATTAAAGAACAGAATTACAGCTCATTAAAAGCATAAATATGAAATACATATGAAAACTGCCTGGAAGTCTGTCAGCCATATTAGGATGTGCAAAGAAATCATCATAGCTATTATTAAGATTTTTCAGTCCCCGAAGCACTCACTGTACAAGACCTGCTTTGTTTATTCATTCAAGTATGTATCACTGAGTACTCTGTGTCTGGTATGATAGTCAAGGCACTCTGAATGTGGGGCCCTGTGTCCTCAAAATAGAAACTTGTTTAAACAAGTCCTTATTCTGGGATATTAGTCCCAATTTCCTGCTGCTTTGGTCCGAAATATTTGTTCAAGTGCCTTTTAACCCTGACAGATCTCCATGATTATTGTGTAACTGGCCTATGGACTTCAGGATATGGAGTTTGCCTCAGCTCCCTAAAGCAAACCAGAAGTTAAATTCTCTACTTTACCTTGCTATGAAGACTTCAGAATTCTGTAAATATGCCCTGGACCTTTTCAATGCTTGCTTTCCATTTGGCCTTGACAGTTTCTTGAAATTTCTCAGGACAGTGAACCTCAGGACAAAATATGAGGAATTTTCATATAGCTTTGTTATTCCACCTATCAGAAATTCATTTTCTATCCAGGAAGTCATTCAGTAAGGATTTTACAGACATGGTAATTGGTTAAGATACATAAATCAGAGCTTTTAGGTTTTGTGAAATTTATGAATATTCATAATAGAGATCTGCCAGAATACAAGTATTATATATGTGTGCAATGTGCATACACATATGTTGATAACCATATATGCATACAAACGCAATAAAATGGAAATTGTCGAAGATCTTGACGATTCCCATTACTGTAGGTTTGGAAGGACTGATATCATGGGTGTTTTCTGAGATCCATTCATAGGAGATTACAAGGTTCTTAAGGTAAAAGCACAAAATAGTCAAAAGAATTCATACTCTGGACAGATCACAATGCAGTCAGCACATATGTTCCGACTGTAAACAAGGGTCCAAATCTTGTTTGTGACATCGTCAGAAAATTACAGGTTTACAGCTTGGAAAGAAGTAAGACGGATCTCAAAGGTCATGTAGCCTTTGACTCCAGCACATTCTATTTCTGTTTTAGCATTCTCATTTGAAATATCTCTACAGGAAAAGAATCCTGTCTCTACATACCCAATCTTGACTCTCACCCTGCAAGAGACCTGCACAAGGGGCTCTTTACCCTTCCTGGGTCCCCTTAATTTCCCAGTCCTTCTCTCTTTATCATTACAGATCATGACGAGCATTCTGCCTTTGTAAACAATTTACATTTTATAATAATATGCTTTAATCTACACGTACATATTTAGAAATTTAGCTTAAGTTTAGGTAAAATTAATGCTCAAATATCAATGTAAAATGCTGTTTACTGACTTTAATATAAAACTGAATTTTTTGTATTAACTCAACTATTTATAATACCACAATAGTTACATATTTGTTTTTAATTTTCTTCAGTTTATCTTTATTTCTTTTTTTTAACATTATTATCTTTATTTCTAATTATGTGTGGATGTGTACATCTGTGTGTGAGTACGTGCATGTGAGTATACATGCCTGTAGCAGCTAGAGGCCTCAGTTCCCTCAGGAACTGGAGTTGGCTTATAACCACCTGATGTGGTGGCAAGGAATTGAACTTTGATTCTCTGGAAGACCAGCAAATTTTCTTAAATGCTAAGGATTCTCTCCAGCACTAACAGTTTCAAGTAGAGTTATGTATTATGGTTTTAAAATATATGTTCAAAGCAAATCAAATTTAAGAGACTTAAATGATAATATTTGAATTTAATGAACCACAAACTTTATGTAAAATTCAAGGTAACTTTTGCAGAAAAAGAATTCTGTGTATGTAAATCTATACAGAAAATAACACTATAATAAAATGTGTCAAAGGGTAAGTACTACTCCTTATAGAAGGAAACAGGAAAGGAGAACTCCATCAAAGTTTTTTAATGGATTCATTATTAATGATCCTGAACTATTTTTTTCAACAAAATGAATAAAACTCCCCCCCCCCCTGAGAGATTCTTTGGTTAGATGTTGAACAGCAAAGTTTCTGACACTTAAAAGCGTGGCCTTCCACTTAGAGTGGAGCTAGGGTTTGGATGTCAAGAAGCACAACCCAGAATCTTACAGGAGCAAAAAACAGTCAAGAAGATATATGCGTGTGGGAGGCTGTTAAGGAGGTGTGTGAGGTCAGGGAAGAGGCCATAAAGAGAGATGAGCCTGCAAAGGTGAGCTGTAATGATGACAGGGGAAGAGCCCTAGGTGTCGGGATTAGGTAATTAGACTTCATTTTCTAAAAGAAGGTCATTGTAGGTTTTAGTAGGAAATGACAAGATCAGATTTATACGTCAGGACAATAACTCTTATTTGACAGCTTTGTAGGCTCAGAATATTTAAGGTTTCAATGATATTGGATGTCTTGGTTCATTAAGAATGAAAGAAACAGGCTTGGGGTGATATCTCAATTTGTAAAGTTCTTGCCTTGCAAGCATGAGTACCTGAGTTCAGTATCTCTGAATTCACATTTTAAAAGCCTGTCATGGTGATGCACAATTGTAAACCCAGCCCTGGGGAGGGAGGTAGAAACAGGCAGAATCCAGGACACACGGGCAGGTAGCCTGATCTACTTGGCAGGTCCCAGGCAAATGACGGACCATGTCTCAAAAAACAATAAGGATTTAGGGATATACTAAGCTTAGCAGTTAGCTTGTTGGAAGAAATCATTCCTTACTTCTTTTTCAGAAAAGAATCGTTAAAGGCAGGAAAGAGAAAATTCCAGATAGTCGTGAATACCTCCACAATCTAAGCAGCTCTAACTCCAGCAGTTACTATGTAGGTACCATATCATAGCATCCCTGAAATGATTCTTAGTTTTTATTTTTAACTAGGATGAATAACCACCTCCCAACTTCACTTCCCAATGAGACTCTATAAAATACAAACCATGTAACTCAGTAAACAACTAATGTAACAAGTATTTTATACATACTCAACATATCATGGAAATGGTATGAAATAGCTCAAGGTCAAACACCTAACTTAGAAAACTGTTAAAATAAGTAGCAATTCAGCAGTGTATAACTGACTCTAATAATTTTAAACATATGTATTATGCTGCTACAAAGATATGCATTAAGACATTCAAAAAGTACAATAGCATACCTGGTATGGTGGTGCACACTTTTAATCCCACCAATCAGGAGGCAGACTGGTCTACATAGTGAGTTCCAGGCCAGCTGTGACTACAGGGAGACTCTGTATCAAAAAGCCCCCCCCCCAAATTGCCTATAACTATTGATAGTACCTAAATGTTACATTAACTAACATCTAATTATTATAATAAAAAGTTAGTTAATATTAATAATAGCATAGAAACATAAAATATGTAAGAATACAATAAAAACTCTCAAAATACTCTTGAGACCAAAAAGTCATAGTAATTCAATACAAAGATTTCCAGAAGATGAGTAGAATTATAGCTCATTAGTAAATTGTTTCCCTAGCATATATAAGGACCTGAATTAGGGCCTTACTACCACAGAAAAAAAGATAAGAATATCCTGTGGAAAGCATATATCAGAGTGATAATCCACCATAGTTATGTCATTCAAAACATTAAGCTACTAATTTTCAACAAAAGAACTTGCTAATATATAGACTGAGACTATAGTTCTCCTGTACCACCTCCTAGTGTACCCAGTGCCAGGCAGAAGCACAAATTCCCTACACTAAAGAGGTGAATTACAACAATGTTAAGCCTAACCTTTCACTAATCATCAATTGTTCTTTTTCTACTTCTACTTTGCTGCTTCTAATCATGTCTAATACTGATTAACACATAAGTCAGAAACATAAGGGAATGTAGAGATCTTTATCATGAGAGTAAAATGGGATAAGTGGTCCTATGAAAAATATTCTCTAAAATGAAAGCCATATGGGGACTGATAGAGAATAAAGTCTCAACATGTAACCCCAATTGAATATTTCAGCTAATAAACATTGCTTTAGACATTAAACACAATGTTTCAAATGAACTATATTTAATATGATCCTAGATTCCAAAATTTTAACCTTAATTTATTTATGGGCCAGCCTTTTTCTGCTCTCTATACAATTCCACATCTGTAGCTGTGGACACAAAAGAAAAAGAAGTGGCTGATGTGGTAGTGTTGGTGGTGTTGCTAATGTTAAAAAGAGAGAAAAAAGAAAGATAAAGATTCCTAATCATGGGAATTCCCTATGGACATTTATAATTTTTTAAAATCAATGTTAAGAAAAATTATTGAGAACTTTTTATATTCCATTTTCATTTCTGTTTTCTCTTTATCCTGTATGTGTGTGTGTGTGTGTGTGTGTGTTTGTGTGTGTGTGTGTGTGTTATGCATAGTGCATGTGTGTGCTGTTTGTTTGTGTGGTGTATGTGTATAGCATATAAGTATGTAGGTGTGTGCATGTGTGTGTGCAGGGGCCCATGCAAAGTCTAGAGAGGCCATGTGTCCTTCTCTTTCACAATCTACCTTGATCCCTGGAGACATGGTCTTTCACTAAACACAGAGCTCCCCACTTTCTGGCAGGGATGGTTGGCCAACAAACTCCAGAGATCTTTCTCTGCTCTCACACGGATCTGAGGGTGTGGTTACACAGAGCCACATCACACTTTTGTAGGAGTTTTGGGATCTGATCTCCAGTCCTTGTATATGTGCAGCAAGTGCTCTTACCATACTCAGCCATCTTCCTTTCTCTCTACTCTGCATGTGATTCTTGGATATATATATATATATATATATATATATATATATATATATATATATATATTGCAGATGCAATGCTGTTAGCCTTTCCTTACCAAATATAAACCAATATACCCAAATGCTCCCTTCAGGTATTTAACACTATAAGAATAGGCTGCATAATAATATGAGAATAAAACAGATTGAGATCATCTAATAAAGGAGTTTAAAATTCTGCTGGTATCACAAACATATTTAAAAGTATAGGAACTTCTATTCTGTCTCCCAAACCAAGTACATGTCATATATACACAATTCAATGCACACAGTAATGACAATCTAAGCTATCTACTTCTGATCTTGTCTATTGCAAGTATTTAGGAGAGTTCAATTGTAAAAACAAAATTTCCAGTCTTAATTAGAGAAAACTAAAGTCTGTGGCCATTGATTTTTTGAGTTTTATTATAATATACTCACAAGAGCATTTTACATTTGAAAGCACTCTAACAAAGGCTTGTTTAACCCTTGAAAGAAGTTTGTATGCTGGATAATAAGGTTCATTTTAAAATGAGGAAACACAAAATTCAGAGGGCTAGTGACTCTGTAAAGTCCCAATAAGATATGACAGGGTACAATGGTCAAAACCAGAACTCAAGTATGTAACTTTAATTCACTGAATGTAAACTAATGTCTCTAGATTTTTTTAAGGAAAATGCTTTGTATTTTCTGAAGGTGGACCATTTACAATGCCACAAAATACTCTTAGTCTCTACTATGAAAAGACGGTTTTTTCCACTCATCAGCTGGTATTTGCTGGGAAGAAGGGAACAATCTGTGGAATCACAGCTTTCCTACTTAGGATAATGTCAGTGCTAAGCCTCTACTTTCATCTATTCCTGTTTAGAAAGAATGACACAAAAGCCAAAGAGTATCACCACTTCCGTAGACTCTCCACGTAATCCGGACATCATATAGTAGCTCAAAAGACTTCTTCTTTTCTCTTCATTATGCACTGAATGCTCAGAATTTATTATACAAGAGGCTCTTTGATCATGCAGAAATGAGCTCTTTTTGAAGCTCTGGCAAGAGAGTGTTGAAGAGGGCTCTTGGAGGGACAGTTCATTACTCTGCATACATGTTAAGTACCCACTTGTCCTTCGTGGCAGGCACACACTAACAGGAAGGATGGAGGAGAGGAAGAAGAGACAGTATCTGCCCCAAACCAAGCAAAAGAAGCAAATAAAAAACAGATGTTATACTTCCCTTTAAAAGACCATGCTGTAATGGTGGGAGAGAATTTTTATCTCATGAAGTGTGAGATGAGGAAGGAGGAGGTGGTGCACAAGCAGGTGAGTAGTTTTAAGACATACATATAACTGAATATAATAAATATATATTTATATACAATTTAATTTATATAGATTAAGTCCAAGCTTGCATGCAAGAATTAAAGCTTTCTCTTTTTAAAAAAAATCACAGAAGATGGATAAGTTCACTGCAAATCCAACCACCATGACTTCACTAAAACCCCAATGCTCGTATGATCATCCTACAGAGAGTCTGAAACCTCCTGGCTGAATGGTGACCTAATGATCTAGAAAATTCCAGGAAAAAACAGCAACTTCTAATCCTTCCAGATCTACAAATATTTCCTTTGTCAAGTGAAGGAGTGTCGTGTGTGTGAGATGCCTAACAGCTGTGCCTAGGGAATGGCTGTGGCTCTTGACAGGCTACTCCTGCAGATATTCACACGTTGTGCTTGGAGAAACGAAACATCCCCCAGTTCTTCCATCTCCATATGCTCCACTTAGTACAAACATAGAGTGAGCATAACTGAATTTTAGCAAAAGCTTTGGTGCAACTTAGAGGAATGGGGAAGACTGGCTGGTCAAAGGGCCTTTCTTGACTGACATTTTCTCTTGTCATGTTTTTATACATCAGTGCTCAAAATTAATGACATTTTGGAAGAACATAACAATTATAAAAAATATGAAAGATTTATAATAAATCATACTGGTCATAAAACACATTGGCAGAAGTTATAATTAATAAGAAGTGAAATGCAACATCACTTTCAAATAGAAAGGAGACTCCCCTTGGAAATAACGCATGGGGCTAATGCAAAAATCAATGTTCACTGTGCTGGTTGCTTGCAAAATTATGCAATTAATCCTGTGTAAACTAACCTATCAGAGATGCACACTGCAGGGTCGCTGATGACTAGAAGACGGCACGATGTTTTAAAGAAGGAGAGCTTTAATGAGATCCCAGGAGATTCTGAAGATTTAAATCACTTTTTTTCATTCCTGAAAGAATATTTTATTCTATCTAATGGACATTACTTTCCATATCTCATACAAATTTGGTAAATCCACTATTAAATCAATCACTAGGAACCAAAAATAGTCTAGCATGAGTAAAAAAAAAAAGCTTATGAGCAGATTTCAAAGTAATTGAGGGCTTAAAAATCTGCATGAGATGCTGCCTTATCTTCATTATAAAGTGGATAGCAATCTATTGCTTTACTGTATCACTGGGCTCTCACCAGAGGCTAATGAGCCATTAGAAAATTACTGTGCTAACACACTACATACCACATGAAGATATATAGTCCCATGTACGTTCAGTTTATATTTGTTATAGTCCATTTTATTTCATAGAAAAAAATACAAATAAACTAACCACTATAGTAATTTGAAAATTCATTTCTCCTATTATTCATGCACATATGAATGAACAATTGGGTGCACCTAAACATATCTACATCCATGTGCATGTATGTCACTGAATACATAGCCATAGAAATATAGAATTGTATAAAGGTTAGGAAGAATATTCCAGCTGGGTGTGGTTGGGCACACTTTTAATTCCAGAGCTTGGGAGGCAGAGAGACAGGTGGATCTTTGAAAGTTACAAAGTCTCAGTCCAGCTGGATGTACAGGGAGACCCTGACCTTAAAAGAAAGAAGAAAAAGGAGGAGGAGGGGGAGGAGGAGGAGGGGAGGGAGGGAGGGAGGGAGGAAGGAGGGGAAGGAGGAGAAGGAAGAGGAAGTTTAAGTAGTTTTCTGCTGATTGGGAGATGTCTTTAAGGGAATTAAAAAAAAAAAAGCATTTAGATAACTGTCATTCCATCCAGTAGCATGCTGCCTGGATAAAATACTCTCCTGTGCTTTCATCACAGAGGTAAGTGAATTAAAATTGCCCTGAAAAAAAAAAAAAACATTGTTAAAACTATACATTCCAACGAGGACATTATATTTGCTCCTAGCTTCCTCTGTGGATGATTCTTTGATCACAATTGCAGTCTAAGTACATATAAAATCCATGAAGGCATTGTTTGCCTAGGTTGAAAAGCTGTATGCCACAATAAGTGTATGTATGAGTCATGTTATGTATGTATGTATGTATGGATGGATGGATGGATGGATGGATGGATGGACGGATGGATGGACGTTGGATGGACAGGTCCGTGAGAGAATATACTGCAGTAAGCACAGAGAGGAAAAGCAGCAGGCTGCTGTCATCTTATCACTGACAGGCACTCACTGGTCTGTTTTGCTTTGGTTCCAGTGTTGGAAGCTGAAGCACAGCAGAGTGCAGATACTGAAACAGAATCACCAAAGGAACACATGCAAAAAGCAATGAATTCAGGGATTTAAAGGAGACGAAAGATGCAAAGCTAATGTAGGGTGAGTTGACAGAGGAAGACTAAGGGAGAAAAGAATATATAAATGCACCAAGGGGAGAATGTGCTAGGAAGCTGCAGAGCTGCAAAGGGAGCCTTGTTTCTGTGATGCATTAGCACTAAAAATGAGTCAACAGTCGCATATGCTGCTGTGCAGAATGTAGTCTATTCCCGTCAGGTTGATCTTTTCTTTGCCTTTTGAAAGTACTGTCCACACACTTTGTCTACTATCCCTCAGAATGAGATGAGCCTTCCTGTGGTGGTTTTCATGTTACGAAGCCAGAAAATATTAGAAATTATCATTTTTGCATGTATTTGTTTTGTGTATATTTTTACCCTTGAGTGTAGAGGCACAGAATTCTCTCATCTAAGTCTAGAAACTGGCCCAGATATTTCAGAGCATCTCTAAAACTTGTCCATAGGTATAATATAATTTAGGTCCTCAGCTTCAGGTGTAGCTTAATGGAACAACATTTCATAACCTTTTCTAGTAAAAATAAGACAAGCATAGAAGACAAAGAATGACTTAAAATGACTTTCCTATGTTTTATTAGACATTCATAACTGATGCTTATTAAAGTAATAGCTATATATATATTATATATATATATATATTATATATTATATATATGGGATGGGATGAAAGATGGTAGATGACATGTATGTTCCCTTAAAACCTTGGTAATCATTATAACTGCTGTGATTCTAGATAGTGTAAACATTAATTTTACCTATGAATACTCCTGGTGAAATTATTTACCTGAAATAATATGCATGAATTAGCCTGCTGTGCATTTCAGATTTCACCAGATTTTTCACAGATCTCAATAAGAAAATATTTTGACAAAGACTAAGATACTCTTCTCATGCTGTTTTCAAAACTCTCCCTCTCTGAAGTCTATTCAGGAAATTCATTTAGTGAATTATTTGCAAAGCATTAGATGAACATATTCCAGAATAGGAAACGTAAAACATGAATCTATGGGGACTAAGATACTAGTTGGCTGGTAAAGTATTGGCCACACAAGTATGTAGTCCTGGGATGATTTGATCCCTAGTACCCACTAAAAAAAGAAAGAAGAAACAGGCCAATTTTTCTCTGCTTCTCTAATGCAAGTTTAGCACTCATTCCTCTTCCAAGCTGTTCAACATAAAGTTTTCAATGGTAACGTGATATGGTTAGCCCCTCTCCCTCCCTCCCTCCCTCCCTCCCTCCCTCCCTCCCTTCCTTCCTTCCTTCCTTCCTTTCTTTTGAGACAGTGTCTTCCTATAATCACAGTGGTTCTGGATTCACTATGCAGGCCAGGCTGGCCTCAATCTCACAGAGATCTGTCTCTCTCTGCCTCCTGAATGCATGGTGGTACATGCCTTTAATACTAATTTTTAAAGGGGGATGTTAATAAAATAACCCCCATCCAAAAACCAAAGCCAGGCCCTGCAAAGGAACTTTAGTCCTAGCACCAGGGAGGCAGAGAGAGAAGGATTCCCTGGTGCATCCTGACCAGTCAGTTTAGCTGAGTCCTTGAGTTCCAGGTTCAATGAGAGACCCTGTCTCCAAAATCTAGGTGGATATCAATTGAGGAAGACACTAGTTGACAATGTCTGGTCTCCATACATGCACACATATGCACTCACACACATGTGCACTCACAAACATAAGAAATAAATTTCAAGTACTTTAGGGCAAAACAAACTTCTCTAAGAAGATATGAAAATGTGTTCATATTTTATGTAGTTAAACATTCATCTTCCTTCTTTATCTATTCTAAACATTCCCCATTTCAATTTTAGATTTGTAGAGAAACAAAAGCATTGTTTAGCTCCTACATGGTGGTACAGTGTGTGTGCGTGGGGTGTGTGTGTGTGTGTGTGTGTGTGTGGTGTGTTTGAATTGTGTTCTAATTCAGTAATCTTTCATATTTGTTTTATGAGCTATCTCATAAAAAGAAGATGCACTCTAAGAATTAATTCAGGCTTATTATATAACTAATTTATATTCATTTTTTTTTTTGGTCTTTTCGAGACAGGGTCTCCCTGTAGCCCCAGCTGGCCTGGAACTCGTTCTGTAGACCGGGCTAGCCTTGAACTCAAAGATCCTCCTGCCTCTGCCTCCCAAGTGCTGGGATTAAAGGCGTGAGCCACCACGTTCGGCTATTCATTTTCAAATGTCAAAGATATAAATTGTAAAGTGAGACTACAACTCTAGGGACCAAGCAAATGACAGTCAGTACAATTTCCACCATAGTTTTTATCATTCACTTACTGATCGTCCACCTATTGGGACACACTGTATGCTCTCTGTAAGTGGAGAATGCTTCAAGTTGCTAATGATTTGTCTGAAACTTACCCAAAGCATTTGTATATATCCAATGTTCAATAATTATGTCTTAAACAAACACAAGATTTTTAAGCACAATGTTAGAGTTTATTCATATCTTATACAGCTTTTTTGAGATTTAAACTGGTTATCTGTACCTTTATTTCCCACTGAAATTTTCAACTTCTATAGTTAGAAGAGTTTAGTACTGCACATGGATCTAATAATTCTAATAATTTTAGAAAATACTTACTTTCAAATGCTTTGTGTTTGTCGGTGTTCTGTTTCAAAAATAAGTCATGTATTAATTGTCATAGTGTTCTAAAATAGGTCCTATTCTTTAGGCCTTTTCCAATAACAGTCATTACTGTACAAAAATTGACCATATTGTGACTAAGAAATTGTTCTCAAAGGAAAAGTGGCATACCACCTACAGAAGTTATTTTAGCTCCATGAGTCATTTAGAGTGCATTTGCCTTCTAATATTAATCTTATACTTCAGCTATGTGTTCTAGTAACACATTATATAGGTGTTATCTGAAAAGGATTTGAAGAGTGATATGGTTGCCTGAAATAATGACCGCGAAAATGTTCACAACTAAATTCCAGACACCTATGGGTTTCTCATATTATTTGTATTACATTTTACATGTCAGGTGGGACTTTGAAGATACTGTCTCTGATTATTTGTAGGACCAATGTCATCACAAATTTATTTACAAGATCACAAGAGGTAGTATGAGACCAGAGCTGAGAAAGAGAAATTGAGTGTGATCTACCGCTGGCATTGGGACTGAAAGAAGGCACTGTAGCCAAGGAAATTAAGCAGCCTCTAGAAGAGAAAACAGGGGAACTGATGAGAGGAACATGGCTCTGCAGACATATTCAGGAAGGAGAGAGAATAAATTTGTGTTATTTTTAACACACTGTTGGTAATAACTGGTACTGTAACATAGAAACTAATTCAAGTCATTTCACAAAAGTGTGTGAATAAAAATTTATATTTTAATTTTGGATGATGACTTTTGTACATCCTTTGAATTCATGCAAAGTAGATGTTAATTATATAATAATTATAATGGAGGTAGCTCCATTATAATTATTTTGCAAGAAGATGAAGTAATATTATATTCTAAGGCTAAGTTAAAATTATGTGGCCTTTATAGAAACCCAAGTCCTAAAATCAGATTTATTTCACATATAGAGTTATTTTTTTTACTGAGTATATAAAATATATCACAAACTAAGTCAATAAATATTAAGGTATAATGTAGATATTACATTTATATTTTTATTTGTTTAATACTAATCAAATAATTTTAACTCTCCTTTGCATGGTATGTTGAACTATCTTTTAGTGAAAAGAACACTTACAGTTGATAAGAACATGGGTAAGATTATCTGATCCTCTTGGTACTATGAACACATTAGTCCTTGCCATAGTTAGCTGTGGTTATCAACATGACACATCTGGGCAGAGCGAACCTCAACTTAGTCATTTCTTCCAACAGACTGGCCTATGGGCATGTCTGTGGGACATCTTCTTAACTATTGATTGATGCAGGAGGGTCCAGCCTACTGTGGTTGGTGCCATCTGCCTGTAGTTGGGTTTGGGCTATATAAGAAAGGCAGCTAGCAGCACGAGCCATGAGGAGCGAGTGAACGAGCAGTGATTTTCCATGGCTTCCCTCCATGAAGCACTGTACCTTAGGCTGACATAAATCCTTTCCTTATGTATACTGTTAATCTTGAGTAGTCGGCCCATTGGCCCCTGTGAAAATAAGTTGATGTTTTGGCTACTGTTCCACAAAGACCATTATATTAAAATGAGAAATGGAAGACATCTCTTAAATCTAAGAAATTAAGTCTGTGAGTGTATATAGGGAATTTTACCCATAGACAATCTCATAAGTCTATCTCCTAATCTGGAATTTAGAGGCATACCTCTTGTTTGTTTTGAGACCAGGTCTCCCTGTAACCTCAGCTGGCCTTCAACTCATCATATAGACCAGGTTGGCTTTGATATCACAGAGATCCACCTGACTCTGCTTCCTGAGTGCTGAGATGAAAGTCCTAGGCTGCCAAGTTTGATTTATAAATATATCTTTTTTATAAGTTTTTACTCAGCTTTTTGTAATTTCATAAAACAGCTCTTAATCAGATTTAGACCCTCTCCCCATCCATGCCCCTCCAAACATATTTTGTTCCACCTCAAAAATAATTAGTTTATGACAAGTGAATTTTGGTATTTCAACAAAGTGTGTGGTCTTTTATGTGCTTTATAAAATTCACATGATAGGTACCATCTACAAGAGATTGCAGTCAGACACTTACTTTTTTCCACATCAACCTTTGTTTTTTAAATCTCCACTTAAATGTTTCTCCCAAGATCAATCTAGAAATTTCATCTGTTGATCTAGTACACATGTTAAGCTTTAAGTTAATCTGTTATGCATTTCAAATATATCATTTTTGTTTCATAGGCATTCTTATTTCCACTTTGGCACTTAAAATATTTGTGTGGGACATGTTTACATATTTCCTTGAGCATACCTGTATTTCTCTGGAGTAATCTGATATTGAATGGCTGGTATGTCACTGGGCATGAGCTTCTCCCACGTTACTATCTACTGTGACAGTCCTCCTAAAAATGGATTCTGCCAATCTTACTCACTTCCTGGATCTCACAACACTCTGCAGAAAATATGCTCTTTGAGTGGTAAGCAGTTACTCTGCTTTTTAAAATCAGAGTATTGGGTAATAATTTACATAAAATATAGCTAGTTCAGTTGTCTAGGGGGAAGTTCAACATGATACACATGAATACATGAGAAAAACAAGGGTATCTAAGGTCCCTGTGATATAAAACCATTCAATTTTTATCAATTTACATCCTGTTGCAATCCACAGAATGGAAAGTGTATTCTATCTTCCGCATGTAATGCAAAATTTCTGTAAGAATTACTGAACACATTCTCTCAGTCCAGAAACTGTACACACATTTTTTTTTATTTTCTGTAAGAGTCTACTCTCATCCAACGAAGAGACTCACTAAATCCTGCCCAGCCCAGCCCTGAGCCCTCAAAGAGGTGGGCCTCCCGGAATCAAATCACTCCAGAAATGAGTATCTAACCCTTGTCATAATTCCACAAGTGTTCTCTGGTTACTGTTTTCTTATGGACATGGATCCAGTGGCTGAGAGCCACAGTTTACAACACCAGGCCATGCATGGTCATTATTTTAATAGAAGCACACTAACTAAAATTTTATTGGCTTTGCTTACAAGTATTTCTTTATGATATGTTAACTGAAATCTAAGGCTTCCTCATCTCCACTGTGGAATAACAGTTGTTCTCTTTCCTTAACAAAGCAACCTGCTCCTCATGAAATGTGTGTGTTGTGGCTTGTTTAAGCATCCATTGCATTGCCTGGCTTGACTGCTTAGAGCCATTCGAGTTTCCTTTGTGCACTTAATGGATATTAGCATCCATGACCCATGAGGCCTTCTGCAGCACACCCTAAGCTTACATAGGATGTTCAGTGGCTGCCATGCTCATTGCACTGCAAGTTCCAGCATTCTGTCTACTCTAGACAAGACTAAATCACTGCCAATCCCCATCTCTCTCTCTCTCTCTCTCTCTCTCTCTCACACACACACACACACACACACACACACACCACACACCTCCCCATCTCTCTCTCTCTCTCTCTCTCTCTCTCTCTCTCTCTCTCTCTGTCCTCACAAACACACACACACACACACACACCACACCTCCCCCCCCCCTCTCTCTCCCTTCTGCTTCTCTGTTTTACTGGCTCTTTTCCTGGCTGCTTTCTTTCCTTTCTGGCACAGCTTAAAAGGCACCTTTACAGAGAATCTTTTCTGTTGCTCTTCTCCAATTTTTCTCTATCAAGATCCTTTGTTTCTTTCCTAGAATGATCTTTATGTTTACTTATTTATTGACTAACATTCTTAGTAATGGGAACTCTGGAAGACAGGGCATTTGTCTTGATCACAATGCTTAGCACAGTGCCTGGGACTTAGTCTTAGCTCCATAAATATTTAATGAATGAATGGATGGATGAATGAATGAAACCCAGTTTACACAGACACGAACATACTTCACTTGGGGTTACTAATTCTTCCCCCATCTTCTGTCTTGAAGCATAATTATAATCCTATAGGTAAATTTTTTGCATTGATAATTCTGTTTCCCAGCAGGCATCTGCTAAAAAATTAGTCAGGAGTTGCACAAAAGGTAATGCCTTTTCCAATGCACACAGGGATAAAAGGGGAAAAAAGCATAAGCTAATGAAATTTCCTTCGTCTGCAGACTTTTAAACTGCTAATCAGCACAAGCAGCTTGCAGCAGACTGAGCACAAAAGGCTCCTGAAATGGCACATGTGCTAATTCCAGGTGATTTAATATGATGTGTCGCCCTAGTGAAAATATTGACAAAGAAGAACATGATTCCGAGTCTTTCTGCATCACTGAGTTTTGTGTCAGCGTCAGAGTTTCTATGGAGACAATTCCTATAAATCACCAGTAAGAAAGAAAACTGAGTGTGCTATCTACAAACTCCTGAAAATTAGAGAAATGAAAATTCTCTTGGTATAAATGGTCATATTTATTTGCCCTTTCCAAAAAAAAATGTATGATTCATTATGGTCATTGATAACCAATGCTTATGGAAGAAATACGTGTGCAAACACATTGCTGATGTCCTAAGCACCCAGCAGTAGCACAGAGTGCAAGTCCTTCTGGTAAAGGACAAGTCATGCTAAAGATATACAAGAACACAAGCCTTATATCTTTTTGAAGAGAAAACTTTGGTCTAATGTTGATTTATCTGTTGGTTAGGAGCTGTGCTTTGTGGTGCAAGGTATCAGGATGAAGTATCATAAGATTTATGAAAGATTCATTCATGTTATTTCTTCTGAACACATTAAAAATTATACAGGTATGAATCAGTCTTGCTTTTGTTCAAATTGGCTTATAGGATGGTTGAATTTGGAGTCACAGGACATCAACAACCATACATGGTATTTACAACAGTCAAAGATCTTCAGAGATACAATTGCATTGGTTTTATTATATTATATTGTATTATACTTATTTACTTATTTATTTGCATATCTATGTGTCCTAAGGATCAAACAGAGCCCTCCACATGTGAGACAAGTAAGTGCTCTACCATCGAGCAACATCCTCAGGCATTGGTCTTCGGAGACAAAGTTTTGCAATTTACCATAGTTTTGAACTGTGCCGAGTATGTATACGAAGTTGACCAATCTAACTGCCAATTGTCCTGTTGAAGCCTCCTCAGTGCTGGGTTACAGATGTACAATTATGCCAGCCTGCAATTTTACTCTAAGATGTAAAAAATTTAAATACCAGCAAGAATACTTTCTTCATAACACTTCAATTGGAATTTGTGTCTTTGAGACATCAGAAAAATTACTATTTATGTCTTTTGAGACAGGATCTTATCGTATAGCCCAGGCTAACCTTAATGTCCTATTGTCCTGCCTCATCTCCTGGAATGCTGGGATTGCAGACATGTGCACCGTGCCTTGCAAAACAGTTACTAAGAACTATCTGATTAGTTTCATGTCCTTAAAATACACTGGAAGTTTTTATGCCAGTTTTTATTTACATTTTCTCTTTTATTTTAGCAAGTAGGTTGGAATCTTATATTCTCATTTTTGTTATCCCTGAGATACGTAGTGTCACTAAATACATTAATCACACTAATTTCCAAAGGATGAGGCTATCATTTTACAAATTAGATAAAATTAGCTAATTCATGAAACCAATAAATAAGGAATTAGTAGAAATGCTGAATATGAAAAAATAATTTTGAAATCCTAAAGTGGTGAGTAGAAGAATCATTTAGTAGACAACAGTGGGCCTTCTTCACAAGCCAGGCTGTAAGCTTATGGCAGGGATGCTTCAATGAACAGAGCTATTCTATAATTAATCACCTAGTATGTGGCCAAGAGAAAGATGTCATTTTTGCTTCAAGTAAACATACAATAAATGCCTGGAGATTTTAAGAGGTTTTCACTTTGCTGGCAACTGCTTTGTGAGGAAAAAATAGCCTACGAGAGTGAACTCAACACAACTGTAGTGGCAGTGAATGCATGCATATGTGTATGTGTGTGTGTTGTGTGTACACTATGTGCTTAGATTCTCAACTGCATGCTTTTTAAATGATACTTCATCATAATTATCTTTTTACTGAATATTTGCAAATTTCATAAGATATATTTTGATCATATTTAGATCCATTACCTATCTATATCCCTTTTATACCCCAACCCTACACTGTTCATCCGTATACTCTGTAATATATAAGGCCTATCAAATCACATCTGTTCTTCCTGTGTATCCATCTTCTGGAGCCTGATTAACCTATCTAGTGTGAAACCTTAAGGAAAAGAAACTCTCTGTCTCCCAGTAGTCACTGCTTGCCTATGCTTCTTCAGCTAAGATTGGACCTTTTCTCCACATCTGGGCTTGGTTTTTGTCTCGTTTGAACTTATATGATTCTTGGCTGGGTGTGGTGGTGCACATCTTTTATCCAAGCACTTGGGAGGCAGAAGCAGGTGGATCTCTGTGAGTTCGAGGCCAGCCTGGTCTACATAGAGAACTCCAGGCTAGCTGGAACTAAAGGGACCCTGTCTCAAAAAGACCCCCCCCATAAAAAGAACTTATATGACTCTTGTGCATGTTGTCACCATTGTTGTGAGTTCAGATGTGCACCTTGTACCCGTGACTACAGCTACCCAGTACCTTAGCACTAGGAAACGGTTTCTTTATGGCCATCAATGGCTGTAATTGTCTTATTAGCTCTACACGATTCATCTTTGCAAGAAATTCCTTCATAAAATAGATAGAATATTTCACATCCCTGTAACCATTGATTTAAAAAATTAATAACAAAAATACTGTCCACTGAGTATTGAATAAGTTATATCTTACATAATTCTAGAAATAAATAAAAAATTTCCACAGTACTCAACAGAGTAGAATGCACTACTGATTAATGTGCTATCCAAAGCAAGGGAAAATCCATTAATAATCATACAGTGGCCTTTAATCCCAGTACTCAGGAGGCAAAGACAGGTGGATCTCTGTGAGTTCAAGGCCAGCCTGGTCTACAAAGTGAGTATCAGGCCAGCTGGGACTACAGGAAGAACCTGTCTCAAAAATACCAAAAAAATCATACAGTGGGCATTGAACTTACACATTTATTTTAAAAAAGAAATACCTAAAAAAATTGGGTTTTATTAAAATGCAATATAGAGGCAATAATATTATTTGCTTTCTCGATTAATGTTAAATATTGATAATGTACATAGAACAAAGATATCTTTAAAAAGTCCAATTTTAAAAAAGTCCGACTTATTTTACTTCAATCACGGAGAAACATTATATACATACAAACAGAAGTAAAGAGAACCCTGACATTCCACATTGAATGACCATATTGTTTTTGGAGAGTTTATTTCATATCTGTACTATATCTAGAAAATGACCACAGGATATGCTTCCCAGCCTTGTCTGAACATCCAACAGTGAGAACTAGGACCCTAGAAGAAACCACAGTATATAGTTTACAATTTTCCTAAGTGCAGAAGATAAATTAACCCAGCTGAAAAATAAGACAGGCACTGTGGCTTTTTGGTGGGTCATCTCAGTTCTGGAAAGAACTTCAACAGGTCAATGGAACCAAACATCACTATGAAGGCTGTGGAGATCCACATCAGCCTCTCTCCCAAATAAGCAAGGGGGATGCTGACTTCCAAACATGGAGGCTACGAAGGCAGCTCTTTACCATCTTTTTCCACCTGCATTTGGCTTTCTCTGACTTCATCCAAATTAGGATGGAGTTCTTGCTATATAAAAAAGGAACTTGAAAATATGTCAAAATTTATCTCTTCAGAAGGTTCTTTCAAATGCTGCCTGATTACACTACGATATATACTGCTAAAAATTAAATGTTCATTAAAGAGCTTAGATTTTTTTTTCCAGAGAGATGATCACAAAGGAATTCCTTCTTTGTTTTTTTCAAAAGCAAACATCTTCTCCAGTCTTCCAAAGAGTGCCTAATCTGGAAGCAACTATTATTCTGTAGTCTGGTCACCCATATCATACCATATAAATATTCCTGATACATTTTCTCTGTCTACATTGTATAACCCTTGGGTCTTGTGCTCTTTTTAGGTCATTAATTAAACTGGATCTCAAAAATATGTAGAAAGTTCTGGACTCAGGACAAAATTAAAACTATCCCTTTTCTATTTTGTGGACATTTATTTGGAAGTGACTGTGAGTCTCTTGAAACAAACAAGTATTCCTCAATCTCCCTAAATTCATCTCTCAACATAGTGGTCCTCACAAACCAGGAATATCATAGATTTTCATTTAATGATTAAATATGGAAACAAATGAGGAAAATGAGAGACAGAGAGTGTGACTTTATTCTTAGGGGTTGTCTCATGTAAGGATGAGGTCTTGTCTGGCTAGAGTGGGACTCACACTCCACCATCCTGACAACTCCTTTGAGGATCTGGGATGGATGACAATCCTGTTCACTGAATGAGGCCCCATAATCTGAGGGCTCCTTTTTGATGTACCAGGCAGATACCACACCTCCTAACACTCCTGAGAGTTCTACTGCTCTGGTAGGAGCCATGTTGTCCCGTGCTTCCCAGGGTATCCCCTGAAGAAAAAATAATAATAGTATGTGACAACAGTGCCTTTTTTAATAAAAGGAAAAGGAGGAGCTGTGGGGATTGCATTTGGCAGAAACACTTAGGAAGTCAGCTGGCAACCCCCAGCCCTCAGGCCAGAGTCCTGCTGATTTCCTTCTCGATATTGAAACCTGTCTTTTGCCACTGTCTTTGATGCTTTGGGCAAAACATTGTCACATTCTTGTAGTGATCTGGAATATATGGTGTAAATTCCTATGCCCCAACCCCCAGTCTTACCTCACAAGGTCCAGTATAAATACCCCAGACTGTAAAAATAAAGTTGAGTTATTCCTCCATGGAATTTCTCCTGGCCTTGTTTTTGAGTCCATCCTTTCCTTGTTCTTTCTTTTCCCCCTTTCTCCAGGCTTTCAGTATCTCTCCCTTCCTCTCCCTTCCAGGGCTAAGACTCAGGTCACAGACCAGCAGGCTGGAGTGAGCCCAGGGCACTTGCAGTCTTGGGAAACTGTGGGCTCTGGTCAAAGGGAGGAAAAACATCGAAGGGCAACAACTGGCGCCCAATGTGGGGCAAAGTCTTTCACAAGACAAGAAGGAAACAGGTATTGTCTATGGTTCTTGGACATCTGCCCATGTCTGGTTGTTTCTCTCAGCCCTGTGTCTCTCTTGAGAGAGGCACACTTTTAAGGGTCTCAGGCACCTTCCTGTGTTGGGTTGTCTCTCTCAGCCCTGTGTCTCTCTCAAGTGAGGCACAGTTTTATAAATATTTTCAGAGGATTCAGAGAAGGGAAGTTTAAGCCCCCCCTCCTTTCCTTTTATTAAAAAAAAGGCACTGTGTTCACATAGTGTTATTATTTTTTCTTCAGGGGATACTCTGGGAAGAGCAAGCTAATGCAGCTCCTACCAGAGCAATAGAATTCCCAGGTGTGCTAGGGGTGTGGCATCTGCCTGGTACATCAAAAAGGAGCCCTCAGGATATGGGGCCTCATTCAGCAAACAGGATTTGCCCATCCCCAGCTCCGCAAAGGAGTTATTGGGACAGTGGAGTCCAAGTCCTGCTCTAACTAGACAAGGCCTCATCCCTACAGTCTCAGGTTCTTTTTCTGTTGCTTTGATAAAAGTCCTTTATAAGAACAATTTAAGGGAGAAGAGTTTACTGTGGCTCCCACTTCAAGGCAGATCACCACGGGAAGCCAAATCCAAAGGAACTTACAGCAGCTGGTCACATAACACCCACATTTGGGAAGAAAAGAACACATGAATTCATGCTGTGCTCAATTCCCTTTTACTATTTCTATAGTCTAGGATTCCAGCAAAGGCGGAATACCACCCAGTGTACACGTATTCCCACCTCAGTGGCTTATTCATTCTAATCCACCAAAGACATGGCCAGAGCCCCATCTCCCAGGTGACAATTAACATTAACTATCACAGGGGCGTCTTACCCCTCCAGAATTCAAATGACTGTATCTGTAATACCCGCAGTATCATTAGTCTTGGGTTGATCTTAGTATGTGCTCTGCACAGAACTTCAGTGAATAGTCATGGGAATGTCCATTCCTAGAAATCTTCTGTCCATGTTACTTAACTACAAAGTGCCAGAATCCCAGATAGGTATTAATATGACCTCATCAGCACTTTAACTACATATCTCTTGATTATTAAGGATGGAGTAGAACTCAAGCCCATGCCCACTAAGCAGGCAGCCATATCATCTAGTTAAAATTTAATGAAATTTAGCTACTTTCTTCCTATTCATGTTTGTAGTTACTTTTCATGGTTGGCCACTGACAATGGTATTTCATTTCCACTAGTGAATCAAAATGTCCATTGAAAATCAGTATACATTTTTGAACAAGCCAGTTAAAATTTTCAGAGTATTGTAGAAGATGTCACAAACAGAGGCACAGGTAGATAATGCACTTTGGGGCAGCAGGTCTTAGAGAGGCCTAAGAGTCTCTAGTGATCAGTTATTTCAGGAAGAAAAGGCAGCTGAGTCTGGGAACAGAGAAGCTTAGAAGGAGGAGCAAGGGGGCTCCTTGTCAGAGACAGTCTCTAAGGGTACAGGAAGAAGAGAAGAATAATGAAGCCCAAGTGCCACTGAATGTGGAAACCAAATGTGACAGTTACTTGGCCTGTAAAGCCATGGGGAGCCAGGGGAGATTTTCAGGAAGTAAGTGACACTGTGGTCAAAGTGACAAGCGAGAAAGGGGATTTGAACAGTGACATTTAAGCCTTAGTGGAGGGGAAAGACTCTAAAAGCCAGAAATCCGGTGAGGTTTGCAGCCAGTCTAGTGATTAGAAGGCAGAACAAGGAATTTTCCAGAATGGCTAGGGAGGAAATAAATCTCTGTGTGTCGAGGAGGAAGTTGAAGCAGGTTTTGTAGTAGTTTAAAAGGATAGGAAAGGACAGAGAATGGCAAGTTGCTAAAGCAAGACTACAGAAAAGTGATCTGTGCTATAACAGAAAGTGCCGCACTTTGTCGGAGGAGACTGTGGGAACATGGGGGATTACGCATTTCAATAGCCAGAGTAAAACAATTTTATTATGTGAAACTCAACTAATCCTTGCTACCCTCTGGCCATCAGATAGTTCTCATCGACAATCTCTGACACTGCTTTAAGTGTGCGTATATGTGATCTAAGAACTCAGAGTTAATGTTAATAAAGCTTCAGGTTATATCAACTCAACAATTAATTTCTTCAAGGCACTTGCAGAACAGGGCTGGAGAGATGGCTCAGTGGTTAAGAGAACTGGCCGCTCTTCCTGAGGAGCCAGGTTCAGTTCCTAGCACCCACATGGCAGGTAACAACCACTTCTAATGTTTTCTAGGGGTTCTGATACCCTCTACTGGACTCTGTAGGCATTGAATACACAGTACACTTACATGCATGCAGGCAAAACACTCATACTCATAAAATAAAAATAAACAATCCTAGAGAATCTTTTAACTAAATTTCCTTTAAAAATCTACCTCTGGGTTGAAGATCCTATGATGATAATGACTAATTAAAACTTTGTTATTTTTCAGTTAGAGTGATGCAGATGAAGAGCCACAATTATCCTGGACTGTCTTTGTTTCTTTCAGTAGCCACTTATTGCTCACATTTTGTCTGATGCAATAGCCTTCTGACTATCTTGTAAAACTTCTGGGATATATTAACAGATAAGTAGATTCAGAAAGCATCTGAAGCTTATAGCAGGAATTTCCACACTTTGCTGTAAGCTGTTTACCTACTGTCTCAACCAATGTATTTAGCAAATACCTTGATTGATGCCTTTCTTTTGTTCCCAGGGGAACAGTGAGCAACCTGAATCCTTGTTTTTGACCTATGGTCACTCAGAAAGAATTATCACTTATTCCATTTGGAGTAAGAGAGATGTATTTTCTATTGACACTCTGCATAAGGCTGTCATTAAAATAAGGAAAAATATCTGACAACCTGTGTTAGGAATAGTACTACCATGCTTATGTAACTAATTATCATAAACCTTAATTGAATGATACATAAACATGGGAGTTTCCATTCAGAGGTACTTCACTGTATTAACAATGTAGAATTAATTTTGCCACAGTGTAGCATTTCACAGTACATATACTTCCTTTACCATTAAGATAGCTTATGGTGAAATTCCCCAGCTTTTTTTTTTTTTTTTTGGTTATTTTGTCATTGTTACTTTGTATTGTTTCTGTTTTCTTGTGAAAGGACAAAAAATTAAAAAAAAACAGTTAATAAAAAGATAGCTTATGGATTATGAAAAACATATTATAATATTCTACAACTGTTTGCCAAGACTAGAGGGGGCATCTTGTGTTTATCATAAGGAAGATAAAGCAACAGAGGCCTAAGAATTATAGTACATGTGGCTCTGTAAGTGCTGTAAAAAATTGAATGACATACAGGGAAGAATGTGTCAGCAAGATTTAGAGAAACAGCTTGGTAGCAACTCTTCATCCATCATCAAGGAACATTTGAAGAGAAAGGAGTAGCCCAAGGAAGCTCCCCAGGAATGTATTCTTGACCTGCTTCTTCCTTTGGACTCCCACAGCACTGCAGGAAGATGTAAGAACTATGGTCCCTTACTACTCATTAGTCCATTTCCATTATAGCTGTGCTCCACTTCGGAGAGCTACAGGTAAAGGAATCCTGCAGTCAAGTACATCATTATCATTTCAAGACAGAATGCCTGATCTGGTTTTCACTGTGGCTTTCCAGGTTCTCCTGCCTGGCACCTGCTTCCTTGAATAATCTGAGTATCTGATCTCTCAGAGTTCTCTGCCCATCAGAATCTGCTAGGAGAATTACTGGATCTCACATGTCATGTCAAAAATATTTTCAAGAGTAATGGAAAAGAGAAAGGGTATATTTGAACACATCAGGGCAAATATGATCTGAGAAGCTTCACCCTACACAAGAGGCTGAGTCTACAGTGTTCTCAGCCAACACAGTCCAACCTTCCTCTCACTTCCCTCTGTTCTGGGTTCTAGGGTACAGCATGCTTGAAAAGCATTTGCTGAGTATGCATAAAGCCTTAGATTCAATCTTTGACATGAAGCAAAATAGGAACAATAAAATATACACACGAATACACATACACACACACACACACACACACACACACACACACACACACACATACATATCCACACAGTGAGAAAATAGGACCACCTCAGTGTAGGAAGCTTCTCTTGCAATCTGTGGCTCCTCAGAAGGATATTTGGCCTCATGGGAAGACATATACTAAGAATGCGGTTGCTATAACGGAGAATACTAAGAGAATGCCGATATTTCAAGTTTCTAGGAAAGTGTAGGAGCCATAGTAGATTCCGTGGCCGATATAACAGGTACAGCACAGTCCTGTTAAAGGAAGGGGAGCAGTGGCCACCTGTGGCCACTGTGGGAAACTGACCCCTTAATGCAGAGGTCAGATGGTTACTTTTGTAACCTGACCTGAGAGGTACTTCCAACTCAGGTCCTTAGCCTGGGAAGTGGAACCCTTCCCATCTGGCAGTGATATTCCACCTGCCCATAATCTGCTGGTTTCTGGACAGGAATTTCAGGCTGATGGCTGATGGCCGATCTTCAGCCTACACCCACTCACAATCTGCTCCACAGCTTGGTGATCTGATTAGTCTCCATCCAACCCCATACTAGTTTACCAGGTCAGAGATCTGATAGATCCCCATCCAACCAACTAGCAACCAACACTTGAAATCCAAGCTTGCTTAGGCCTGTATATTTGCACAAAATAACAGATCACAGAATTCTGTGTAATGATGGTAATGACACCCTCTTCTGACCTCCGCAGCATTGCAGGACACAGATGCACCTACCTACATGCAGACTGTACGCTCCTACACATTAAAAAAAAAAGTGTTACTGCTCTTGCAGAGGACTTAAATTTGGTTACCGGTTACTGACTACAGGTGACTCATAACCACTTATAATTCCAGCTCCGAGGTATTCGATGCCCTGGCAACTAAAAATAAAATAAAATTTTAAAAATGAAGTGGGGGATAAAAAAAGAGTGTTCCCTTAGAACACAGAGCTCCCTACAGACTTTTTTCCAACCTTGTAGTCATTTGTGGTGATAGTACATCATAGTACATCACAGGAATTGTCTTTATTAGCTTACTGTCAATAGATCAAAATGTCTGAGATAATGCCAATTATAAGAGACATGGTTTATTTTGGCTCACTGTTTTGGAAGTTCTACACCATGATTGATTGATCCTTCACTGTGAGCCCCTGGAGAATGAATTCATCATGGTAGCAGTGTCTTGAAAGCAAAACTATAATCCTCATGGCCAGGGGGCAGAAATCAGTGGAAGAGAAGAGGTTAGGTCTTATTAACCCTATGAAAGTCATAGTCTCAAAGACCCAACGACCTCAAACTAGACCTTTTTCCTGACAGTGCTACCATCTTACCACAGAGGCACCTTGGGCACATCGTAATCTGTTTGATAATTATGTTCATTGAAATAGCTTTGTTTCCATTTCTTCCAATCTCCTCTAATAGAATCTTCCAGAAACAGGCCTGGATGGGGGCTTCTATTGAATTTTGACTTTCTCAAAACAAGTCTTTAAGAAAATTATTGAGAATACAGTTTGAATCTTTAGAACCCCTGACCATCATAGAAAGAACCATGTCCTTTCCAGGAAGGCCAGTGTTGACCTGCCACATGAAAAGCAAGAGGAGCCATGAGGGCTCCCTGTTCCCTTCCTTACCACAGCATCACACATAGTAAAGCTATGATGGACCACTAGCTCACCCCAGTTAGGCCTGAATAGCACCACAGGATCCCAGATGTTTCCAAATGGGATAGAAGATACCAGTCAGAGCCCTGCCCAAATTCCTAACCCAAAATGTGGACACTTTGTGGAGTTATTATTCTGGGTTATGGGTTAGTTTCATATGTATATAGATAAGGGGAGAATAGCTATAATTTTTCTTATGTTTATTTTATTTTGTGTGCATGAGTATATCTATCCCTTGCATGGATGTAAAGGCACCTGTGTTGTGAAATGTTCATGGAAGTCAGAAGAGGGTACTAGATCCCTGGAACTTGAGTTACAGATGGTTGTTAGCTACTTTGTGGGTGGTGGAAATCAAACCCAGGTCTTCTTTAAGAGCATCCAATGCTCTTAACCACTGAGCTATCTCTCCAGCCCTCCCCCCATTTACATTTTATATACCTGGTTAAATTATTGAGAATCATCTGTCAATATTTGCCCCCACCCACATTTCCTGATACTTACCTACTTAATAACAAGCTGTTTGTTTCCTTCCCATATAGCACCCTGTGAATCATAAATGCAAAATATGCATCTGCTATCCTGGGCCATGCTAGTTTGTAAAGGCCCTTCATTTTGGCCTAACTGCAATAATTCCAGTAACTATGGTAATTTGCATTTTGAGAAGTAAAGTAACTTGTCCTCTAGAATCGAGTCATTGCTGTCCCATTGATTCCTATTAATCACAACCAAGAAAGGTGTTTATTGATCACCTCACATTCTTTTTTTTTTTTTTTTTTTTGTCTTTTGCGAGACAGGGTCTCCCTGTGGCCCCAGCTGTCCTGGAACTCGCTCTGTAGACCGTGCTGGCCTTGAACTCACAAAGATCCGCCTGCCTCTGCCTCCCAAGTGCTAGGATTAAAGGCGTGCACCACCACACCTGGCTTCACCTCACATTCTTTAACTGAAGACTTACTGGACACTCATAGCCTTGGCTAACTCTAGACAGGAAAAGAGGCCTTTTCAATCTCCTTCCCACCCCTTTCTATGAAAACAGTAAGAAGCAACTGCCACTCAACCAAGTGGGCCTGATCTCTCCTCAGAGGCACATCCATGCTGCTGTCTGCCACTCTGTCTATGGGGTTATTTTTTTTTTTCTATTAAATTTTTAAACATGATCCTGGCATGGAGATGCTTGTACTCAGGAGGCAGAAGCAGGCTGATTTCTGTGAGTCTGAGGACAATCTGGTCTATGTAGGAAATTGTAGGCCAGCCAGAGATAAGTGTTAAGAACTTATCTCAGAACAAACAAACAGATAATAAATAAATAATCTATTTCAGTGTCCCTCTTGAGCCCTTAACCCAAAACCTGTGTCGTGCAATGCTGCAGAGGTCAGAAGCGGGTCTTGGATTCCCCTGGAACTGGAGCTCTCCTAGAATTGGAGTTACAGATGGTTCTCAGACTCCATGTGGGTGCTGGGGATCGAACCCGGGTCCTCTGCAAGAGCAGTTGGCGCTTCCAACTGCTAGGCTATCGTTCCAGCCCCCCACTATTAATTTTAATAATGAGCTATGAACTTTGTAATTCAGGGTCCTAACTACAATTTTCAGTATTTGTAGACTGGACATAGATACATAATGTTCTCAGTTTTTACTATTAATTTTAATAATGAGTTATGAACATTGCACAGACATCTCTCATGCACAAACATCTATACAGCCATCCACTTGAGTCCATTTCATTCCTGGCATCAAGACTAAATAATGAAAAAGATGGTAGACTGCAACCTTCAAAGAGAGTAAACTACAACATAAATGCAGATAAATAAAAGCCAAGGTGTTAATGATCCATTTCTTATGTAAACCATAAAATAAAATATGCAGTCCAACTTTTTCTCATAGAGGATAGAGATTAGTGCCCTGTTTAGATCAGCTTGGCAATGATGAAACACAATTCTGTCCCTTCTTTCCAGCTCTGAATTTGGAAGGGCAATGGAAGAGGAATGCATGCTTAATTGAGGCAGTAAATAGTAGGCTGTAGCAGATTGTTTTACTGTTAAATACAGTAATGGGTTTTTAATGGCTGCTGTCCAAAATTACACTGGAGAAAAATGGTTTATTAGTAATAATAATAGCTGACACCTTTATCTTCAAAGCACTTTATAAATATTAGCTCATCAATCCACCAGCTGCCAGTGAGAGGCAGTGGAAAATGCTCTTCCTGTCCTCAGTTTACAACGTGGTGAAACGGGGAACTAGAAAACAGTTTTCACTCGGTTTTGTGTATAGAAGTCAATTTCCAATTTAAAAGATTTTTTATCAATTTTTAAGCATGAATAGAAGGCATTGACTCTGATGATAGGTAGATCAGCAGCCCTTTTACTTATTTATTTATATATTTATTCATTTTCTGAAAGGACTGTGGTTAAGGTCAATTTCAGTTAGTTGAACTTGATTTACCAAAGCATACATAAGTTACACCTGAATATCTCAGTGCTGGTTCTTTATTATATTACTTCAAGCAAGTCAATTGTGCTCAAAATTTATTCAGCCCGAATCAATTACAGGCAGAAACTTGTATGCATACAAAAATAAGATTGTTATTGAGAATCTTTGAAATCCATCTCCTCTGGGAATTTCTAGAGGTCAGAAAGCAAAATGGAATCCAGGTCAAATTTAAACACTTTGAGTTTGGTTTCTATTTTTATCCATTCACTCAGATCTCTACAGAAAATACTAAATCCCTCATATCAGTTAACAATAGCAAATAACTCCAAGTAGACGATTAATTATTCATGCAAGTGTAGGCTAAAGATGCTAAAATTATTATTTTGTTTGCTCATTGCAATGGCAATATTCCCAAATTCTTGTCATTATATAATTCATAAAGTACTCTTTACGCCATTACATTGTAAGCCAGTGAATGAATTCTCTGCTGTGGTATCAGATGCATTTTAAAAAACAAGTTAATAAAAATATTTAGCCGGGTGTGGTGGTGCACACTTTTAATCCTAGCACTCGGGAGACAGAGGCAGGTGGATCCTGAGTTCAAGGCCAGCCTAGTCTACAAAGTGAGTTCCAGGACAGATGGGGCTACAGGGAGACCCTGTCTCGAAAAGATCAAAATAAAATAAAATAAAATAAAATAAAAATCTTTAAATTTATAAGACACTTTGAGAAGCCAAGTGCTCTCCTCAAGACATGCAAGCAGAAGTTAAACATAAGTATTATAGCTTATGTAGTCAAAGAAGATGGAAGCTCTCCTCAAAGCAAGAAACAACTATATTCTTGACAGTGTCTATTACATGAAAAATGAAGCTGTTGGAGTCACTCAGCATTTACCGTTATTTATATTATGCACACATATTATGCTTCTGCATATTCCAAACTAAAAAAAAAAAATTAAGCAAAACTTTTTGAAAATTTCCAAGTACACATAGTACTTCTTGAAAAGAGATGTATTTCATTCCCTTTTAGGGAAATTACTTTAACTGGCAGGTGCCAAGAAAGATACTCCTGTTATTAGGACCAAGCCATTTTCAAAAGAAGCAAGGCTGTGATACAGTGTCTGCTATCTTTTTATGTTACTCCAGAATGGCAGATGGACCCTTATGGAAATGCCAGACATGTAAGGCAACTGATTACCTATATGACCACCACCGAGACATGAGAGAAATCCATGCATATTGAATGTATTAGAAATATTTCTTCAAGAACAAAGAACTAGTAAAGATGATAATAAAGGCTTTGGAAAGAGCAAAGGTTGACTTTTATATGCACATGTATTTAGGATCTGATCTAGGAACTACCAGAACAAGCCATGTCTGTGAGACACAATAGTAGAGGGAAAATCAATGTCCCTGTGATGGACAGTGTTAACTGTCGATCAGTTGAGTCTAGAACCACCAGAGAGACAACCCTATAGGCACGAATGTGGAAGATTATCTTGACCAGGTTCATGGAAAGAAGAAACCCTACTAACTGTGGGCAATATCGGTCCCTGGGTTGGGTCTTGGACTGCATAAAAAGGGGAAAGCTATCCGAGGTGCAGCATGCACCCAGAGCATTCTGCTTGACTGTGAATGCACTGCGCCTGGTTACCCAGAGCCTCTGCTGCCTTCTTAACTTCCCCATTATGAAGTTCTGTACTTGAAACTGTGATCTAAAATAAACTTGTCCTCCCTTAAGCTTCTTTTTTTCAGAGTACTTTATCATTGCAACAAAAAGGATGTTGAAATGGTAGAGTGAACTGAAAACTACCATGGAGGCTGGGGAGAAGAATTAGATATCTCTGCCTTTGAGTCTGTACACTGCTACTTGAAAACCATATTGTATAATTTTGGACAAGTGCCATTCTAGGTCTGTACTGGCCAGCTTAGAATGGAGCATTTCTGACAGTAGTTCTTTCCTCCAATTGCTGATGTGGAGATTTCAAAATACTAGGAACCACTTGAAAATGATAAATGGAGGCTATTTAAGTATTTTCTGTCTCAGCCTTAGTTCTATCTCATGCATAAAGGGGTTATTCAATAGGTTTTATTTGTTGTTTGTTTGTATATAGAGTCTCCATGTGAAGCTCACCTGGAATTTGGGATTCCTCTGCCTCCACCTCTGCCAAATTCAGTACCACCACACCCATTTCAATAAAAGTTTTTGTAAGGGCTAATTATTTTCACTGTCTCATAGGGTATGCCCACCTCCAAAACCCTAGAAATAAGTATAGAATTGAGTAATTTTTCAGTATTTGCCTTGATTCATTGCAGCCTTCAGTAGTTCACATGGTATGCCTGATTTTGAAAAAACAAAAAGTCACTATTCCTTGTACATTTCCTCTTCTTTAAATAAGATATCAAGTAAGGAGCTATGACAGTCTAGGGCAGGTCTTCAATTAGGTTACAAATATGAGCATCCATTCCTGTTTCAGCATTGCTGGGCTGAAACTACTTGACCATCAATTAGTTCCTTACCTGTAAAATGGACTACAACCCTTCCCCTTTTTGTTGACCATTTTGTTATAAAAGTCAAATCATATAAGGGGGAAAACATTCTAAAAAGGATACAGCACTTGAATGATGAAAGATTTTAAGATTCTGAAATGACCATCCTCTTAAGTAATTTTTTAAATTAATGGAAACAGTTTCAATTGGTACATTCTCCAAAAAGGTTAATATTTATTTTCTTCCTTGCCCTTTTTTGTATATGAAAAGATTTATTTATTTTGGATGTATCAAAATGTAAGACATCCCATAATGAGTGGGTTTTGTCACTTTGATTCTAATTTAGCAAAGGTCTGCAACACTCTAATTCATTGTATCCAAAATCAACACTAATAGCAGCCTCAAAAATTGCCACATTCTTCTAATCCATTTATGTTCTATTACAGTAAAGAATACATCTCTTAGCCTCTGAGATACAAATTGTGTGTCAGCGCAGCCCTGATCTATTTCTTTTTTTCTTGCATATGTAACTATGCCAAAGGTAATTATGCCCACTGCACAGATCCATGTATCCAGGTGACATAATGTCTCATTGTCACTCTTAGCTGAGACTCACTCCCACGCACAGCAATACCCACCCCCACATTATAATCACCACTTACAGCAACATTTTCTTAAGGAGAATGTCTACTAAAATGCAAAGCTGTTAACCATAGAAGGTACCGTTGGCACTTTTGTCTCTAGTATTTCAGCTACTGTCTTGGAAGCAAACATAATTCAAGGGAATTGACATTTTTTTCTGATTTGGGGGCTACGATTGAAGCCCATTTCTGACCACGACCATATATCAGGGGTGATGAGATGAAATGCAGGAGAAAGGAATGACTAAAGACAAGGCTTGAAGATGGACCTGAATGCAAATATAATATTTGGCTCCAGGGCAATTAATGCTTTCTCCTTCATTACCCACATTCTATAAATTGGAAGCATCCATTTCACATCTATTGTCAACCTTTCTCATTCCTGCTTGATTCTGGGAGAGATGACCTCTGTCATCAACTAGACCTTCACAGCTTCTAACTGCAAGTCATTTTGGCCCCTCTTCAAAAGAAGCAACTGCTACCAGAGCAGAAAGATGGCATAAGCATGAGAATAGAGAGAAATGATGTGCTTTTTTCAAAAGCCACAGGTTCTTCCTGGCAGATCTTCCCCCAAGCTACCGTTCTTCAACTTCCAGTAAGGTCTGTTGTTACTTTAGGAGAAAGGCCAGTCATATCTCCACAGATGTTCAACAACCTCACGTGTTCCCTTGTCCCCCTAACCATGTTCAAAGAAGTGGATCCTTCTTTCAAATCACTTCAACTAATCCTTTAGAATTATATAGCAAAAATGTCCAACATAAATGCAAGAGAAAGCCATGATTTTTTCAGTCTTGATAAAATAGTGTGAGTCTTTTAAGACTCCCAAGAAAACTAGTCGTTTGGTTCAGACACTTTCTGTCACTTGGACATTCAGCTGGAGCAATGTGAATCATTTTCCTAGCCAAGATAGGAGTAGAAAGTTTAGAAACTCTACTTTTCACACATTAGATACAGATTTTAATTAGACCTTCTTTGGGCCAGCCAGACAAAATTAATATTCTGATTATATTCAATTTAAATGACATTTGATTTGAATCCCAAATAGATTGGCTCTTCTTTAAAAATGGGTCTAAAGCCAGGTGTGGTGGTGCAAGCCTTTAATCCTAGTCCTTGGGAAGCAGAGGCAGGTGGATCTTTGTAAGTTCAAGGCCAGCCTGGTCTACAGAGTGAGTTGCAGGACAATTGGGGCTACAGGGAGACCCTGTCTTGAAAAGACCAAAAAAAAAAAAAAAATGGGTCTAGCTTTTTTGTAAGCTGAAACTTTTATGTATAGCAAATTAATAGAACATTGATTGTTCTCCTTCTCTCACTTGCAATTAACTTTCAGACTTCCAAAATTCTAGAAGTTGTGATCTTTGGGCCTGTTCTAAATATATTAATTTAATGTGATGTTTCATTTTGGTGTGGCTTACTCCAGTCATCTGCAAATTAAGGATAATGGCTTATTTCCTACCATCTCAACAGAAATGTCTGGTTGAAGAATGAAATTATAAATAGTAAATGAAAAGCTCATTTGAGTTTTTTTTTAAATTTTATTTATTTTTTGTATGCATATGAATGTACTGTCTGCATGCAGGTCTATGCACCCGTGTCATACAATGCCGAGGAGGTCAGAAGAGGGTGTCGGGTTCCCCTGGAACTGGAGTTCTCCTGGAACTGGAGTTACAGACGGTTCTCAGCCTCCATGTGGGTGCTGGGGATCGAACCCGGGTCCTCTGCAAGAGCAGTTGGCGCTCTTAACTGCTAGGCTGTCTCTCCAGCGCCTCATTTGAGATTTTTGATGAACAAAATGCTGTTTAAGACAAAAAGTTTAGCAAGAAAAACCTCAAGGGTTGGCCAAAGCTTTTTTTTTTTTTTTTTTCCAACCACATTTAATAACACAAGCATAACTGTGAGTCAATTCTCAGGCTCACAGCATCTTAGGGGAGACTACACAAACCCAAAACAGTCGTGGCAGGATATTGGAATCTTACTACAGGCCCAAAGGTGTTGACTAAATGGATGTAGGATGATAGTTTAAACAGTTATCTGGCTAATTCTCATTTTAGTCAAGCTTAAAACACCCTGCTCATAGGATCTTTAAATATCCCACACCATCACTTTCATGTATGTGCATGTATGTAATATGGAAAGCATTTGCTTGTATCATTCATTGGTCACAGCTCACATATGTTCACATACACAGGCACACACACATCTATCTGTTTTATTAATTTACACTCTAATAATGATAAAGTTAATAATGAATTAAAAAGTCACAATTTAATGAGCAATTAATATGTGCTACTGAGTTGTCCACAGACTGTTCTACATAGTATGCATAATAACAAACATGACCTAAGCATATATGTAATTTTTTATAAATAAAATTGATCTTAGGACAAAAAGGCTTAGCTACAGCTACACACCTGTGAGTTGGCAAGTTTAATTTTGAAGCCTGGTAGTCTGAATAAAAGCTATTGTGTTTAACCACCAGGACAAAGGGCTTTCCCCTGTGCCAAGCACTGTAAGGATTTATGAAGTGCATAAAATGGAATGCAAGCCTTCAAACAATTTACAGTCTGAGAATGGAATTGTGATACACACTACAATTCATAGGCTGCAGAGAAAAATGATTGTAATTCTTGGAGTTAGGGAAAAGGGGGATCAGAAGAGGGTAGTTGGTGGTTGTGTGGAGCCCCTACTTCTGTAGCCAAGGAGAAGTAAGATGCTTTCAAAGACCAAAAAGAAGATGGCTTGTCTAAGAAGCTCAGGTCAAAGCACAGAATGTGTTTATGTAATTTCCGAACCCAACACATTTACATTGTTATCATTATCTGCCAGCATCATTTGATTGGATCTTCTATCTACCTTAAAGTTACTAAATTGTTGGTTCAGCAGGCACGATAAGAATTTATCTCATAGTTTGAAGAATTATCTCCTCAGATTCTATATTTGATTCTTATTAAAATTGTTTTCATAAACACACACACAGTTCTACTAATCTGACTTTGAAAAGAGCTATACTATTTATATTCTTTTGGTAAAAACAAGTTGTGGGGAAATTAAATGGATATTGGAGAAAATTCTAAAAAAATATTAACAGAATCTGTCTTTTTATATTTTTGTTCTCAAACACAATGAGAAGGTAAGCAGGATCATTTTTTATCCACAATACATAAAATCTCCATTAGTTATGGTCTATTTGTGCACTGACTAAAAACATTCGTTAACAAAACAGAATTTTCTAGTTTACTGGATAAATATACCAGAAGAAATTGCAGAATAATGTCAGGTTGCCAAGCAACCACAGCTCTACTCTTTCTTGTTTGTGATCAATCCAACTCATTCATCAAGCTTCCTAACCCAGTGTTAGAGAATTCCAATTTGTTTCTTGGGAAAATTATAGTGACTTTCGGTAACACAATAACACTTTTATTCTCAGAAGATAAACTTAGATGTTCTTTTGATAAAAGGGAGGTGTTAATTCATTATCCTCCACATGGTGCTAATGAGAAAGCTATAATTAACTAACTACACTATTGCAGCACACATACAATAAACTGCAGTAATTAGTAATGTTTAAGGTGTTAACCAGCCTCAAAATTGGAAAATACAGACTCTTTCCACCAATAAAGATGTGCAGAAAGAATAAAGCACCATATCAAATTAAATTGAGAATCGTTTCCATTCCCTCCCAAGGGGAGGAGTGGGGAGACACGTGGTCTCCAAAATGTGAGAGATTTCACTTTAATAGCAAAGAAAATGGCTCAATGCCAAGTCAACTTGTAGGTAAGCATCAAGGGCTGGCAAATAATACAATCTTTTCTTTCAAAGAACGCCTAGCACAATATTTTTCCAGGAATGAAAAGAATGAATATTAGGCATTCACTCATTAGCTGTGTTAACTTAGCATATTGTATGTAAATCACCATAATAATTGCATTCTCTTCAGACTGAATTAGTTAGGATGAAGCTGTAATCAAAGTGTTCATAATTCAAAATATAGTATTCTGAGAGTTGGTTTGGAAAAAGAGCATTGAACACTGATTGAATCAGATACTATATTTCATCACTGAAAACAGCCTTGGTAGGAGATAAGTTCATACTCTTGATTACACCTTTGCACATTAATTAGCTCCCCAAATTCAGGGTTCAACACCTCCCAATCTGTCACAATTTCTATGTTGCCTTTTGTCTCCTCTAACAAGCTTTCCAAGAGTATTTCTGCTTAAAATTATCTTTTTTCCAGAAAGAAAATACAAAAAGGTGAAAGTGAAAAGTGTGTTTCAAGAATAGATGACATTCTATCATGGCACTGTCTGTCATCAATCAAAGGGCAAAGTAATTTCCAATAAATAGAGCATTTAGTGCCAGGGCTCCTGGGAACCAATATGTAAATGATTACATGAATGTCAGACAAGCTGTCATACTTCCTCAAGGTACATTTTAAAAGTGACATCCCTACTGCGAAGGTGAGCTCTGCAGTGTTCACAGGAAGCAACACCCCACTACCTGAACCAAGACAGTATTTTCTGACCTTCCTTCCAATCAGGTAACAATAATTCCCCTCCATTATTTAATTTCACTTTATCAGTTAAAATGATAAAGGCAAGCTTTCATGCAGATTGCATTTTTCTCAGTGATATTTATCTCAAAAGTCACAAAAGATATTTGAGATGATGGCATCTGCCTGGTTTAGCTGTCTCAAGCCTACCAGGCTATATTATAATAAGCAGATGGTTTTTATGCTTTAAAGCCAGTTCTCTAATGAGAACTAATAGAATAAAGCTAATAAGCACACTGCATGCGATATGAACTCCCGTTAGACGTGCAATTCTGTCATATGTGTACAGTTTCAACAACACCAAATAAGATGCAAAACCTAGATAACCATGCTGCAAAAAAGAGCCCCACAATCTTAGACACAATAGCAACTTGCAAAATATATGTTAATTTCCGTAATTCTGTGCTTCTGTAGAGAGGTGAGTTCAAATATTTATGTGAGCTGCCATAGTTAGTACTCATCCATACCTAGTAAGACCCTCTCCATGTATTAGATGATAATATTCAGGAGCTTTCAAAGAAAGACAGCACACCACGCTCTGCCATTAGTAGAGCTATCCCTAGTGGAACACTTAAGGGAGTAAAACGGAAAGCCCAGGTATATACTAGACTCTATAGCCAAGTTAAACTATGAAAGCCATAGGTTGGTGTATCACAAAGAGACTGAAATTAAAATAAGCCCAACCAAGGCAACAGCAGGTGAAAGGCGACGCACAAAATCTTACCATCGGGAAACAAATTTTGCTTTTTCTTGTCAACAGACATTTCCCTAGATAGCCCTCTAACTTCTATCAAACATGTAGTAAGAGGCCTACTGGACCAGCAACTTGTCACTTTATTTCTTTCAATGTGCCGGAAACCAGAGCTAAGAGGTAAATTGAATGGGTACCAGTAAGTTTAATAAAGATAATTCTCAAAAATTCAAAAGCATAGACCTAACTCTCCATAAAAATGCAGAGAAATGAGACCCACCATTCCTAATTAATTTGAGGAATAATGTTAATAGTAATCCTATCGGCAACAGTTAACTGTTGAATGTTTATTGTACATCAGATAAGACGGGAAACCGTCCACTTGTCCTTCCAGTCTCCCATTTCAAAATGGAATGCATTGATCCCCAATGTAGAAGAAACGGAGGCGCTGAGTAAATGAGTCACAGAGGACAGAGATGGAACTGGAATTCTAACTCAGGTTGCCCAGACACTACGTTTTAGCAGCCCAGGCATTTCAGGAGTTGCCTATCTCCAGGAGCACGCACCCCCTTCCCCCCCCCCCCCCCCCCCTCCCAAGCAGGAGCGCGCAGCTCCCACTCCTGACCTGGCCGCCACTAGCTGGCTGGAGGCAGCCCTGGCGGGCGGGCGGGGCAGCACAGATCGCTTTCTTCCAGCACTGAGTCAGAGAATCTGTCCCACCCCAGCCGCCTCACACCTGCCCTGGGCTGTGCTTGCCTTCGCACCCATCACGTCCAGCTGACCACCGACCACCCACCCCGCTCCCTCTCTGTACACACCCAGGAAAATCTTTGTACCTGGGCTGCGATGCCTTGCTGCTCCGCCCCAGGTTTTTTTGCCCGGATTCCTCAAATCTGCCCCTGGCTGAGAACGTGGGGCCTCTTAGCCAGCAGGGAGTGGGAATAGAGAAAGCTGCGTTGCAAGACCCTGGGCTCCAATCCCTGCTCTCCAAATTAATCACTCTCTCCCTGCTCCCTCCCTTCGCAGACTCTTACTCAAGGGAGGAAAAAAAAAAATTAGAGAGACCGAGAAAGAGGCACAAAGAGGGAAAAAAGGACCATCCGTGACTGGCATCTCCAGCTCCTGGGGCTCGGATCCTAGGAAGCCATGGCAACCACGGCCCAGCCTGCCCTCTGCCCCCTTGGTGCTCCCTTTTCCACCGAGGTGGAGTACTGTGCCGCCCGGATTTTTATCCTCTCCTTAGCCCAGCAGGTCCACAAATTTCCCATTCCAGGCTGTGGGCATTAGGGAGCCCTAGTAGGATCGATAATTCTCTCCGGAGTCTAGGACTTTGGGGTGTGTGGGACCTGTGCCCCAAGAACCTAAGAGATGGGCACAGAGAGAGAGAAGCCAAGATCGATCGCAAATCCGGCAGGTTCCCCCCGCCCCCCAGGGCTGCAATCTACATCTCCGGAGGGCGACGGGGGTGGGGGTGGGGTAGCTAGGTTTGAGGAAAGATGGGTCAGCCTACCGTTTGGGAATTTAGGAGTGCCACGCTTCTTGAATCCTGCATACTCCCTCCGACCGAACTGAAGCTGTCAAAATCCAGCCACGGCCACCTGAGGCGGTGCTGGGCAGGGAGGTGCCGCTCCGCAGTTTAGGGCTGGGACCTCCCGCCACTCCCCTTTGGGGCAAGACCGAGCCCAGGATTGCGCACCATTTCCTTTTCTTAATGAGTTTCTCTCTTCCCGGGAGCAAAGCCTTAATTCTCTCTCCACCTCCCTCTAACTGCTGGCTGACGGTCGGTTTGGGAGACCCCTAGCAGGGCAGGCACAGATAGACTCACCTGAGCCGCGTCCGCCACCAGATCAGTCTGCTACCTTCCCCTGGGAAAACTTCTGCCCAGGCTAGCTCAGAGGGCGGAGAGGGACAAACAGGGTGCCGCGGTTCTAGGTGGATTCAGGGGAGTTTCTCGCTGGGCGCTCCCCGCTGATCCGCACTGGGGTCGGCTCATGGATATCCCATCTGTCCCCTCCTGCTCTTGGCACAGGTCTCCAGAAGGCTGGACCTGTTCTAGCCTGCCCGAGTATCCACGCCCTCTTGCTAGAGACTCGCCTCTCGCCTCTCCTCCCAGGTCCCTGGGATCTGCTCTTGCCACCCCACACCCACGCAGCTTATTTTTCCCTCCCTTTTGCACTCTCCCTGGGGGGGAGGGGAGAGAGAGAGAGAGAGAGAGAGAGAGAGAGAGAGAGAGAGAGAGAGAGAGAGAGAAACTGGCTTTAGATTTTGATTTTATGAAAAGCAAGGGACAAAGACAAAACTTTGCTTGTCATTCTCAGCTCTAAGCCTAAAGAGGCAGGATTTCACTCAACCCTGAGCATCCGCAAAAGGGAGAGAAACCCCTCCCCTCCGTTCCCTCAGTAAGGTTTCTGTTCTTATTTCACACAGGGGCTTTCAGGCTGTTCTCTCCCCCCGACGACTGCATAGTGAAGAGAGGGGTGTGGTGTCCTGTAAAAATAAGCCTTCTTACTGGTTTTCCTTCCTCGTTTAGAGGTGCGAGGGATTCGCGATTTAATTTAAGAATGAGCTACTTCCATCAGCTGTCAGACCAGGTATCAGTTTAGAGACCTTCCTTGGCTACCCAATGCTGTAAAATTTTCCCCTACTATGATCCATATTTCACCAGATTGGTTGATGACATTTTCCCATTTACTCTTCATTAATTCACTATTATAGAGTAGCTTTCTGTGGTTATTTCCAGTGCAAAAAGTCATTTCTGGTGCCTTGTCTATTCTATAAATAAATAGAAATGCTGTATGTTAGAGCTATAGTATGGGAAAGACAGACTGTTGCACTCTAATGGATGAATACATTCTTGATTTTTCTCCACCATCATGATGATATTTTCTAAAATGTTCACACAATGTTTTTTTTTTAATGTATAATCCTGTTGCATGTAAGCTCCTTTTGATGGTAACAGAATTATTAACTTCTAAGTTTAACTCCACTGGAGCTATGAGACTAACCTTACAGTCTGGTTTTGTTCCCATCCAGTGCATTAAACAATGGGGTATTTAGAACTGGGATCAACCCTTCAGAGTTGGATGTCACTACAGGGAGCTGGGGGGGGGGGATCAAGATTCTGCCCCAGAAGCACTTGAATCAAATATTTTGAAATGAATAAATGGGCTTTTCCAGGCTTATAATTGTAAACCTTGATGCCTCGATGCTGTCAGTTCCTGGGTGGGCAGAGTTCCTTCTGACTGTGCTGGCAAATTACAAATGCAAGTGAGGGCAGGATGTGTCCTAGGTTTAAATTGTACTATCGGAGTCCTTCCTCTGCCCGAGGCATCATTATTCATGTGGCAGGTTTTCTAAAGTAGAAACAAAGAACGGTGAATAAAATTCCAACAAGGAAAATATTGTGCATGTAGGAAAATATTTCCAAAGTCAGGGAGCTGTACAGCCTTCTTGGTCTGACAAATTTACCACTTTCTGGGACAGCACTCACTGGCAAAAAACTGAGAACTCTATTTTGGCTAGAATAACCAAGAACATTTAACAGCCTATTCCTTTCCTATGATTTGTCTGCTTGAAACATTAAAATCATTAGTTAGACAACAGATAATAAACAGAGGAGGATGATAGGTAGACAGACAGACAGACAGACAGATAGATGTGAAGGAGAGAGAGAGAGAAATACTTTTCAGTCACTGCTTTTTCTGTGCAAGTAAACACTGAGAAACTCAAAGAACATATCCTTCATTTTTAATCAAATAATAAAAAACATATTAGGTAATACATAATGTCCCAAACAAGATGGAATGTCAATCTTTCACATGAATTTTCCTCCTATGCATACTCCTGTATCTCTGATATTGCATATAGATATGGAAATATTAATAGCTGCCTGTGGCTGACTAGGAACAATAATTAAGGCAGCATATCACAACCCACTTTACCCTAGGCAAATAAATTTTCAGTAAAGAAATGAGGAAGGAAGAATGCAGAGAGGAAGGAAGAAGGGCAAGAGGAAGCCCAGGAGGGAGGGGCAGAGGCAGGAAAGGATGGCAAATGACCAACTAAGAAAGAAAAACACTATTTTTTTTCCAGAGGTATTCACAGTGTGAGCAGATGCCCTTAAATATCTATATATGAGGAATATCTCATAGCTCTGAGTTCTGTGGATGGGTTCATATTATTATACAGTATCAAATGCAGGAAACACAGCTAGGCTTGCCTGGCCAAAGCAACTCAAAGCTCAACAGCCTCTGCTTCTACCAAGGCTGGAACCAGAAGGCAGCCTTCAGCTAGAGGAGAAGGCTGTGAACCATACCTTCTGCTGCTGTTTTGGCTCTCTCTCCTGCCTCCCTTTCCACCGTCTGACACGTTCTCACTCAGCACACACTCCTGATCTGTCATGGGGTAAAAACATTTATCTTTTCGCCAATCATGTGAAAATCTGATCATATTAGCTTCAAAGAGTGTGAATTTTCTCGCTCACGATTGATGAAGACCCTTCCAATTGAAAACACAGCTACCAAACCACAAAGGAAAGGGGAAAATGGATTTCCTCATAAATCGAAGCAGAGGGTGAGAGAGATAGGCCAGTGGACTGGAAAAACATAAAAGGTATCAAAAGCTGGGGTCTGTTTTCTGCTTTTCCTGTTGATTTACTTCCAGCCCTCTGACTGGCCTTTGGTATCATTCCCAGAGTTAGGGCCATTGCAGAGTATTGCCTGTTGGCAAAACTAAGTCACTAGTGGTAATGGCGTCATTCCTAGAAAAATTGTTTAGCAGAAGAACTACAGTGTTGGAAATAACATTTCAGTCTAGCAGTTCCAGACATCAGAGATCCACAGGGCTTCTTTTTTTTTTTTTTGGCCAACTGTTGTGGTAAAGGAAGACAGGACGTTCCACTGAAGAATAGAAACTTCAAAAGCATCCTTAGAAAGACGAAGCATCCTCCTCCAGCTTAGAAAAGAATACTCAAGAAGGCTACATAAACTAGGCAGAGTCACCAAAAGGCAACGTTTCTTCAGCTCATCCTTTTGTAAAAGGACAGGTATTAAAATCAAAAGGCAGTAATTCTGTAACAAATAAGAAAATGAAGTCCTATATTTCATGTCATAGATCGTTAATATAGATGATTTGACTCTAGGAGGTCAGAGAACCAGATATGTTCAATGGATTTTTAAAAGGCTATGCTCCTTGGGGCTGGAGAGATGGCCTAGCGGTTAAGAGCACCAACTGCTCTTGCAGAAGACCTGGGTTCGATCCCCAGCACCCACATGGCGGCTGAGAACCATCTTTAACTCCAGTTCCAGGTGAATCCGATACTCTCTTCTGACCTCCACGGCATTGCACAACATGGGTGCACAAACCTACATGCAGACAGTACACTCATACACATAAAAAATAAATAATTTTTTTTAAAAAAAGGCTATGCTCCTTGATGTCCACTAATAACATTATGGTCTTTTACTAAGCCAGTGGTAGGAGCTATCAGATCCCATCCCAGTTCTGCTGCAGCAAATAAAGCAAACATTAAGTACAGAGAGAAAGCACTGCCTTCCGAAAGTGTAAGGACTAATCTTGACAGAGTATTGATGAAAATCCTTCATTGTCTTTAGTCTGTTTTGTGCAATTGATTTTGAAAATATATTTTCCCCAAGCAACAAATAAAGGAAATGCCTTGGAGGTAACTAAGAAATCAAGCATATCTGATTAACATGAAAGTTTATGACAGCCACTAGATGACCCACCAACAATATGTGGTTATGTTATTCCTGGTCACAGCCACCCACCTAAGAACTGTATTTCTGAATGTCTCTTGTTACCAAGTTTGATCCTTTGGCTAGTGTTAGCTGTCCCGGGATTCCAAAGGGATACACAGATGTCCACTTCCTCTAGAAGGTGTCAGTCAGTGACCTCTTCCCTTTACTTGAGGACCCACCCAATGGGTTTAAAAAGGCTTCTCTCATCAGCCATCTTTTGCCATGTACCAACAGATGTGTCAGCCTTAACTTTTCCTGAAGTAAATATGTTCCCGGAGTGACCTTAAGTCTGGTGTGCCTTATCTGGGGTTTGCCCCGGCATAGATTCAACATATATGCACTGTTTCTTTTTTTCGTTTTTTCTAACATATGGTACTGTGACATGGGCCAGCATAACAAGCCAGTAAGCAGCATTCCCTCCTAGCCTGTACTGCAGTTCCTGCCTCCAGGCTCCTGCCATGGGCTCCCCAGGTACTGACTATGCCTTGGGAAATGTAAAGCAGATAAACCCTTTCCTCTCCATGTTAGTATTAGTCAGAGTGTTTTGTCTCAGCAATTCAGGATTTATTAAGAATGTTTAAGTCAATGTTCAAGCTTTATTTACATGTTATAGCAATTAAAATACCAAATCCATACAACTGATCCTCTTGGAGATTTAACAACCACACTTAAAGCACTAATCTGATTTGGCTTTGAAGGGATTTGAAGGGATGATCTTTTGGCCCTTATCCTCTAAGGTTGACTTAAATCCTAGGGGTCTGTAGGGGCACCTCTCTACATGTCCTATAGCTGTGAGTCACCAGTCATTCCAGGCCAGGGAGATCTTGGAAATTCACTTGAGGGACTTCATCCAGCCAGTGTCCAGTCAAAGGAGGAAGGGCAGTACACAGGAGAAGCTCTTTATGCTTCGAAGGAAAGCCCCAGTCAAGCAAGACCTGACTTTGTCCTCACATGGAGAACAAAATGGACCTGGTAAAAGCAGGTGCAAGGCTCAAATGACCCCTGAAGACCAGAACCTCAACTGACCTTAACACCAAAACCAAATTAATTTATCTGAGCTAACTGTATGGTTTTAAACATCCCAACAAGAAACTATAATCAAGAGAAAAAAAAAAAAAACCTTATACCTTACTGCCAGAGAGATAGGTGAGATGTCAGCTGTGCCCTGCTAGAAAATACCACTTTTTATAGTCATGGTTATGCTGGCTCTCATTCTGGAGACCTGTGTACTAAAACTTTTTTTAAATTTTTTTTCCCAATTCCTCAGAGTAGAGTACAGGTCCTCTCTTTCTCTGGAGACTCTAGCCAGGGACTCTCCAATGGCTAATGCACTCACTAGGCCCCCTGTTGGTTGTGGTAATTCAGTGCACTGGCACACTCACATAAGACTTCAGCAACTTGTCTTTTCAGTTGCAGAGAAACTGTACCTCAACTACTGGCCACTATCGATCTGGATAAAAAACACCAGGCACCCAGAGCAGCTAAGATGGAGACCAGACTCCAACCCTCCCGCCTGACACTTTATCCCCTGAGACTTTGGGGGGAGTCTCAGCTCTGAAGCAGGTACAGAAGAGAGAATGACACCCCTTCCCTTACCATAATCAAGGGGCTGGACTGTTAAGTCTGGCTCTCCCAGGATTCCAAGTGACACACAGATGTCCACTTCCTCTAGAATCTGTCAGTCAGTGACCTCTTCCCCTTTACCTGAGGTCCTGCCCAATGGGCTTAAAAGGGCTTGCCTCAGTGTCCATCTTTTGCTGGTACCCATCATCTAGCAACAGGTGTGTCAGCCCTCACTTTTCCTCTGAAGTAAATATGTTCCCAGAGTAACCTTAAGCCTGACATGCCTATCTTTTATCTGGGGTTTTCCCCTGCATAGATCCAACATATATGCACCATTATATTCCTTTTTTCTAATAGGTCCTATTTTGTGCTTCTGTAATTACACCTTCATTTTCTACTTTCTGTTACCTCTTGGGTATAATCAATTCTACCTTCGTTCCATGGTATTCTTTAGAGTATTTTTTTTTTTTGTCTTTTTTGGGACAGGGTCTTCCTGTAGCCCCAGCTGTCCTGGAACTCACTCTGTAGACCAGGCTGGCTTTGAACTCACAAAGATCTGCCAGCTTCTGCCTCCCAAGTGCTAGGATTAAAGTCGTGCGCCACCACACCTGGCTAGAGTATTTTCTTAGGGCTGGATTGTTGGACATGAATTCAATTCTTTCAGCCTAATCATGTTGCAGAAATATTTCCATTCCACTTCAACTATGATAGATAGTTTTGCTGGGTAAAGAATTCTGGGTTGGCATCCATGCTCATTCAGAACTGGAAATACTTTTGTCCCAGCTCTTCTGGCTTTCATGGTTTGTATTGAAAATTCCACTCTAATTCTGATGGGTTTTCCTTTATTTGTAACTTGTTTGTAACCTAGTAGCTTTTAGTACCTTCTCTTTGTCCTATACATTTCACGTTTTTACTATGATATTCCATGACTAGTTTTTGTTCGGATCCTGTCTGATTGGTGTTCTATGTGCTTCTTAAATCCATATAGGGTATGTATTTCCTTAATTTGGGAAAGTTTTCTTCTATAATCCTATTGTATCTCTCTGGCCAATGTGAGGAGTCCAGTTCTTCATCATTGTCATCTACTCTTGATATTCTGTTTTCAGTTTCATTCATTCTACTTTTGAACCATTCTTCTGTCATTTCAAATTGATTTATTGAATTTTTCAATTGTCTTTTTTTCAGCTTGTGCTTTCTTCAATATTTTTATCTCTTGTGAATTCACTTTTCAAGACGAACTATTTCTATTATTTCATTCAGCCACATATTTGAATTTTCTTGAACATTTGTCATAAGTTTATGCCTATCTTCTTTTTCTTTGAGTTGTTTGTATATTATTTAATTTCATTGATTATGTTTATGATTGTTCTTTTAAATTCTGTGTTGGGTATTTCCTGGGAGTGATTCTCAATGTAGTACAATTCTGTAGGACTAATGTGATTTCCTGGGGGCAACTTCTTTTGATTTTTCATACTATTTATCTTTTTCATTGGCTCTTTGGGCATTTGGATGCCTTTTGTTTGTTGTTTGTCTGATAAGAATTTCTAATCTGACTTTGTTTAGTTGAAGTTTGGTTCTGTTTGTATTGTTGATATAGCTTGGTTGTTTTTTGTTCCAGTATGAAAAGTTAGTTGGTTAGCTGGGCGTGGTGGTACACACCTTTAATTCTAGCACTTGGGAGGCAGAGGCAGGTGGATCTTTGTGAATTCAAGGCCAGCCTGGTCTATAGAGTGAAGTTCCAGGACAGCTGGGCCTACAGGGAGACCCTGTCTCAAAATAAAAAAAGAAAAGTTAGTTGGTGAGTGCTTCATGTTATTGTGAGAAGTAGGCTGTCCTGGGTAGTAGGCAAGTCTGTGGCAGATAGATCAGGAGAGGGTCCCAGAACAAGACAGGGATGGTGACAGGGTGTTTAGGGTCTAACAGATGAAGCTGCAGCATTGAGTTAGCCTAGGTTCAGGGGATCAGAGCACAGTGGGCTGGTCTGGACTAAGAAGGTAGTCTAGCAATCTGGGTCAGAAAGAGCCCAAGGCAGAAAAGAGGACTGGGTGTGGAAGTGTTGGGGAGCTGTTCAGGCTGCAGGAAAATCATGACACTATGGGTGGGATCTGACTTGCCAGAGTAGAAGGCTGGTCTCAGGAGTCCATGGGCAAGGTGTGGGGTAGAAACAGCCCATGGAAAGTTTAAGAAACTAGGGTGGAAAATAGTCTGTATGTAAAGGATCAGGATGCAATGGGCAGGTCTGGATGAAGAGGGTAGTCCAGAGATATGGGGCAGAAAGAGAAGGAGCCAGGCAGGGCCTAAGGCTGGAAGGGGGACCAGGTGACGGGGGACAGGGGAGAGTGGGGCTACTCAGGTTGCAGAAGAATTAGGTGCATTGGGTAGGATCTGACCTACTTGGGTAGTAAACAGCTCTGTGGCAGGCAGACCCAAAATTCAAGGGTAAGGTGGGAGTGGTGACAGCCTGTGGAGGGCCTCACAAACTAGGCTCCAGTGGAACTTTTGAGAGGGGAGTCTAGTAGATCTTTGGAACATTGGATGAATGTCTTTAAAGAGAATTATGAATCTCTAATATGTCCTTGTCTTCTTTGTTTCCTGACTTGTGATGTAAGCAATTTTGCTTTTCGTTGTTGTAAATGTACTACCTTAATGGTATACTACCTTAATGGTATACTACCTTAATGGTATACTATGCTGCCACTGGGCAAGAAATGAGGCCAAACAATCATGGATGAAAATTTACTAAATGCTGAACCAAAATAAACATTCTATTTTTTATAGTCACAGAAGGTTAAGAGAGATTTACCTTGGACTTAGGCTTACACTACCAGGAAAGAGCCATGGGTACTGCATAAGTATAAGGAAGGAGAATCTCCCAGGCTTCTGGAAACTTGCTCATATGAACTTACAGTGTTGGTGACAACATGCACACAGCATCCTCTGCAAGCTCGATGTCATCTAGAGAAACTGGGTTCTTATCATCAGTCAGCCTGATAATCACATGAGCTTAAAAAGAGAGACAGATAACTGACAGTCAGACTTAAAAATCAAGATCTTCAAGAAAGCTGACAGCCTATTGTTTACTGAAAGCTGAAATTGGAATAAAATTTGACTTTGTAACAAACTGAAATCAACAACACATTGGAAATATTATAATCCATGGTAAAGTTGAATTCATTCCAGAAACCCAAAGATAATTCAGCAAATGAAAATCAGTATATTGGATGAAAACATCAACAGAATGAAGCATAAAAACCATATCGAAACCTCTGCAAATGCAGAAAAAAAATAATTTATTAGATTTAACATCTTTTAATTGTTAAATTAGGTAGGATAGGAATGCTAACAGCTATATATGAAAAATAAAAACAAAAACACAGCAAGAGCAGGAGAGATGGTTGAATGTGTAGAAGCATTTGGCGCTAACCTGATAACCTGTGTTCAATCTCTGGGCCCCAGATGGTAGAGAAAAATAAACAACTCATACAAGTTGTTCCCTGACCTCCACAAATATACCATAGCACATGTACACATTAGCACAGAGACACAGACACAGACACACACACACACACACATGCACACATCACAAATTAATTACTTAAAAATATTTTAAAGATGATCAATGTCATCCTGAAATGCTGAATGTGTCTCCTCTTAGATCAGGTCTAAGAAAAGGATATCCACTTTGAGTGCTTTGAATTAATCTAATACAAGAAATCTTAGCAAGAGGAATGACGCACACAGAAGGCCACAACTGGCCAAAGTATAGAGAATAAGTGACTATAGAGAGCACGTCCTTGCATAGGACTTTTATATTAAACCTCACCCACCCACAGCTCAGGGACCATTGCAGAAGAGTGAATGGAAAGATTGTAAAAGCCATAGGTGATGCATAAACATAAGGAAGTAGAGATTTCCAGGCTTCTGGGAACTTGCTCATATGAATTTACAGCAATAGTGACAACAGGCACAAGACCCATGCCACCTCAGTCAGACAAAACCCAACACAGGACTGGAGAAATGGGTAGCAGCCCTTACCTTAGCTGAAGAACTTCTTAGTTCAGGGGTGAGGGAGAGTTGATATTCTTTAAGGGAGAGACTCTAGACAAGCTGACTGCAGTGCAATGAATGAACTCACACCAAGCACACAAACAGCAAAAGTGAAAATGGACATATGTGATTACATAATATGAAGAAGCTTTTGTACAACAAAGGAAATAATCAAAAAACTAAGAGACAACTGAAAGAATGGGGGAAATATTTACAAATTACTTATCTGACAGTGTACATGCCTATGCCTCTAAAAACATAAACATAAATCAAATAATAAAATTTTAATATTGATTCAACCATAGGGTTATTGAAGTAGGACAGAGAAAAGAGTGAGGAGTTAACCAAATCTAAAGATGTAAAAAAAAAAAAAAAAAGCCCCACAGAAACCTACTATCATGTAAAACTATTAAAAGCATAATTAAAAAACATTTCAACAAAGGTGGTGCCTACATGGGTGGTTAACACTCCAACCAGAGCCTAAGTGTGAGATAGTCCTCTATGGATTTTTGGTCAGGGAGGCCCCAGAAAGCCCCAGACTTTACCCAATATTGCCAGTGTCCTTGGTTGTTGACCAAAAGTAGATAGTAAGACCCTATTGCTGAAGACACCACACACTTGGTTGCAGGACACTGAAAAATCAAGTTAAATGTCCACTCATTGCTGGCTAGCTTTCATAGAACCAGCAAGTGCTAGGTGCTAGGCATGTTATTGGGTGAGGAGAGTCATCTGCAGTCCTACCCAGTTGTGGACTTCATAGCTATACTAATTATGTGCCTGGCAACATATGCCTACCAATGCAATAGTGGCGTGGCAATTATGGGAGCAACCAACCACTTTCCGGTTGGCTTAGTGCCTGCTCAACAGGAAAAACAAAACAACTCCTATTGGTGTAATTCTGGTCAGGAGACAATGGCTGGTGGCTCATGGATCATAGGGGAACTTACTGTAGCTGCTTTGCTAAACAGTCATGATGTCAAACTGTCTTTTATGTACTTATGTTTATACCTACAGATTGATGTTGCTCTTGGACTTCATTAAAATAAGGTTCTGGGACTGGAGAGATGGCCTAGTGGTTAAGAGTGCCGACTGCTCTTACAGAGGACCCGGGTTCAATCCCCAGCACTCACATGGTGGCCGAGAACCGTCTGAAACTCCAATTCCAGGAGAACTCCAGTTCCAGGAGAATCCAACACCCTCTTCTGACCTCTGCAGCATTGCACAACACGAGTGCACAAACTTGCATGCAGACAGCACATTCATACACATACAGAAATAAATAAAATTAAAAAAAATTAAAAATAATGTTTAAAAATAAAATAAGCCTCTTCTAAAGCAGTCAACAGTTAATTTTATGGGCTCACAACAGATTAAAGTGTGGATAATAAGTGACTGTGGATTTCTCAGCCCTACTTGGGACATCTGCATGGCACACCAAATATCCCAGAAGAGTGGGTGGGAAGAATATAAGAACCGGAGGTTAGAGAGGGATTACTGCAAAACAATGTCTTCTGAACATGACATGGAGATTCCATTCATGAGCTCAAAACAGTAGTAGATCTGTAAAAGACTGAACCCATCACCCTCTTCTGACCTCCGCGGCATTGCACGACATGGGTGCACAATCCTACATGCAGACAGTACACTCATACACATACAAAAATAAATAAAAATTAAAAAAAGAAAAATTATCTCTTTTCCCAGCAGCCATCAGTTGCCAAAAGTTCACTGGATAGGATTGGTAATTCTTATCTATTTTCCTAGGGTCATACTGATATTGTGTCTGGTCTGCATGTGCATGAGACTTGTGCATGCTATCACTATTGTTATGATCTCAAATGAGCAACTGAGCAGCTGTCTGGTAAACTCTATTTCCTTGAAGTCATCTACCACCTCTGGCTCTTATAATAATTGTGTACCCTCTTCTGCAATGATCGCTGAGCCTTGGAGGGCAGAGCTTTGATATATGGGTTTTATTCATGGATAAACATTCTGGAGTCTCTTATTCTCTACACATTGGCCAGTCATGTGTTTCTCTGTTAAGCACAATCTGATTCATAAGGAAATATCTTTGTTGAGAGATGTATTAATCTCTAGGTAGAATAGCAAGTCATTAAGAGTCAGTTTAATCTTATAACTATTTAATATAAAACCGATATTAGGCCCTCCCTTATGCATTGTGACTTATCTAGCCTCAGGTTCCTAGGCCTGATATCAATATGATATGGGATACATCCTATGGAGTGGATTCGAAATCCAATTAGAGAGTGGCTGGTTATACCATAACATCTGTGCCACTATTGCTCCAGTGGACATATCTTGCCAGGATAGTATTTATAGTTGATAATTATATTTGATGATTGTGGTATGATGTTGTGGATGGTGATTATTTCTCCTTCCAGTAGATTGCATAGCACCTCCAAACACTGTGTACTCTAGTCAGTAGAGACCAGGCTCTGAAGTCAGCATCAGCTTGATTTGTCCTTGTTTATTCTCCATCTCGTGTATGTATTATCTTTTTTATATATGTATTATCTTGAGCAGTTGGATATTACCATCAAGTTTTGGTGGTTAAGCAACTTCACAGGCAATATCCAGTAGTGTTTGAGCATCTGCGAGATCCCTGGTCAACAACTTGTTGAAATGAAGTTCATGCATCTGCGAGATCTCTGGTCAGCAACTTGTTGAAATGGAGTTCATTCATGGCATTGAGGTTTTATTTTGTTAGCCCATGAGGTCTAGAAGGGGGTCATTTCCACCTGTTATAACTCCTTTAATCTCCTTTTGTAATGAAAATACATATATCTTTTTGGCTTTTTTTTTTTAATTTTTTTTTTTTTTTTTTTTTTATATATATATATGAATATAATATATAAATAAAAATATATACACCCATATCGTGCAATGCCGCGGAGGTCAGAAGAGGGTGTCGGATTCCCCTGGAACTGGAGTTCTCCTGGAATTGGAGTTTCAGACGGTTCTCGGCCGCCATGTGGGTGCTGGGGATCGAACCCGGGTCCTCTGTAAGAGCGGTCGGCGCTCTTAACCGCTAGGCCATCTCTCCAGCCCCTTTTTGGCTTTTTTTGAGGCAGGGTTTCTCTGTAGCCCCAACTATCTTATAACTCTCTATGTAGACCAGGCTGGCCTTGAACTCACAGAGATCTGCCTACCTCTGCCTCCCAAGTGCTGGGATTAAAGGCGTGTATCACCACGCCTGGAGAAAATGCATGTACTTTAAGAAACTTCAATAGTTGTAGTTTTTATATGGCTTTTTTTTTTTCTTTTGAGACAGGGTCTCCTGTAGCTCCAGCTGTCCTGGAACTCACCATGTAGCTATATGGCTTTTTCTTTTTCTTTTTTTTTTTTTGGTATTTTTGAGACAGGGTCTCCCTGGAGCCCCAGCTGTCCTGGAATTCACTCTGTAGACCAGGCTGGCCTTGAACTCACAAAGATCCACCTGCCTCTGCCTCCCAAGTGCTAGGATTAAAGGCGTGCCCCACCATAACCGGCTTGGCCGTTAGTGCTCCTTAGATGCTTTTAAAAACTATTCTATTTCTCTACTTGGATTTCCTTATTTTACGTGAGTTTGAAGAATACTCCTGCCACCCAGAGCTCAAAGATCATTGCAGAAGAAAGATCGTAAGAGCCAAAGGTAGTGTGCGACCAAAAGGTAACAGTTTTTCAGAAAGCTGGGCAGTTCCTAATATGAACTGACAGCAATGGTGACAGCATCCACTAGACTCCCATAAACTCCAGAGAGCTATTCTTCCAGCATAGAAGTGGGAAAGTGGGAGGAAAGCTCCAAACCTTTTTGAGAAACTCCTCGAATCCCATAGCTGCCAGGAAAATAAGAGTCAGTTTTCGTGAAGAATATTATGGTAAAGGGGTAACCCAGGGTCCAGCGGATGGACCCACAGGGAAGGATATTCAGGGACACAAATTTGACCTGATAGGCCTTAATATATATAACAGTACATAAAATCATGCAGAGGTAATAAGCAGATGTGCAGATAAGGGAAGGGTCTAAATATGATAGAAATACATTGTATGAAATTCACAAAAGTTCAACTGAAAATGAAAAAAGAATTTCTTTGAGCATAATCACACTTATGTTTTTAAATTCATTTCTTGTTAAATCCATGTCTGGTCATCTCCACTGTTTCCTTATGAAGTACGGAAAATATTTTCCTATTTCCACCATATATTGAGGCTTTTTGGATTATTTTTTGAATATTGTAGAGATTTTGGCCTTAAACTATTTAGCTCAGAGTGGCCTCTGACTTGTAACAGCCATACTGCCTCAGCCCCTCAAGTGCTGAGATTCCTGGACAGGCCGCCATACCTTCTTTCTTAGCTGCTCTTAGACCACAAATTGCTAGTATGTGGTACAGTTTGTTAACACACATTAATAATTAGCAGCATTGAATGCACTGGATTTAGTTTCTTTCAAGGAATAAATGAGATTTTTTTTTCATAGAAAAGAGACAATACTACTAAACCATTTAAATCCATATGCTATAGTATAGTACTCCTACCAAAACGCAGGATGTTAGTGTACATCTGTGATTCCAATACTTTTATAGTAAGACAGGAGATCAGAACAATGATGTCTTCCTGAAGCCAGCAGGCCAGCTAGCTGGAGAACTCAACACAGTAGAAACAAGAGAGACACTGCCTCAAAACAAGGTAGAGGATGAAGCGCAGTCCCCAAAGTGGTCCTCTGACTTACACACCCACACACAAACACACACACACACACACACACACACACACACTATGCAAGCATATAGACTCACAAAATAAAAATAGAAAAATAATAATTTACTAAATAATCACAATAAAAGCCCAAAGACCTGTTCTCACAATTCTTTTTCTAGAGAAACTATTCAAAGTAAATAAAAACTTTTCTTTTCAGGTAAAATGAGATACCATCAGAACCGTACTATATGACACTGAAATGTAATTTTTAAAGTGAGAGGAAACAATATTATATGGAAACTCAGTTCCTTTTAGAGAGGATATGAGTATTATAGATGCTACATATACTGTTAAATTTAAATGACTATTCTTGAAGTTTACCTAAATTATATGTGACTGCTGAAGCTAAAAAAGACCTACCACTTGTTTTAATGAAACAAAGCTTTTCAATCTTCCCACCCCAAAATGTGTTAACATACCCACATAAAACATTTTATATATGAAGATGTATTAGAATCATTTGTGTTTCCTAAGTAAAAATGTATCACTTTTATAATTCTAATTTCATCTAGAGTCATTATTTGCCGAACTAAAGAAGCCTGAAAAGGTTTTACAGAAAGATCAACCCAATTAAATGGAAGTAAAAAAGTCTTCTTTTCAGTTCTAAATTTTGTATTATCTCTTTGGGAAGAAAGAGATCTTTAAATTAAGATTTAGTCACTGTGCTCTTTGCTGATGAGAATGCAAAACAGTATAGGATTTACATTTGAAAGCAAAATAGAATACATATATCTTCTCCACTTCAAAATAGAAGGGCTTGGAATTTTGCCTAAATATGAATGTATTGCTTCAGAAGCACAGAACAAGTGTCAACCCAATACACTGTGGGGTTTTTCTTCCTCTCTTATTCTTGGGGAATTATGTCAGAAACCACTGCAAATGATTAACTGATAAATGTCCTGCACGTGAAAGATAACCTGTTTGCTTTATCTAAAGTAAAATTCATTTCTTGGATAGCTCATGTTTGTTCTCAAAATGACACTGAAAAATGAAAGTTAACATCATTTGACTGACAACCAGATATAACTTGAAATCCAGATGTAATTATTTTGAACAACAATGAAAAAGTTTCTCATATGGCACTTTACCCATTATTATATCATAGCAGCTCCTTTAGGTAAAAGTCAGGAAAATGGGCAGAGACTGACATTTTCACAAAGATCTTTATGCCAACTGATGAACCGTACAAGTATAATATATAATATACTTATGAGACTTCTCAAGCTATTCATCAGTGTTAGTGGTTCAGTTTTAAGAAAGGAAAAAAGGCCGGGCGTAGTGGCGCACGCCTTTAATCCTAGCACTTGGGAGGCAGAGGCCGGTGGATCTTTGTGAGTTCAAGGCCAGTCTGGTCTACAGAGCAAGTTCCAGGACAGCTGGGGCTACAGGGAGGCCCTGTCTCAAAAAGACCAAAAAAGAAAAAGGTTAATTGGTTTTCTAATTATAACCATTTTCTTTATAAATATAAATAGTTGGAAGACACTACGCTAAAAAATACCAATAAAATATCATGAATGTAGCTGCATTGTTGCTTGCTTATAATCTCACTAGAGGCTAAAGTAGTAGGATCAAGAATATGAAGCCAGCCTGGACTACATAATAAGACCTGCCTCAAAAATAAATAAACAAACAAACAAATAAATAAATAAATAAATAAATAAATAAATCTGGGTTTAGGAGCTTGACTGGATAGGGTTTAGCTTGGATACTGTAATGCATGAGTTCTGATGGGGGGTTTGGGCATGGAGGGGACTGGTTTTGATTGGGAACCATTGCATGACTTGTACAAATGCTCAATAAAAATAAGTAAAATGAATGCCTGCATCTAATATGATGAAAATCAACAGAAATAATAGAAAAAAGAAAAATAAGAATATAAATACATAGTAGTAATGGACAAATTTAATGCTGTTCAAGAAATAAATACACTTATCAATAAATCATAGACAAAACAAAATTTTCAGTAAATGCTCCTCAAGTCAAAGGAAAATTTAGGCTTTTTTTTTTTTTTTACTTCTGATGCTACATAGCAACATATTCCTGCTTTAATTTGTACAACTGCTATAAATTCAAACATAGTAAAAAGTGAGGCAGTGAAGACCCAACAGGAAGATTTTAAAATACTTAAAATCCTTCTGAAATCATTTTTATTTTGGTAATCCGATATGTGCCAAGTTTTCCTAAGTAATTCTTCCTCAGATTATTTAAGTAGCAAATTCTGGTGCTGGATTTTGAAGGTTATAGTCAGCAATTAACTTCTCTGAAAGTTTTAATAGAGCATGCCTATATATTCTACACTTGACAAATTGCACACATCCATTATAAGCTCTGGAACAGAAAGGCATTCCCATGCCAACCTTCAAGCCCTCCACAGGAATTTATTCTATACATAACTCCACACTGATGACAGAGCAAACGAACATAAAGTGGGGATTCCACCAAAGGAATTGTTTATAGACCGGTCAGAGGAGTTTTCCCATAAAATGCTGTAGAAGCCCAACTGTTTTGTTCTATTTTGCACTTAAGGGTAATAAACTCCTGTCCTTTAAGCTATAGGATTTCCTCACCATCATTTGGTCAAAGATGTTAGGTAAAACAAACCCGTTTAGAATTATCTCAAAGAAAGAAAATACAATACCTTCCCTGAAATAGTGACTGTGGGTTTCTTAGTATCCTTTAACAAGGGTATTAGCCTTCTTGGGAATTGGTGGTTAAATGGAATTCCAGTCATGGGGAACATCAGCAATTGTGTGCCTACTACTGTCAGTGGGTGTGATCCTGTACGTTTGTTGAAGATGGATGGCTATGTCTGTGCTCTTGATTCCCAAGAGAATAAACTTCAGTAAAAGGACTTTTTTAACAGTGTTCTTCCACAGGGCATTCATGGGTACATATTCAGTTCAGAAAAGAGCAAGCCTGAAGCATGAGCCAACACTGCTTTCCTAAACTAAATGGAAGTAATGGAGAGGGAGCAAAAGGGAAACAGAAAAATGGAAAATAGCATAGCACATCAGAGACCTCGTCTAGAAAGCAACAATTTTATGTGTTTATTTCACATTTCTTGAGAAATAAGCCTGATTTAAAAAACACAGATATTTTATATAAATGAAATACATGTACATAAAAAAGGTCTTCAAAAATTTTAAAGGATATGGCCAAATGCACACAGGTTATACAATTGACAACAAGGGACTAGAGAGATGGCTCAGTGGTAAAAAGCCCTGGCTGTGCTTGCAGAAGTCTCGAGTTTCAGTCCCATGAATCCCATCATCCATATGGCCAGTAAAAACCATCCATTATAACTTCAGGGGATTCTCCTCTGTCCTCCACTGACACTGCATGACATAACATAAAAATTAAGCACATAAAACTTTTTTTTTTTCTTTTCCAGGCAGCTTCTCCCTTTAGTCCCAGCTGGCCTGGAGCTCACTATGTAGACCAGGCTGGACTTGAACTCACACACAGAGATCTCCCTGCCTCTGCCTCCCAACTGCTGGGATTAAAGGCATGTGCCACCATACCCAGCCTAACATTTTTAAGATAAAAAATGACAACAATAAGCACTGTGTGGAGCTCAGACTTTAAACATTTGCTAAACATGAAAGGGAAGACTAACCTGGGGTTGTATTAATTATCCTGGGGTTCTTTTTTGTTTGTTTGTTTGTTTGTTTGTTTGTTTGAGACACAGTCTCCCTGTAGCTCTGGCTGTCCTGGAACTCACTATATAGACCAGGCTGACCTTGAACTCACAGAGATCCACCTGCCTCTGCCTCCCAAGTGCTAGGATTAAAGGCATGTGCCAACATGTTTGAATTGGATGACATTTCTCCCAGTGTTCTTATAAATGAGAGAAATAGTCTGTAATGCTATCTGAACTGTCATCCAGTTCAAACATATATGTAAACGTGGATGCACACATATACAAATACAGGGTGTATTTGTTAAGCAGATTGCCTCTTCTTGAATGGAATCGAACTACTTTCTAAATGTTTGGGATAAATGGACCATTAACACATCTCGGATTTCCTGTGTGATTAAAGCAGTGAGGATGAAAATCAGAGACCATCCCAAATCCTTTCAGGAAATAATAGTTCCTTTCTGTACCTGAAGTTGGATAGATTCTCTGCCTCTCAACAGCCCAGTCCTTAGGAAGTGGTGTCCTGTGGAGAGTCTCAGTTTGAACCATAATAGGAATCTTTTTCATCTCAAATTCAGCTCTGATAACAGTACTGCTTGGAGGCTCCTCAGGCCTTAAATGAAAGGAGGAGCATCGCCTGGCGTGGTGGCGCACGCCTTTAATCCTAGCACTTGGGAGGCAGAGGCAGGCGGATCTTTGTGAGTTCAAGGCCAGCCTGGTCTACAATGTGAGTTCCAGGACAGCTGGGGCTACAGGGAGACCCTGTCTCGAAAAGACAAAAAAAAAAAAAAAAAAAAAAAGAAAGGAGGAGCATCTTACTATGAACAAGCAGGCAGGATGCTCTGCTGCCCTGCCTTGCCAAAGCCAACGCCTGCAGGACAACGGGGCTTTTCTGACTATAGTATGTAGAAATCTCCTGATGTAAAATGCTTTCTTTAAGAGTAATTAGCTTATTTTTCCATCAGTGCAGCAGACTCAGACTTCTAAATGGCCATTTCACCAAGTCCCTTAGTAAATATGGGCAGGGCATAGTGATTAGTGATTGAACAAATTACAAATGACTTTTTTTATAAAAAAATATTTTATTGAATTTTATGTATTTCATACATAATTTTCAGTCACTCTTAATTGCCTTTATACTCACTTCTTCACTGGCACCCTCCCACAGCATCCCCTACCCCCAGAGTTCATATATTCTGTCACTTGTGTTAAGGTCTATTGTGCCAAATTACTCTCCCCAGCTGTTCCTCAGTGTCAGTTCAACCTCTGAGCTCTAGTCAGCCTATCTGGAGTAACTCTCTCTTTTTTTTTTTTTAATGCTTTTATTGATATGTTTCAGACATCATTTTTCAATTTAGTTTAGGCATATTCCTTTTTCCTTTCCCCCTACCCCACCCCAGATCATGCATTCTGCCATAACTGTCCTGCATCTTTCTCTCAGTCTTTTTATATTATTTTATTTTATTTTTATTTTTGTATGTGTATGAGTGTACTGTCTGCATGTAGGTTTGTGCACCCATGTTGTTCAATGCTGCAGAGGTCAGAAGAGGGTCTCAGATTTCCCTGGAACTGGAGTTCTCCTGGAATTGTAGTTACAGACGGTTCTTAGCCACCATGTGGGTGCTGGGGATCGAACCTGGGTCCTCTGCAAGAGCAGCTGGTGCTCTTAACTGCTAGGCCATCTCTCCAGCCACTCTCTCAGTCTTTTTTTTAATGCTTAGGAATTCACATTTTCCTCCATTAATTTTATATTACTCTAAAATATAGATACCCATATACAGTAATTACAGAGTCTGAAAATATATGGTGGGTGGATTCTAGAGCCTGTTGAGAGATTTACATTTATAACAACATAGTTGCTTTCAGATAAACAGAAATATAATAATAATGTTGATTAGCTTGCATTTCATCTGGGGGGATTTGGTGTTAGCATCCACAAATTAGTGAAACCATTTGCCATTTGTTTTTCTGGGACTGTGTTACTTCACTCATCATAATGGCTTTGAGCTCCATCCATTTACCTGCAAAGTTCATAATGACATCTTTCTTTACTGCTGAATGGTAGTACTCCATTGTGTAGATGTACCATATTTTTGTCATCCACTAGTCTGTTGAGGGGCATTTGGATTTGTTCCAGCTTTGCTATTGTGAAGAGAGCTGCAATAAGCATGGATGTGCATGTATCTTTGCGGTAGAATGAGTCTTTTGGGTATATACCCAGGAGTGGTATGACTGGGTCAGGTGGTAGGCTCATTTTGAGTCTTTTAAGGGTTCTCCACACTGCTTTCCATAGTGGTTGTACAAGTTTACATTCCCCCCAGCAGTGGATGAGTTTGGAGATGAAACTTTGTGTGTGGCTTGAAGTGAGAACTTGTAAGACCTGTCCCTGGAGATCTCCAGTTATCTGATATCTCTGTGGGCATTCAGAGTTATCTGTAGCAGGAAGATTTGGGATATTACAATGATTCTTGCTTTGCCCTATCTCTGCAAAGTTCCAGGCCCCTTCCCTTGAGGCATTGAGCAAAATGTCACACCTCTAGTTACCTGTTGCACAAACCAGAGCTCTTCAGCCCCCAATTATAACCAAGGTGGCTCACCCCTCCCTTCTGCCTGCTCCCCACTTCCCTGTCCAAAGCACAGTGGTCTTGAATATATAGACCTCACTGACAGAAAATAAAGGGAGTTCCTACCCTCCCCGGCTCTCCACAGGTGATCTCCTGTGGTTTTTCCTCCCCCCTTCTTGTGGGAGTGAAGCCTAGAGACTGTTGGCCTGCAGGCAGGAGACAAGTCCTGTAGCTGAGCCAAGAAGGGAAGGACAGCATGTGGAATGTGGTCACGTGTGACTCAAAGACATTGAACAAACTACAGATGAGTGTTCCCCTTTCCCCACAACCTCTCCAGCATTTGGTGTCTTTTGTTTTCTTGATCTTAGCCAGTCCTATTGGAGTGAGATGATATCTGAGAGTGGTTTTAATTTGCATTTCCTTAATTATTAGTGATGTTGGACACTTTTTTAATATGTTTCTCAGCCATCTCTATTTCCTCACTGGTGAAGTCTCTGTTCAGCTCTTTACTCCATCTTTTGAGTAGGTCATTTGTCTTCTTACTTTTTCATTTTTTCAGTAGTTTATATATTCTTGATGTTAATGCTCTGTCAGATGTATCACTGGTGAATATTTCCTCCCACTCTGTGGGTTTTTTCTTACCTTCCTGATTGTTTCTTTCTCTGTACAGAAGCATTTCAGTTTGATGAGGTTCAATTTGTCAACTATTGACCTTATTTCCTGTGCTGCTGCTGTCTGATTTAGAAAGTCTTCTCCTACTCCTATGTCTTATAGGTTGTTGCCAGCTTTTTCTTCTATCACCTTGAGGGTTTCAGGCTTCACATTGAGATCTTTGGTCCACTTGGAGTTGATTTTTGTACAAGGTGAGAGGTAGGGGTTTAATTTTGTTCTTCTTACAAATGGTGATCCAGTTTTGCCAGCACCATTTGCTGAAGATGCTATCCTTCCTCCATTGAGGTTTTTTTTGCCTCTTTGTCAAATATGAGGTGGCTGAAATTGTATGATATCAAGTTTGGATCTTCAATTTTATTCCATTGGCCAACAGGTCTGTCTTTGTGCTAGTACCAGGCTGCCTTTATTACTATTTTTTTCTTAGAGGTAAACTAGTGGAAATTGTTCCTTAACATTCACAGACATAGCAGGTAAATAAAAAGGACCACGTATCCCAGTAATGCTAGACAATTCCTATTCAATTCCTTTTCATAAAGGAGAAGCAGTGGTGTTTTCATTACTGAGCAGAAGTTAGCAGAAGAATCAAATTTTTAATAATGAGAGTTATATTCCATTGATTTTGTACTTGATAGCAGTGGGAATGGGTTTGTGGCCTCATCATTGTATAACAAAACACTACCTGCTCTTTAATAAATAAGTAAAATATCTTCTGTGTGATCCTACCATGTAATAAAAATGGCAAAGTAATTTTGTTTCCCAGAATGATGTGATCCATTAATTCTTAAAGTATCTGTTATAATCAGAAAGTTATATTTTTGTTGTTTGTTTCAAAATTCTATTTTTTATTCATATGAGCATATTACCTGCCTTTATGTAAGTGCATATGTGTCATGTAATATCCAAAGGGCTCAGAGAAGGGTGTCAGATCCCCTAGAACTGGACTTATACATGGTTTTTAGCTGCAATGTGGGTGCTGGGAACCAAACTTGGATTGTCTGCAAGGGCAACACGCACTCTTAACCACTGAGCCATCTCACTAGCCCCAAGAAGTTATGTTTTCATATATGCCTACTTGCAGAATAACTCCTGAGTAGTAAAAATGAAATATATAATTAGGCATTCTTATGCCTCATGACTCAATGCAGTTTATAATTCAGAATTATGAATTGACCTTAATAAAGGCCTGGCATGACATGTATAAAGGCATAAGGTCATTATAAGATCTTTAAGTTGTTTTAAAATTAATTCCATCATATTATTCTCATACTCAAAAATCTAAAATGTCACTGGATTATAAATAGGATAGGGTCTACGTGTCTTGGCTTATTATCAGAAGCCATAAAGCAACATAATCACTGCTGCCCAGCACCTTTGCCCAAAATAAACCATGGAGAAAAGCCATAGCTCACTGTAGATTTTTCTGAATCATTATTTCTATAGATAAATTACCTTTTATTGTGTTTTAGTTTGTCTGTTTGCTGGGCATTTGAGACAAGATTTCCCTATAGCCCCAGCTGGTCTAGAACTTGCTATGTAGACCATGTAGACCAGGCTGCCTTTGAACTCACAGATATCAACCTGCCTCTGCCTCTTCAGTGCTGGGATTAAAGACATACACCACATTCCTAGCTTATTTTTTAAATTTTTATTTAGTATAACTTTGACGTAGTAACTTTACTTTCAGTTTTTAAGTAATACTCATGGTTTTAATAATAACAGCTAAGTGTTACTGAAGATTTATTATCTATTTGGTATAGTGTTAAGGCTTAGACATGCTACCATTTTATTGATCCTCACAGATCACCTATTAAGTATGTATCAGGGCTGGAGTCTGCACTGTTAAGAGTGCCGACTGTTCTTGCAGAGGATCTGGGTTCAATCCCCAGCACCCACATGGCGCATGAGAACCGTCTGTGACTCCAGTTCCAGGGGAATCCAACACCCTCTTCTGACCTCAAAGGCATTGCATGACATGGGTGCACAAACCTACATGCAGACAGTACATTCATACACATACAAGAATAAATATAAAATATATTTTAAAAGTCTGTATCATTACTTGCCAATTTTACATATGAAAAAATAATGAAGAGGTTAGTATGAATTTTCTTTTTTTTTCTTTTTTCTTTTTTTTCTTTTTTTTTATTTTTCTTTTTTTATATTTTTATTTTTATTACTTTTTTTAATTTAATTTTTATTGATGGTTTGTGCATTTCGTACATCATTTTCTAATTCAGATCAGGCATATTTCCCTTTCCCTCCCCCCCCCCAACCCATCCCAGATCATGTATTCTGCCATAACTGTTCTGCATCTTCAGGGTTTTTTTTCTTTCATTTTTTAGCTATAGTGATAATCCATGAGTAGAGCATCCTTCGTGCAAAACCAATCTACAGACTGTTGTGCCCAAACCCCCACAGTCCCACCATCACGCGGGGGGGTGACAGTTTGTTTGTTCAATCAGTTGTACCAAAAAGTGGCCCTGAAAGGTTGACACTGTCTGAACCTTGAAAGGAGAAAAGCCTCAGATTGCCATACAACGAACCCTTCTGTGGATCCTATGTAACAACTATTTATATATTAATGAGTCCTAATGAATACTTATACCTTCTAGGTGCAACAAGATTTGATATGACTTTTTCTTCCTTCCCCCCCCCCATAGAACAAGGGAGAAATATGACGATGATGACGTCGTTCTCAACCGTACATTGGAGACAACTATTATAGAGTAGGATCGAAAGGTTACTCCTGAACAAACTGTCAGCCCATGAAAGGAAACAGCCAGAATTGACCAGAATCCAAGTAAACAGCTCCAGAGAGAGAGGACAGTTTTACTTCTCATCCACCTGTGCCCCTTTTCTAAGCCTAGTATGAATTTTCTAAGGATATAATAAATGATGAGTCTAAGATTTTGGTAAAATATAGTTTAACTCTATAACCCATGTATACAATCATGGTCTATTTTCCCTCAAGAGAAAATACATTATGAAAAATTAGGGGTACATGAAAGCCATGTGTCCTCAAGTGGATGTCACAGAGAACTTGCCCCTTAGTGGAGCATTATCAGTAGTTGAAGGAATGCATGGATATGTAGATGAAGAGGTCTGAAAGTATACATTAATTCAGGCAAGAAAGTTCCTGTTCTTCTAAAGAAGATAAGAAAAGAAAGACATTTGAAAGAAAGAATTTGAGAACTGATGGAACAAGAAGGAGATGGAAGCAGAAGACACATGAGTTAAAGGCCCAAGCCTGGGAAAAGGAAATGGCTATGTAAAATTTGGATATGAATCAGGTTTCAGAAAAGGGCTTATATTTGGCTTGGACCATACTTTGGCATGGGTAAGATATATTTGAGGAAATATGAGATAATGTAAATTTGTAAGTGTAAGAGCTGCAATAATAAACCTAATAACTGTATTTATACTTTCAGGGGCTGTTGAGAAACTGTGCTGGGAAGAGTGTGTGGTAAGAAAAAGATCAGGAATACCGTAGGCAGGCCTACTCTCCTGTCTTAGGAATCATGAGGTAAAAGTCCTCAAGGTACATGCAGAATGGGATATCAAAAGGGTAGAAGAGCCATTTATGTGGCCTTCTGCCTGAGGATCACTGGTGAGTTCCAAGCCACGCTGAGCTATGTGGTAAGTTCCAAGCCAGACTAAGATGAGTGAGACTGTTTGAACAAAACAAAATGAAGAGAAGAACTAAATGCCTTGAATAAAAGTAGGAGAGAAGAGCACCAAGAAATTGCTGTTTAGCTACACAAAATGAATAAAAGACTTTGGACAGGAGAAGTTGCTGTTGATTGAGAAACTAATAGTGGTGCTTGTATTTGAGGATGATTGTTTCCAGTTCCATCTATTTACATGTGAATTTCATAATTTCACTTTTTTAACAGACAGATATTCCATTGTGTAAACATAAATACTATCATTAATTATCTATCAGTTGATGGACATCTATTTGTTTCCAGTTCTTAGCTATTGTGAATAGGACATCACTGAACATGGAAGAAGAGGTATCTCTATAGTAAGATAGAGAGTACCTTGGGTATATTCCTAACAGTGGTATGGCTAGATCAATTGAGAGATCTATTTTTATTTGTTTGGGGAAACCTCTCACAGATTTCCATAATGGCTACAACACTTCGTACTTCCACCAGCAGTGAATAAGTGTTTCCCTTTCCCCACATCCTCAGCATTATTTGCCCCCATTTGTTTTCTGGATCTTTGCCATGATGATTGAGGTGAAATCTCAAATAGTTTTAATTTACATTCACCTGAACTCACAATACTTATGTCAGCAGGCAGAAAACCTATGCAAATCCAAGCTAGAAATGTGTCCAGCATGAACAGCAGAGGTGGGCAGGCGTTCCAGCTCCAGTGGAAGCTCATCGGGAAGTGATAAACTATGGGAGAGGGATAGCCAGTTTTCCTTACTGGTGTGACCCCTGGTAAGTCTACCAGACTTCAAGGGAGAGACCCATGAGGTCATGTAGGAGACACAGATTAGACTCAATAGGCCTTGAAAGGAAAATAGAAATAGTAGAGAACATGGAGGTGCAGGGAGTGTAATAGGATGGGAGTAAAGAGAAAGACGGGAGTCTGCATATGATCAAAAGTCTTGGTATGAAATTCTCAAATAAATGTGCATTAGTCACTTTTCTGTTGCTGTAATAAAAGCACCATGACCAAGGGGACTTATAAAAGGAAGAGTTTATTTGTGCTTACAATTGATGGTTCCAGGGGATGAGAGTCCATCATGGTAGGGAGGCATGGTGGCAGGGGCTGGAGAAGAAAGCTGAGATTGACCTCTTCCAATGAATACAGGAGGTAGAGAGAGCAACTGGAGACTGGCAAGGTTTGTTGAACTCTCTAAGCTCACCCCAAGTGATGTACTTCCTCCAGCCTGGCCATACCTTCTAAGACCTCTCAAAACAGCACCACCAACTGGGGACAAAATGTCTGAACACTTGAAGCCTATAGGGGACATTCTCATTCAAACGGCCACATTCCACTCCCTGGCCCCCATAGGCTCATGACCATATAAAATGCAAAATTCATTTTGTCCAACATTAAAAGTCCCCATAGTCTTTACCAGTCTCAATTCTATTCAAAAGTCTACAGTCCAAAGTCTCTTCTGAGACCCAGGCCAATCTTTCAACTGTAAACTCCTATAAAAATCAAAAGACAAATTGCATACTCCCACCATACAGTGGAACTGAATACACATTCCCATTCCAAGAGGTAAGAATAGAGGCATAGTGAGGAAAGACTGGACCAAAACAAGACCAAAAGCCAGCAGGCAAATCGCCAAGTCCAGTAGCTCCATGTGAGACTTCTGGGACTTGACTTCCAAAGGGCTTAGATGGCTCAGCTCTTCCAGCTTTGCATGAAATATACATCACTTTCTTAAGCTGCTACACTCTCTATATGCAGCTCTCCTTGGCAAATATCTCACAGCTCTGGCATCTCAAATGTCTTCTTGGGGTCTCACTTCCAACCAGGCTTCACCTTCACAGCTTCACATAATGCCCTATCAGGGCCTTCTTTATTCAGGAATGCTCCTGTTATATTCTGCCTGGCCTCAGTGGCTCTCTAAAACCTGAAACCTCAGAAGAAGAACTGATGACCCCTTCATTCTAAGGCCAGCATCACCTGAATGAAACTGCTCAGTTCGGCTGCAAGTTTGGGATGGACCCTGGACTACTTCAACCACATTCCCAGCTTTCTCTGCCCTGGAGTTGTTGGGGTAGAAAACCCATTCAGTATTTTCCTTTCAAAAGTTGGAGGCTTAGCTGGGTGTGGCCTTCCCTGAAGGTACAGTTTCTATTGTTTACTAGTAAATCTCTAGGCCTCTCCTTAATTACTTTAATCTCCTTATCAAAGGGATCCTCTCCTGCATGTGCCTTGGCTCCAACATTAATCTTCCTAGTGCACTTTTCCAATCCAAATTCTACATTCTGCACTTCTTTTTGCCCCATTTGCTCTTTTTCACTGTAGAACTCTATAATATTCATTATTATAACCACACCACCATTTCTACATGAGGCTTTCTTGAAATATCCTCTGCCAAAGAAATTAGTCCATTGCTTTTCAACTTAGCCTCAGACAAGCATTTGGGCTGTAGGCAAACTCCAACCAGACTCTTTGCCAGAATATCTGAGTTACTGCTTAAGTCCCTGTTTTCCTCTGTAACTACATTTTTCTCAGCACTGCTTTCTTTCAGGCTTCTACTAGAATGGCCCATTAAGCTCTCCTTACAGCAGTCAACATCTTTTCTAGCCCAAAGTTCCAAAGACTTCCACATTTCTCCAAACACTCTCATGGTCAGGTTCTTCACAGACAACAGCCCATTCTGGTACCAATTACTATATAAGTCACTTTTTTGTTGCTGTGAGAAAACCATCATGATCAAGGGAATTTATAAACAGGAAGAGTTTATTTGAGCTTATGATTGATGGTTCCAGGGAATTAAAGTCCATCATGGCAGGGAGGCATGATGGCAGGAGCTGGAGCAGAAAGCTGAGGTTCGTATCTTCCAGTGAACACAGGAAGCAGAGAGAGAGGAGCTGGAGACTGGCAAGGCTTGTTGAACTCTCTAAGCCTGCCCCCAGTGATGTACTTCCTCAGGCATGGCCACACTTTCTAAGATCCCCCAAAACAGTACCACCAACTGGTGACAAAATGTCTGAACACTTGAAGCCTATGGTGGGGCATTCTCATGCAAACCGCCACAAAATGCAAGTCTTTTTTCTTAAAGAGGTGTATGCTAATTCCAAGATTATCCATAAAATAATCTTTCAACTTCTGTCCCTTTCAACTTTGTGGTTAGAGGCAAAGGAGAAAATAACAGTATCTCCAAAGGAAAAGAGGGCAAGTAGTCTGGCTTAATGCTTAAAGAGGAGAAGCTCAGCCTAGGAAGATAGCTCAACTGGTAAAAGTGCTTTCAGTATAAGCATGAAGACCTCAGTTTGATCACTAAAACCCATATTAGTGCCAGTACTGGGGAGGTGGAATCAGGGAATCCTGTGGACTTACTGGCCAGCCCTTCTGGATGACTCAGCAGGATCTATACAAATGAGAGACCATATCTCAGAAAAATAAGGTAAATTATGCCTGAGGAACAATATGCAAAGTTGTCCTTTCTTCTTGTACTAGTATAGAGTCCTAGGTCTTTACACACATACACAAAGATGCATATAAGCATAGAAAAAGTGATACCCAACCTTAAATAATTACAATACACATATAAATAAATTATAATATTCTATTCTGTAAAGCTACTGTAAAGCTTTGGAAAATAGGTAAAATTTTTGTTTATAGTAGCTGTCATTAATCACCTTCACTAATGCAGTATCCCCAACATGTATGTTTCCCCAAATAAAACAATAGACTGATAGTTTAACATTGCTGGCATAACTACCAGATCATTAAGAGACAATTACCATTTTACTTTGCAAGGCTCATGTCATGTCAAAATGTCCCCGCTTGTACTAATTCAGTATGTGTGCTTCTGTTTTTACCACTGCTGTGAATGGTACCCTATTGTGTTGTCAGCCTTTTCATAACAAAACAATGCAGATGGGAGAGCTTAAACAGCAGAAATTTGTCATCGCAGTCCAAGGTTTCTGCCAGGTGACTTTCCCCTGTGGCCATCCTCTTTGGCTTGAAGACATCATTTCCATGATTTCATATGATGTCTCTTCTGTATCTTTGTATCAGATTCTTCTTTTTTAATGACCCCCAGTTTAGGACTTAACCTAATGATTTAATTTAACATAACCTAATTATTTAATTATTTTTATTTTTAATTTTTTTATGTGTATGAGTGTACTGTCTGCATGTAGGTCAGTGCACCTGTGCTGTGCAATGCTGTGGAGGTCAGAAGAGGGCATTGGATTCCCCTGGAACTGGAGTTAAAAATGGTTCTTAGCCTCCATGTGGGTGCTGGGAATTGAACCGGAGTCCTCTGCAAGAGCAGTCGGTGCTCTTATCCACTGAACCATCTCTCCAACCCCTGACATTTTAATTTAATTGTCTCTTTGAATATCCTATTTCCAAAGACAGTAGTGTTCTGTGATACTGCAGTTTAAGGGTTCAATATAGAAATTAGATTTGGAAACTGGTCAATTCAGCACATATTAGGAACAAAGAACCGCTCAGTGTTTTTTATTCCTGTCCCTCTATCTCCCCCATACATAGGGTCATCTAATCTATGCTCTCATTTGGGGGGAGAAGGAAGTATATGGATTTTAATTACCATCTTCTGAATTTTTCTTATGCCTGTTTCTCTCTGCTTCCAATTTACTCCAACTGCTTAAAATATCAATACAAGTTTTTGACCTACTCTGTAGAATAAAGACCTTAATTTTAGGCCTATATTTCCCAAAGTGCAAAGATTGTATTTCACACTGTTTCTAATCATTTGCTCTTTTGTTCTTGAGACATGATCTCCTGTTGCATAGAGTGGCCTGAAACTCACAATTCCTTGTCTTAAACATCCAAATACTAGGATGACAAGTGGATGCAGCCACATCTAGCCTATGTTTCAACTTTATATCCTATGTGTTTGAATGTGACTACAAAGCTGGGTGTGGCATCATATACTTGGAATTCCTCCTGGGAGACTGTGCCAGCAGGATCACAGAACTTCAAGGTCAGCCACGTGCAGTACAGGGTGTTCGAGTCCGGCTGTGCTGCATAGCAAGTCCCTGCCTCAAAGCAATCACGACAGCACAATTTAACTAAAAGTGTTTCCTTTTAAAACCACAGCTGCTTTTCCTCATCCTCAGCGTTTATTTTCTCTACTTGTTGTTACTAAACACTAGTGCTGCCATGTGGAATCATTTTTGAACCAACAACATACCCATTAATTCCAAAGAGCAGTGATTCTGATCCCCAAGTCATTCCACGAAGTTTCCTCTCTGAACTTCTACTGGGCTCCATTCACATCAGTGACATGTATCATTAGTGTACTATTGCTACAATGATAAGTATATATCACTTTAATCAATCTTCACATTTAATCTTTTTTTAAATTATTTTTTATGTGTATGAATGTACTGTCTGCATGTAGGTATGTGCACCCATGTGCAATGCCGCGGAGGTCAGAAGGTGTCAGATTCCCCTGGAACTGCAGTTCTTCTGGAATTGGAGTTACAGTAGTTCTCAGCCACCATGTGGGTGCTGGGGATAGAACCCGGGTCCTCTGCAAGAGCAGTCGGTGCTCTTAACCGCTAGGCTATCTCTCCAGTCCCGCTTATTTCTCCATTTTACATTAGGGAGATATTACATTAGAGAGTAGGGGCATCTTATTCAAGGGTTCATGCCTGAATGCCTGAAAAGGAGCAACGTTCACTTGGACATGAGTCTGACGATTCTGATTCTAGTATCTTAAATTACATGATGCACATTCATGTAGAAACTTTTGTATCTGGGAACCTGTCACTCATGAACTTTGATGGGTGTGATTCATACTGTACAGGAGAACAGGAGCTTGTCATTGCACCAGCTGCCAATGCATGGTGTGTGATTCAGGGTCATTTTAGCCCTTGCCATTATGAAGAATAGCCACTCATTTTCGATTGAAGATAGTCGTGTATTAACTTGTTAGCACATGTTCGGTCTACTATCTAGTGTGTGCTGTATACGTGTATACCTCATGCAGTGACTGCACACTAAGGTGAAAATGCTGAATACTATCAGCTTTACACAAGCAGACCACAATGTTTTTAAATATTGTGACAGGTTATCATTTAAAAACAAAGAAATGGGGGGGTGGAGAGATAGTTCAGCAATGAAGAGCACTGGCTGCTCGCCTCTTGCAGAGGACACAGGTCCAGGTCCAAGCACCCACATGGTGGCTAACAACTGTCCATAATTCCAGTTCCAGATGATCTAGACACCATCTTCTAAGCTATGAGTGCATTGCACGACATGGGTGGACTTACAAATATGCGAGTAATGCATTCATACATATAAAATAAAAATAAATGATAAAATATCTTAAAAATAAAATCAGTGTTATGGGGAATTAAGGTTTGGCTTCAGTTTCACTCATCTCTTTACTCTTACTTAAAGGGTCAAGATTATGTGGTTTTCTTTTCTNACACGGGTGCACAAACCTACATGCAGACAGTACACTCATACACATACAAAAATAAATAAAATAAAAAATTAAAAAAAAAGATGCCATCATTAGTGACCAAAAATAGGGGCTTCCTAATCATTAATTGCTTTCAGAAACCAGCATGAAGTCCCTTTTATTAATAATGAATGAAAGCCAATGAAAACGCTTCTATGGCTTAGCGTAGACTAAACGGCTGCATCTCAGCTGATAGAACTGGCGAGGATAGGGGCAGAGGCAAAGGAGACACACAGAAAGCTAGGGGGGTGGCACTCAACAGACAGGAGCCCTTAAGAGGTCAAAGGAACTGGTTTGAAGTGACAGTCCAGCCCAAACAAGGAACTTCCTCTGCTTGGGAGCTTGAGCTTGTAGATTTGTGGGCACCAGGTCCTAAAAGGAGAAGCTGTAGAAGTTGGGGATCTACGTCAACGCTCTTCCCTGCCTCTGGCTCTTCTTAGTGCTGAAGCTTTCTCGCCCACCCATCTATGCTACCAGATGTAAAAGTATGGTGGTGCATACTTTTAATGCCAGCACCTGGGAGTCTTCTGACAACCTGGGCTACATACTACTTATCTCAAAACAGAACAAAACCCAAAGACCCAGTGTAGGGGACAGTGGACCCAGCAAGGTCTCTGTATCATCCAGCAGCCGTCAGCTTCTTCATGAAGTGTAGTGTTCATCCTGGAAGCAGGACAAGGGTCTCTCCCAAGTCCAGAACGTCCACTGTGATGTGTGCAAGTTTAGCCCAAGCAGTCTAGAGTTTTGACCATCCTGGGACCTTGGTGGGTGAGGATGTCAGAAAACCAACAAACACACGAGAGAGAACAGTAGTCTTGTGTATATTTAACAATATATATTTATAGATATTTTCTAGATCAGTACATTCAGTTTTTAACTTGTTTTTTTCTTCACAAACAGAAGAACTCTTACAATAGTAGACTTTCTAAAATAAATACTATTAAAATAGAGCTTCAAAATAAATATTTTATACAAAGGAAACCTTCTGTGGTAACTTTTGTGATGGGGTGAGAAGGGGCTACAGCAAAGGGAAAAAAATGAATCAGGAATGCGGCAAAATGGGCACCTGGCACAGCTTTACTGTTGGTAACGCAGCTGAGGGAGAGCGAGAGGAGAAAGCAAGTTAAGACATGGCAGTTACTCACAGCAGAAAATGGGAACGCAGGATCTGACATCCACCATTGTAGGAACCAGGGAGGGCATGGAACTGCTCACCAGAGACATAGACCAGGACGCTGGTGAAGCTGTGGATGCCCTGGTGGATTGTACAGTGCACTGCCCATATCCCAGACGCTTCCTGGAGCAGAGGAGACCATGCTGCTTCAAAGTGCAGGGCATCTGGGCTCTGGCCCAGACCAATTTTGCATGTGTGCAACCTTGGGGTTGTGATCCAGCTGGGCCCTAGCAATGAAGACTGCAAAGTTCAAAGAACCCACAACATGACAAGGACACTTCCCATCCACATCAGCTTCGAGGAGCCCAAGACAACAGTGAAGGTTGGTCTTTGCTCCCTTCCAGCTGGCTTTGATGAGTCTTGGTTGCACCCTGGAAGGCTTTCCTAGCTTAGATAGACCCCAGTGTGCTCACAAGAGTGCTGGCCTTCACAAAGCTGTCCCCAGAAAGGGGAAGCAAGCAGCCAAGGGTATACCCAAAAGAAGTGTCCTGCATGCCACCCTCAGCTCCAGGCACAACTGCCACCTACCCCAAGTGTAGAAATGGGACACAGCTGGCACTTCTGACGAGGTGTAACCCAGTCAAGCAAGTTGCTCATGATAGCAAACTAGTTGGAAGCTAATGAGATGCTTTGTGTTTCTGAGAGCATGGGGCGCTCGGTGCATCTTCACTGGCCTGGGAAGGGGTGGGGGCCTAAAGGCAGACCACCAGTTGTGTGTGTGTTCCTTTCTTGTGTGTGTGTCTTTGCCAAGAGCAGGAGAAAAAGATCAGAGCTGAGAAAACCAAGGATGCTTTCTTTACTCCTTCTCTTTATCACTGAGCACTTAGGCCCCTGGGTAAACTACAGGGTGGGGGGGGCGGGCGTCTGTAGACATCATCTAGCAGGTTAAATGCAAGCAAAAGGGGGGAGGGGGAAGAAAAAAGCAAACCAAAACCCATAAAAATCCGTGTTTACAGCTATGTACACAAAAAGTCAGGGTTCAGGAACGGCTGCAGGAAACAGGGTCTGTGTTGGTAGAGGGTCAGTGTTTACGTGTTAAGTGTCACATGTGTGCATACACAGCTTATGTAAATCAATCCTCCACAGAACCGGTGTGTAAACCAAGATCACCAAAGTGCAACTTGCCACTTGGTCAAGTTTCCTTTGGAGACGATTTGAGGGAGGAGCCCTGGGCAAAGTTCCCAGGCTGTTCAGAAAGAGTGCACGTGTGCGCTATGGTTTTGGGGGTTCACTTCCGCATACCTCATCTGAGGAACACATCTCTAGCCCCTTCAGTGATTATGTGGTTTTCAAGCCTATGTTTTCTAGTAGTTTTTAATGTGAACAGATTAAAGTACTTGATGTGAATGAACTTACTTGAGATCTCTTGGCTTCTGTAGGTAAAAGTGATGAAAATTTGAAACTAGATGTTACCTTTGAAATATTGGTTGTATACTATTCTAAAATCAGAACCCCTCACTTCAAAGACAGCATTACCCCAAGTGAAATGATGACTGTAGGCACTCATCCAAATAATTCAGGTAGATTTTCTACAAAATAACCAAACAACGTTTATGTCTGTTATCTTGTTAATTGACTATACAGTTAACTTCACTTCTGTAGAAACAGCATAGTACCAAATCAATATTACTATTAAAACTGCATCATTAATTAGCAATATATCTTCAGAGTTCAGAAGGCAATTACGCATAGACAGTACCTATGTACATAAGGGGCTGACTTCATAAAAGACTAATTTTATGATCAATGGTGTTATAACAACAGCAACAAAGATTACAATTGTCCAAATTGAATTTCTTGAAAAACACACTATATGGATGTAACCAATCTAAATCCAACAGTTCCTTTGGAGTCAGCAGTCCTCTCTCTACCCAGAGCTGAAAGCGCAATACTTGAAACTTCTTTTCCCAGGTATATACTGGGCAAGTCTATAAAAGGAAGATTAGTCTCTGGATCCAAAGCAAAAATGTTTCCATTTCCAATGCACTGTCTTGGTTTGACAAAAGTATATATGAGCCTTCTTCAAAATGGTGGGAAGTGCTTACACTGCATTTAGAAGGCATGTTGGTAAAAGGCAAATGAGCTTTAAATTTAGCTTGAACCATGGTGAAGTGGGTAAAGAGTGATTATAGTTGTTTGTTCTGATGAGGTTAGCATCTTGGATCACGACCTCTTGAGAAAAATAAGATGAAGTGTTCTAATGGATTTTTCTTAATCTAATGTAGAAATGACATTGAATGATGACTCTTAATTAGCATCCTCCTCTTCTCCTGCATTTGTGTGACCCTCTCTCTCGAATTTGCCTTATATCATCTGTGAAATGCAAAGCTTTTACTTCTCTTTGTAATGAGAGAATAAGAAAGACAAATTTAAATTGCTTCTGTGCAAATGAAGGAGATGTTTATTTCTTTTTTCTGCAAGTAACACAAGGATCTTTTTTTTATTAAAAGGTCCTAAAAAATGATGGCAAATGGACTCAGGACAAACCATCTTGCTCTTTTATGAAATAAAATGGGTCCTGAATTTATTATTCATCATTTTTATAACATAAAAGAAAGCAAGCAAAGGAAGACTGTGGCCCAGCAAGTTGACCATTTCAAAGGCTTTGTCTAGCAACAGGACTGAAGAGTCAATGCATATTAGTTCATCTTATGTTTAATGATGCAAGGAATGAGTATCAGATTTATTTTCTCCTTAAGGCTTAATGAAATAGCCCGTTACCCAACATACTGCTTTGAGAAATAAGAAAGATAAAACAGTGTAACATTTTGCAAGTCCATCTTCAGTGAACCTAATGATTGATTCTCAACCTCTGGATAAAGAATCCTATTCTGAAGCATTGTAAGATTCTTTGAATGTTTTATTTGACCCAAAGCTACTAAATATCCCACAAAGGCATAAGGTGTTTGGTGGTGGCAGATGGGAGGGGAGAGAGGAGAGGGACTTGCTGTTCTGAACAATGTTCTAAGATAACCTCATATCAGTAACTGAATTCAACATTCAGTACATGCTAGTATCTTATCTTTAAAACCACCTAGAGCTGGCAATTCGGAAAAGCCTGGTGGATAAATGGAATACCAGATTCTGATCTCCTCAGGACAATCAGGCTGGTAAATCCCCACTGAATCATGGAAATTAAGCATTTTGCCAAAGCAACCTTTTTTTTTTTTTTTTTTTTTTTTTTTTTTTTTTTTTTTTTTTTTTTTTTTTTTTTTTGCCCTAGGAGAACCTGATCAAATTTCTTGGCTTCATTTTCTCTATTGGACTAGCAGTAATGTGAAACTGCAGAAGCCCTGTCAGATCTAAAGCCAATTTCAAAGGCAAGCAGCTCCTTAGGGAAAAGGCGGCCATATGAAGGCAAGATTGTGTTAATAGTTAAATCCCATCTTCAAATGCCACCGTCTTAAGAGAATATGATATAAGGAAAGAGACAAAAGCAAGTGAACAACCTGAGGAAAAAAAAATCTGAAATAAGACAATAAAGAGCATAAAATGGAAACAGAAGAGAAGAGCAGGCTACGGAAAACCAAAACTCTTCAGTGATTTAAATGCATCACCTGGGATCCAAAAAGTAGATACAGGCTTTTACATAATCAATTTGAAATTGTTTATGTTGATTTCTACTTAGAAACACTAATTCAAGGATCTGTAATTCATAATATTTCAAATGCATAATTCTATATTTTTAGAGAAATTAATACTGAATAATAAAATAAGGATTACTTGGAAAAGTAAATATTTACTTCACAATATGTCAGGTGTAACATTGATTTTTTTTTTTTTTTTTGGTCTTTTTGAGACAGGGTCTCCCTGTAGCCCCAGCTGTCCTGGAACTCACTTTGTAGACCAGGCTGGTCTTGAACTCACAAAGATCCGCCTGCCTCTGCCTCCCAAGTGCTAGGATTAAAGGCGTGCGCCACCATGCCAGGCTGTAACATTGATTCTTAAGTTGTTTTAATCTTAGAGAAAATTTAGCTGACATTTTCTAAGAAGTATTGGGCTTGTTAATATTGTTTTATGAGGTTATAACTATTGTTAATTATATACTTCATATTGACTCTTAGAAACCTTGCCCCAACTATTAGCTATTTAGAAAAGAACTTTTTGGCATTTTATGAATATATATTTTGGGTAAAATATGGTTATTAAGAACAGGCATGGGGCTGGAAAGAAGGCCTAGCGGTTAAGAGCGCTGACTGCTCTTGTAGAGGACCCGGGTTCGATCCCTAGCACCCACATGTCGGCTGAGAACCGTCTTTGACTCCAGTTCCAGGGGAATCTGACACCCTCTTCTGACCTCCGCGGCATTGCAGGACACGGGTGTACAAACCTACATGCAGACAGTACATTCATACACATACAAAAATAAATAAAATTTTAAAAAAAAGAACAGGCACAACATAATATTGCTATTTAAAGTTCTCTTATTTATTTATCTGATAAAATTATGGTTGATTAAAGAATGATAACGTATATAAATAGTAATTATAATAAGGTACATAGTTAACATAGAGTGATTAATAACAAACCATTTTATAGGTTTGATGGACATAAATCTAACACAAATTCCAGTAAATATATTTTTAAAATTTACATAGAAACTATTGTTTACTTAGGAAGTCACGCATCTGTTTGAATTTCATTTATTCTGAAATTTTCAAATAACCAAAGGAAAAAAATGAAGTTTTATTTTCAATTGTTTAATGAGCCAAGCTATACAATATGTAGAAGAAACAAGACTCAATTTCATGCTCAAAGATCTCCTATAACCAAATACTTAAACTAGAGCATTAAGGCTTACAATGAGTCTTTTCTAGTCTTTTCTATTACTCCTGGGTGTGTGTGTGTGTGTGTGTGTGTGTGTGTGTGTGTGTGTGTGTGTTTATATATGAAGCTTCTTTTGTTTATATAGAATGTGGGTTTCTAAAACATCAAGGCATTATGTTAGTAAGTGCAGAAACTGCAAATCCTTCAGTGGTCATTTTGGGTGTCCTAATTAGGTGGAACAATAGTAATGATTCTAAATTTTCTTCCATCTCAGTATCATTTACATTCTTAATTCATTAAGGCTATGCAAACACAGCCAAGTATTTAATTAAGAAATTATTGAGATAATTCACATAAAGAAATTAGAGACAGAGAGAGAGAGAGAGAGAGAGAGAGAGAGAGAGAACAAGAGAGAGACAGAGGAAGCAATTTTATTCTTGAATTTCAGATATTTCTTATTCTTACTGGTTTTGTCACAGAATTAGTCATTTGGTTGCTATGTAGAATGATTATTCAGTAATACTCTTGATTGAAAGTGCTAAAAAATATAGATCTGGGGTTAAAGCTAAGGTTATTTAGATATTATGTCCCATAGCCCTCACACTATTTTTTAACAAAATTATCTGGCTTGTATATTACAGGGCTCTCGTAGCATATCCTGACTGTAAGGCATATCTGCGTCTGTATCCAAGCAGTATCCCTCACCCCCACTTCACTTCTAAGGGCTTATTTACCTGATTTCAGATATAATTCACACATTTCTCCTTGTAATGTGCAGGCCTGCTTCATACTTTCTCTTTCTAGTAACCCTGAAAAATGATGTTGGTAGTGATAATCACAATTATAAGGGATGATAATCAACTCTAACATTCACTGCAAACTTGCTTTATCCACGATCATTTCTACATTTTTTTTTGAGACAGTTTCTCCCTATAGCCCCAGCTAGCCTAGAACTCACTTTGTAGATCAGGTTGGCCTTGAACTCACAGAGATCCACCTGCCTCTGCCTCTCAAGTGCTGGGATTAAAGGCGTGTGCCATCACCCACAGATCTACATTATTTTTTAAATTTTTATTTATTATTTTTAGTTTATCTGTATGTGTGTTTTGCCTGCATGCATGTAATGCACCCTTGATGTAAAATGCCTTCAGAGTTTAGAAGAGGCTGTCAGATCCCTTGGGACTGGGATAATGGATGATCTTTAGCTGGCATGTAGTTGCTGGAATCAAACCTGAATCCTCTTCAAGAGCGGTCGGTGTTCTTGACCATTGGGCCATCTCTCCAGCTCCCATTTCTACATTCTAGAACACTCATTTACTATTTAAAACAATATAATAAAATGGGTCTATATTGTTCACATTTTATAGAGATGCTAAGTCTATAAAACTTTTTGCCAAGTCCGTTGGAATACATGAGAAACCCCTGATTGATCTGGATTGGTTCAAATACTTATTTTCCACATAATTTATACCTCATGCAGATTTTAATTATCATTTGACCGATCCTAGTTTAAAACCCATCCTTGTAAACAGGAAAAGTGTGCAATATTTTCTTCAAGGAAGAGAGGGAAAATTATAAAACGTAAGACATTTCTAGGTTAACATTTAAAGTGGATCATGGTCTACATAAACATTTCAATGATTCAAAAAATAATTGACTACAATAATTTAGATATTTTTAAGAAATAGATTACTAATTACTAATTTAAATAGTGATTAAAATTAATTACTCTGTGAGGTTGAAAGCATCAAATAACAAATACACAAAATGCAAAACTACAAGAAGTGTTTACAAAGTGAAGGCAAGTGAGGATGGTTCAAGCAACCTCTACACCTAGGGCTTAGGGAACATCTTTGAAGAAGGAACAGAAAACTGGTATAGCCAGAGAACAAGATGTGTGCTGTTAGACTGTGTCTTCTAGATGTGACAGGAAAACTGCACCCAGGAAATCTCAACAATAGAGTTGTTTCAACAAGACCTACATAATGACATCATCACTTGATGTGTTCATGCGAATGGCAAAAATGTCACAAAAGTCCATCTCTAAATGAAGAACTACAAGCAACCTATGGCTGCAGGGAGAAGGCAATTGGTTTTCCTCAAGAACTAGCCCCAGGACAGGTTATCCAATTCTAAATGTTCAGCCCTAAATACATGTACATACGTATTATGCTACATGGGCTCAGTAGGTTATATGTATGTATATGTGAGTGTACTAATTAAAGATGTGATCATAATTTTGAGAATGAGCAGGGTGCATGGGAGCAGTGTGAAGAAAAGACAGAGGGATAGAAATGATGTAAATATAAATAATTAAATATAGTATTCACATAGGAAGTGTTCCAAAAAAATGTTTAAGTCAAAAATCAACTAACAAAACTGCATGCAATAAAAAAAAATATGGTTTGAATGCCTAACGTTTGTAGAATCTATTATGTAAAACAATACATTTAGAATGTTTAGGTTTCTCATACTTTCTAGAAGAAATTCAGTTTGAGGGAGAAATCCATTCAAGGAAACACAGTTACAGCAAGACTGAGCTACATTAAACCAAGTCATCATGCTCCATAGCACCTCCTCGTGATGCCTCTACTTGCAGAATAAAAGGATTTGGATAGTGCTTACTTCATTGAATTCAAGAAAGAAATGCATGCTGAATTACTGGATTTTTTTAATGTGTTCCACATTTAAACAGTTCTTCAGTAATGGGGGGCAAATTTAATATTTGAATACCGGGAAATATGTGCATTTAAAGTCACAGATATATAGCAGAAAACTTTTCTTTTAATAATTTTCTTTAACTTAAAGATAAAACATGTTGACCCAATAAACATAAATCAAATCAATAAATCCATTAATATGACCAGGCGATAGTTCAACAGCTCACAAAGCACAGTCACATTTTACCAACTGAGAAAGAATGTTGGGCTCTATCTTATTTCACAGGTACTTTTGTGAAACCAAAGGACCACCTGTCACAATGTGACTGATGAAGATGTAAAGAAACACTTTTACATTTTCAAGGAGATAACTGAGTGATTGCTACCTCAGTATACATTTGATCCTTTTGTATCAGTTAGCACATTTACTCTGCAAGGCTGAGGCTGGGAATAACTCAGGGTTATTCACTTGGCAAGCAAGAACTTGGAAAGAAAGAGACATTAAAACGTTGGCTACATTGATACCTTAACACTGTATTTCAAGGTAAATCCTATAACATTTGAAGATTTCATACATCTGTAAAGTCAAATCTTTAAGATTTCTTGACAGGCAACAGTATTTTAAAATTCTTAAGTTTATGTCAGGTACACTGATCTCAAGAACACCCTCTACCACTATGAAGAATGCTGTGACATTTTCCTCATTATTTAACTTGGTCTAGAAAATAAAGAGATACGTTAAGTTGGTATAGAAAATAGATACATAAAGTTCTATGAGCAAAACAACTATAAAATCTGAATTGAAACTCTATGATAGATATTTCTGCCACTTGCTTCATCAACATAGTAAAGCCTGTAAGTTTTCTAATTCATTGTTAATAAGTCATGAGAATAAATAAAACACTAAAAGATTCAAGCCAAAGTAAGTATAACATGTTAACCAAGAGATTCAAGAAGATATAGGATTAACAAAAATAGACCGAATACCTTGAAAATTTAAAAAGTGATTTTGAAAATAAAATAGGCAGTTGAGAGAAAAATGAAAGTCAGAAGACTTACAACTGACTCTCCCATTCTGAAAGAAGGAAGATTAACATGCCAAAAATGGACGCTATGGAAGAAAAGTTGATAGACATGAAAAATAGATTCAGATTTTCTAAAATCCATCTAGTAAAAGTTGTAAAAGGGGGAAAAGAAGGGCATGAAATAGTGAAGGGATAATATTTTTAGATTCCCTGAGTTTGTAGAAAGTCATGTGTCTTTTTTAATTAACATTTTGTATATTCCATACATCATTTTCAGTCCAATTTAGATACATTGCTCAACATAAAGACATATCTGAAGGCTCAAGGACAGGTTGATATGCTGAAAGTTCCCAGAAGAGGTAGGCTGACATGTTTATTGTCTGGATTCCTAGAAACAATCAAGAGGCCGAAGGCTGAGCCTTTACTTTATGCCCTGTTGTCTGGAGCAAATATAGAATGGTCAATTCAGGTGTGCAAAGGTGAAAAGGATAATGTTACTACCAAGATTTATGGACACTTCCCACCAATTCATTAAAAAATCAATTTGCAAGCAGAGAGAGAAGATTAAGGTTTCAGTAACATCAAACTTTCATTTATCGAAAACGAATTAAACTAAATAAATTCCTTTTATATTTATAACAAAAGAATTGTCCTTCTAGAGTAGGAAAAATTCAGAGGTTAAAAATCTCTTAATTTTTATCTTCCTTTGAATTTACTCTCACATGAAGATTTCATTTAACAAAGATGAAGGAGATTTGGTTTAGAACAAAACTTATTCAGAGAATGTAAAAATGAATCAGATAGACATACCTATATGCAGGAGAGTTGGATGGGTGCTCGAATATAACTTCTTGGAATATTCTTGTAGTTTTACTTAGTTTTCAACTCCAAATTATTTGGCTTGAAGGTAAGTAGACTTACATAGGAAAGACAGGCATTCCAGTTGTAGGAACATTTCAGATAAAGAAAGGAATATTTTATGCATGGAGAAGACTGGGCCATGTGTAACTGAGGGATGTGTTGCAGAGGAGAGAAAGCAGGAAGATATAGTGTATGCAGAGTGATATGGAAACCCATGAAGCATTGGAGCTGATGCAGAAGTGTCATGCCCCCCCCCCCCAGAAGTTTGACGTTCAATGGTAAGAAAGATAGAGAAGAGAGATAACGAAACAGAGATCTAGGGAGCTCTTGCAATCATTACCATGTAAGTGTAACGTGGAACCTGGATGAAGGTATTGCTATGATTGATAGCAAGAGCACTTCAAAGAGAATTGGGAGAAACAAGGGTTTCTGTCCACTATGTTCAAGGCCTGACTGGACATTAGTCAAAATGAGAGAGAGAGCCTTACAGAAACAACTGTAATCTTGGGCTCCAGGTCGACCCTTGAGACTCAATCTACAGTCTCAGTCTATAAATAAGATTATCAGTAGATATTTTTTCTAACTTCAGAATTCCATGATTCTATGATATAGTACACTGGGAGGACAGTCAGATTGAAGAGGCTTAGATTGAGATTAATAAAAATATAAATATGGGTAATTGTTCTAATAATAATATATTAATATATACATCTGGAAATTTATTATAAACCAGGAAATGTACCAGTTATTTTATCTTTATTATCTTATTTAGTTCTAATAGAAAATTATTCATGAAAAAGCAGAGAAAATCCAAAGAAATACTTGTCAAAGGAGATAGAAAAGTACTCTTTAGAGAAAGAGTGGGTGAAGTGACAAGATAGGCATTGAAAAGCTTTCTGGGATATGGAAGAGTCCACGGAGTGTCGCTTTACTAGGCCAAGGTTCAGTTTATTTACACTCAGTGGTATCTCCTGTCTATTTTATTCCCAATGCCCACATGAAAAGAAAGGTCAGCGATAGCCACCCTACTCTGTAGCTACCACCTGGGCTATGAATCTTCCTCTTTTCCTTCTTGCCAATCTCACACCACTAAATTCCTGTAGCTGCGTCTTTACTACACCTTTCAGCATTAAGTGCATTGTTTTATACCTCTCTTGACCAGAGGCAACAACGGAAAGTACAGTTCTTCCGGTGACATTAACAGTTGAGCTTAGATGGATAGCAACAAATCTGACATGTATTGTCTTTCTCCAGCTGTACAATCTAGCATTCTTTGTGCGCTTTCTCTCAGTCACACATTAAGCTGCATGGTTTAGAGGTTTTCTGCGACTCCCAGGCCACTTTCCTCATCAGTATTCGGGAGTACCTTTCTCTTCAGCAGATGCATGCTATTTTTTCTCTCTTTGTCCTTTTATTCATTGTTCAGAGGTTTATCAGCAACAACTGCCTTTGCACTTTATTTGCCTGGTTTCATTAATGACCTCACAACCCATAAAAATATACATTTAAATTGCCTGATTGCAAAACACACCAGCCTGTTTATTGGAAAATTAAGAGGTAAAATCTATGAGGAATGCCTGAAAAGAAGTCATTTATTCTTCATAGGGTGATCAATTTCTGACAGAATATTTTAAAATTGTGACATGGCAGACTCTTGCTATGCTCCCTTTAGATAACAGATTAGCCCTTGGTACATGGGGATAATTTTAACCAAAATGTGCACAGTGGCATCTACTTCCTTTCGGAAGAACAAGCAATATAGGACATTCTGAATTTATGACATTATCTTAAGATTGTTCTTTCACTTAATATTCTGGTATATGACTATTTTAAAAGACAACATATTATAAAAATTGTGCTCAATTTTAGATCTCAATTATTTCTACTTTCTCAACATAAAAATGCAAAAAGCTAGATGGTCATGAAAGGACATGAAGCCAGGCGTGGTGGTGCACGCCTTTAATCCTAGCACTTGGGAGGCAGAGGCAGGCAGATCTTTGTGAGTTCAAGGCCAGCCTGGTCTACAGAGTGAATTCCAGGACAGCTGAGGCTACAGGGAGACCCTGTCTCGAAAAGGCCAAAAAAGAAAGAAAGGACATGAGATGCTGGTTAAAGACAATCTTTCCATGAACCATGCCAGAGAGGAACCAGAAACAAAAGCATTAATCCTCAGGTTCCAAATGAGAAATAGATATAATTACAATCCATCCATTTCCTCAAGTGGTGGCCAACATGAATCACCAGTTGAATTACAACTCAAATTGCCATTGCTCAAGCTGTCTACTTATGGTTAGGACAGAATGGTGGTCTTTTGTAGCTTGACTCTTCAGAAGTACACTTGGGCTAATCAACACTTGCAATTCTTTTCTATTCATGCTCTCAAGAATACAAATTGCACTCAACAATGAGAAGCAGCAAGATAGGCAATGTGGACACTCCATGATAATCAGATTATGTGTCCATCCCATCCATCCATTCACCAAATATGTGCTACACATTGTACTGAATACTTAGTACAAATGATAAAGAAAACAAACTGTGGTCCCTATTATCATCAAGAGCTGGATGAGGTGAGGTGACATTAAATCACTACAGAAATGTTCAAGAAACCATTACTATAAAATTTGCCCTGTGGGAGGGTGGCTGGTGCTAGCATAGGGTAATACACCCGTCAGAAGTCTTAAAGGAAAAGTACCAGGAGTAACGCTAAGCTGTGAGCTAATGCAATATGAAATACAGGCAGAAAAAAACTTCACTACACAAAGGGAGCAAAATGAAGCCAGATGGGTAAATTCACTCAGGAAGAAATTGGAATAACAAGAGCCAAACAGAGAGCTTGATGAGACCTAGACTGGGAGGCTAGGACAGATTGGGAATTCAGACAGGAAAATGTCCTGTGGGCCAAGATACAGAATTCAGTTTTATTCTATATGAACTGAGAAGATATTAAACTGTTTTAAACCAGATGGGGAGGCACAATCAGACTTGCATTAGGAAAAGGTCACCTTGGCTTCAAAGAAGAGAACAAATTATAAAAGAAAATCGGGAAAATACCCAGTGACCTTCAGGTCTGCAATACAAATAGCAAATGAATCCTCAGTTTCATTACCATGTTGACTGTACCAGTGTCAGAAGAATCACAAGAAAATGTCCTTAGATTCAGAACACTGGTCATGTTATCACCATATTGCTCTAAAAGGAATGTGGCATTAACATTTTAGGAACCTATTACACACGAATCCTGGTCTGCACCAGGTTCTTTTCCTGCATAGTAGAAGCAGCAGCGTTTCAGTCACTATCATGTCTGTCTGCATTATCTCCATCATCATCTAAGTGGCCGATCTGCCCAATTGCTTTTTTTTTTTTTTTAGATTTAGATTTTATTTTTTTTTAATTTAATTTTTATTGATGGTTTGTGCATTTTGTACATCATTTTCCAATTTAGATCAGGCATATTTCCCTTTCCCTCCCCCCCCACCCCATCCCAGATCATGTATTCTGCCATAACTGTCCTGCATCTTTCAGGTTTTTTTTTTTTTCCTTTTTTAGCTATAAGTGATAACCCATGAGTATAAGCATCCTTCGTGCAAAACCAATCTACAGACTGTTGTGCCCAAACCCCCACAGTCCCACCATTCAGTGGGGGGTGACAGGTTGTTTGTTCAATCAAGTTGATCAAATGAGTGTCCAGACTACATTGCTGTAGATGCCCAATTGCTTTTTAAAATATGTTTTATTTATTCTTTGACAATTTAATGCATGTTTATATGTATCTTTGATCTTATCCACCCCAAACTACCTCCAGAAAGCTCCCAGAAGAGAACTTTCCAATCCAAACATGTCCTTCAGAACGCCAAGTCCTCCTTTTTTAAGCTATACCCTAGTGAGTCCAGTTAGTGCTGTCCCCGTACTCATGCGTGTAGCCCATGCATTCAAGGTAGGGCACCTGTCATGGTTACCACCTAAGGAAAAGTGATTTTCCCTTCCCCAACAATCACCAACTGCCTTTGTAACTCCACCTTAAGCCATATTGGAGCTCTTAACTGGCTTGATCTTGTACAGGTCTTAGGCTGACAACCACACCTGCTTTGAATTCATGTCACATCTAGCACATAGCATTTCACAGCTCTCCTCACCTGCCAGCTCTGACAATCTTTCCACCCTCACTTGAGCAGTGTTCTCTGAACATGTGTGGCTGAGCACTGACAGTTGCATAGTCCCAGCTCTTTGAATGGCTGTGAATCTCTGCAAAGAAGCTTCTCTGAGCAAGGTTACAAGCAGCAAAGACCTATGGGTATAAATATTTAAAGGGTGACAATATGACTATTTAATACAAAATAACAATATGTTGTGCTCAGAGCCTATGATTTCCCTAGCTACTATATTCTGGTGGTTTGTTTCTTGTTTTTTCTCCTCCTCCTCCTCCTCCTCCTCCTCCTCCTCCTCCTCCTCCTCCTCCACTTCTTCTTCTTCTTCTTCTTCTTCTTCTTCTTCTTCTTCTTCTTCTTCTTCTTCTTCTTCTTCTTGAGACAGCATCTTTCCCTTTCCATAGCTCTAGCTGTCCTGAAACTTGATAGGTAGACCAGGCTGACCTCACTCTCAGAAAGATCTGCCTACATCTGCCTTCTAAGTGTTGAGATTGAATGTGTGCACCACCATGCCCAGATATCAGCCACTATTTTTTAAACCAGTTTACATTACCAAGCAGGAAAGCGTATATGTATTCAATTAAACATTTCCCCCAATCTTATCTCCAATACAATCTCAGTTCGTTCTGGAGTCCCCAGAGTGAAGACGGAGATATCTGCAAACTAGCAAAAAGCTTCACAACGGAGTGAATGCAGAAAAAGCCCTCCCCCCCAAAAAACTCATATTAACTCAAAAATCATAAATTTACCTCAGCAGTCCCCTTTCTGCACACAAGTACTGGAGAGGGTCTTGAGAGTGCAGCTTCTGTTTAATCAAATTCATTCTCTTAATTTCAGCTCAGAAGCTTACTTGTCAGGTCACAGCTGCCCATCGTCTTTGCTCTGGTAATGGGTGACCATCAACTGGGTTCTTCCTCTCACTGGTGAGCTATTTCCAAGCCTGTACTCTCCTACCTTATTTCCCACCCAAACAGAGTTAACCTCTATCAAGTTTAGCCAGATAGAAGCCTCTCCACTCAATCCTTAGTTTGTATCCAAGCTCAAGCCAAACAGGCTCTAGTACTGGACAGGAAAGTAGGTCTAACCAAACTGAACGAGCAACTTATTTTTGCATCCCCTCTCTTGGAAGGAGTGGCCTTTCTCCCTTAATAAAGCTTTCTTTGCTCTTCTAGTGTCTCACTCACCATTCTTCAGTATGATGAACCAATGAAGAAGATTAGAGTTGTTACAAAACAGCTCCCTAGTCATCTATGTCTCCTCCTCCTCTCCTGCTACTAGGTCTTTAATTTCTTCTCTTCCTTCTCCACTGTTCAGTCTTTCCTTCTGTTTGAGAAGAGACATGGGATCTTTCCAGAGCTGCTCTTCTTGTCTACTCTTCTGGCTCTTTCATTCTTTTCAGGTTTCACTCAAATGTCCCCTGCTAACAGAGACAAGACAAACATGTTTTCTGGTAGTACACACACCATTCTCCAGGATCTCTTTAACCCTGATCTCTACATCTGCTTCTCCAATTCCCTCACACCACAGACTATTAGGATTTAAAATATGAATTGCTTTATTTGTTGCTCTTAGTTCATATTTTTCACTCTATTAGTCTATTTTCCAATATATAATAAAATATGTGAGGCAAACTGTAAAGAAATGAAGTTTTGGAGGAACAAAGTCGATGGGATCCATTAGTTAAAGGCCTTCATGTTAGCAGAGTATCAAATCATCACAGAGTATTATGTGACTAAAATAGTAAGCATATCTTTGGATGTATGTATATGTTTGTGCATTCTCCCTCCTTAATTAAAGCCACCATAATTCAATTATATAGAGGCTTCCCCTCTAATAACTTTATCTGACTCTCTAAATCACTTTCCAAAGCCCGTACCTTTGCACACTATGGTAGGATTAATTCTGTCTCCTCTTAAATTCTCACAATACAGTTTTGACTTGCAGAAATATTTAAACCATATCTAAATCACAGAACTTAAAATGGACTTTTTAAATGAATGGAATTGGACACCATCCAAAATTGCATCTCAATTATCCTAATGAGAGGATTTCTCCGTTCAAAATATTCACTAACTCAAAGCCTAGCTGTTTTCTCGCTGGATCATGTCTACTTACATCAACCATATTTCTTTGTTGACTTACTCTTTGAGATAAGAAATTCCAAGATGCCAACTGTGTGATGGACTTAATCAGATATGGTGTAAACAAAATGGGCAAACTCTTCCCTGGAAAGACCATACAAAGTTCATATAGAAACCACATTTGTAATGCAGATGACAAAGTGCTCTCTTGGAGCCCAGCCTTGCAGATCCTGAAGAGCAATAGAAAAGGTGACTAGCCAATCTGAGCATTTAGAGAGACCTTCCAAGAGGAAGATATTTTGATTTAGGCTGAAGAATTGGTGAGCATGGAAACTTCAGATCCCAGGGATGGTAAGTGTATCGTTTAGTTACCTTCCTCACGAAAATGTATACACACATACATATATGCAAAGATACACTTACTTCAGGGGCTGGAGAGATGGACTAGCAGTTAAGAGTGCCGACTGCTCTTGCAGAGGACCTGGGTTCGATCCCCAGCACCCACATGGTGACTGAGAACCGTCTTTAACTCCAGTTCCAGGTGAATCCGACACCCTCTTCTGACCTCCACAGCACTGCACGACATGGGTGCACAAACCTGCATACAGACAGTCCATTCATACATATAGGAAAATAAATAAATTTTTAAAAAGATACACTTACTTCAAAGTGGGGCACTTGGAATAAGAATGGGGCTTTGTTGTCGGAATATTCACTTAGTATGATACGTTACGGAAAATTCATGAGGGCAAAGCCAAAATTGGGTGAGGAGAGGGATTTTAATTTTATGCTAGCATGACTGACCCACAGATCCTTCCACATAGGAATCAGCTCCTGCACCTAGTTTGGGGTGGGGGTGGGGGGCTTTTATACCCGTATGACAAATGCAGCAAAAGGAAAACAGCACATACATGTGATAAGTAAATGGTTTACAGGTATGGCCACAAAGGTTACAAGAATGTGGTAGTTCTGGAAAACAAAGACTTCAATCCTGGGTGAGTGTGGAGACTGGGGGAAGATATCCTGCTTACTTCCTCAATTTCTAGTTCCTATCTCCCGGCCCTTACCACTGCAAAGTTCTTAGCAAACATCCTAAGGATTTTAATACTATTATATTGTAGGAGCTTTTAGCAACCAACCGATGAGTTTTGCTATTTCCATTATACATACACAAAGCTGGATTGGGTCTGCACCACTGCACAAACCGGCATGGTGGTACACAGCCGTAATCCTTGCTCTTAGGATGTAGAGGCAAGAGAGCGAAATATCCAAACTCATCTTTGACTATACAGAGAGTGGGCTACTAACGTGGGATGCATGGGACTTTGTATAGAAACTACCTAGTTAACAAACAAAGGATGAATAAATAAATAAACCACTTTCCATTAAAAGTTGGAAATTTTTATTTGTTTAAAAGAAAACCAAAGGTATGATAGCACCCTAGCAGTAGGCATTTAGCAGTGGGGTGCCTAAATCCATCACTGCAACTCTAAGAAGACAAAAGGACAAAGAATAGAAAAAACAAAAAAAGAAAAACAGGGTAGAGGACATCTTTTGTCAAACAGCAACACGGTCTCCTCACTGACCTTACTGTTCTGGTCCCTGTAGGCATTTGGGACTGAATGTTCAACCTTGAAAGATGAGTGAGGAAAACACTGCAGGCAGAGAGGAGACAGAGGTAGAGAGGATGCTGTGCTCAGAGAATCTGAAATGCCAGAAACACAAGAATACAGAAGTGGGTAGCGGCCAGTGAGTTTGGTAAGCTGGGTGTGTGTGGGGGGGGGGGTGAGTAGGTCAGGACAGCCCTTTCCTAAAACGCTAAAATACTGAGATGACATTTGGAGAAAAAGAGAAGCAATTGTATTTACTTTAGCTGCATAGTAAATGGATAATGACTACCTAAGGGGAAAATAATGAAGAGGAAGACCCGAGTGTTTTCTATAATGTTAACAGCACTGACTTCATGACAGTACTCAGCTGTTCATGTATGTGTGTGTCCCGTACTTCACAAATATGAAGTAACAAAGACGAATAACATTGAAGCTACAGAGATAGCAGGATATCACAAGTTTTAAATTAAATTTCTTTCTTTTTTTTTTTAAATTAATTTATTTATTTTGTATGTGTATGAATGTACTGTCTGCATGTAGGTTTGTGCACCCGTGTCGTGCAATGCCGCGGAGGTCAGAAGAGGGTCTCGGATTCCCCTGGAACTGGAGTTCTCCTGGAATTGGAGTTTCAGACGGTTCTCAGCCGCCATGTGGGTGCTGGGGATCGAACCCGGGTCCTCTGTAAGAGCGGTCGGCGCTCTTAACCACTAGGCCATCTCTCCAGCCCCTAAATTAAATTTCTTACGTTATCAATAATAATTCGATTTTCATACTTAAGTTAACTTACAAGGTTTGCATCTTGCACCATAAGAAGACAAAGAAATGGATGTCCCATGTGGACAAATAATTCATCCACAGCCCCAGGCTTCTACATAGTGGCTGGAGGTTAACACTTGCCATCCATATGTGTCTCTAGCTACACGGGCCAAGGAAACCCAGTTATATTCCACATGTTATAAACAGAAGTCTTTGAGTTGGACTCTTGAAAAAACAATGTCTGCTTTCTTAGCAAAAAGGAGAGACACAATAGGCATGTCTTTCTTCCTTCATCCTCTTTTCCTCTCCCTCCCATCAAATACTAATAGACGGGGCTGGAGGGATGGCCTAGCAGTTAAGAGCTCCAACTGTTCTTGCAAAGGACCCGGGTTCGATCCCCAGCACCCACATGGCGGCTGAGAACCGTCTTTGGCTCCAGTTCCAGGGGATTCTGACGCCCTCTTCTGACCTCGGGTGCACGACACGGGTGCACAGACCTGCGTGCAGACAGTACATTCATACACATAAAAAAAATAAATAAAAAATAAATAAATAAATAAAATACTAATAGGCGATCTAGCCTACTTATTAATTTCTCAAACAATTCATATAGAGTATTCTACTTATACACAGTTTGAGCTCCTAGTTTATCAATGAAGTAATGTTAGGGTGAGAATATTACTGTGAGATTTGCATATCAATAATGAAAATCTCATACCATCCTGGACATTCTAAGTGGTATGGTTATTATTGTTAATCCTTTTTTAATTATATGTGTTGTGTGTGCACATGTATGTGCAAGTGTATGTCTCTGTATACCTACTTGCCCAGGCCAGAGGAAGATATTGGGTGCCCTTCTTAACCATTCTCCAACTTGTCTCCCTTCAGATAAGAGATTTTCACTGTTCAGCAATGCTGGCTGGACAGTAAGCCCCAGATGATCACCCTGTTTCTGCCCTCAGCACAGGGTTTACAAGTGTGAGCAACATGCCAGGCACTGACACAGGTGCTGGGAATGCAAACTCGAGTCTGAGTCCTCATTTTGATGCATGAGCACTCTTTCCTACTCAGCCATCTCCCAGCCAATGTTTTTACTTTCAGTATACAAAAGAAAATCATTGCATAAAATTTACCATGGTTCATTCACAAAAGGTAACAATAATCACTTTCTTTTTATTCTACTTTTTCCTGGAAATTACTTTTGAAAGACCACAAAGTTTTTTTTTAATTTTTTTTAATTAATTTTATTTATTTCTGTATGTGTATGAATGTACTGTCTGCATGCAAGTCGGTGCACCCGTGTCGTGCAACGCCGCGGAGGTCAGAAGAGGGTCTCGGATTCCCCTGGAACTGGAGTTCTCCTGGAATTGGAGCTTCAGACAGTTCTCAGCCGCCATGTGGGTGCTGGGGATCGAACCCGGGTCCTCTGTAAGAGCGGTCGGCACTCTTAACCGCTAGGCCATCTCTCCAGCCCCAGACCACAAAGTTTTTAAGGATCACATCTTTATAGAAATTATACTGCATTGGGGTTTGACAGATTGTTCAGCTATTAAGGGCACTTTCTGTTCTTGCAGAGGACCCAGGTTTAGTTCCCAGCACCTGCATGGCAGCTAACAACTATCTGTAACTTCAGTTTCAGGGGATCTAGTGTCCTTTTCTGCTTCTATGTTGACCATCCTGAAGGTGCTCAGCTACTAAATTTTAGCTGTTTGTTGTGAGCAAAAAAATATACCTGTACTTAATTTAAGCCAGTTCTCTTGCCAGCCTGGGTCAGTAACCTCCAGGATGTATTTCATCAATCTCCACTTTCTGATATTCAAATTTGTGTTCTCTCTCACCTTGGAGGTAAATTAGACCTCATGTCTCCTTTTTATTGAATATAACATAATGTTATAAGGAATGAGATGTCACTTCCAAGATTCCCTCATAAGTGAGAGTGGTTTCTCCTTTCATGCTTCTGTTACTTCCTTGACTACACTAAGAGACCCCCATGCCTTTGTTCTTAGCTGATTTATGGCCTTCCAACAGCTGGCAGGGCAAACGCTAGCTGTGTCTTCAACAAGGGTCCCAAAAGGACGGGGTCAATATAACAACTACGTGAGTGGGTCCCAGACAGATCCCTCCTCAGTCCATTTTATAGAGGTGCATTCAACTCTAGCTGATACTCTAAAAATGGTCTTGTGTGTGAGACTAAGCCAGAGATAGCACTCTAGGGTCTACTTGCATCTGTAACCTAAAATTCATGAGATTCAGAAGAGAATTTTGTTGTAATTTGCTAAATTTGGATTAATCTGTTGTATAGCAGTATAGAACTAATGCAGTTGCTCCTGTGAAAAATGACTGGGAGAGCTTTGTAAAACATGCCCATGTAGGGGCCCTGAAAGATACCACTTTTACCAGAAAAGCAGAGAACGGAAAATTAGATAAAGTCGCTCTAATTAATTCTAATATTAGCTGTACTTAAAAACAATTGCTTGAAGCTATTTGTGATTGTTGTCCTATTACTTGTACATGAAAAGATTCTTAATCACTTGACTTTCAATGTTATTAATGTATTAAATATCTTTCTATAAATCCCTTCCTAATTTAGTGGGACTTTTACTTTTGTACATGGAACAATGCTTAAGTTATTGACAAGATAAGCAATACGTGTTTTCCTTGCTTCTGAAATCAATAGGAGTTCTGATTTGCCAGGCATGGAGGCACATGACTGTAATCTCAGCACTCGGGAGGCAGAGGCAAGCAGATTTCTGTGAGTCCAAGGCCAGCCTGGCCTACATAATGAGTTCCAGAACAGCTGGGGCTACAGGTCTCGAAAAAAAAAAAAAAAAAAAAAAAAAAAAAAACGAGTTCTGATTTCTGTTATTTTATTTATTTATTTATTTATTTTTGCTTTTTGAAATATGTAGCCCCAGCTGGCCTAAAATTCAGTATGTGGATTAGGCTTGGATCTCATAGAAATCGGCTTGCCTCTGACTCCCCAGCCTGGGATAAAAGGCAGGTACCCCCATGCCTGGCTCATTTCTGTTACTTTTGATTATTTTTAACATGATTCTTACAGAAGATGCACTACTTCACAGGCTTATTCTTTTCTGTTCAGATTAAGAGATCCAGACATCGTGGCACATACCAGTAACTCCAGTGCTGAGGACGTGGAGGTAGAGGGTCAGGAGTTCAAAACTATCCTCGACTCTATCTTAGGTTTGAGGCCAGCCTGAGCTATGGTAAACTCTTTCTTAAAAATAAATACAGAGGATAGGGAAATGGTTCAGTGAGTAAGAGGGCTTCCATGTCAGCATGGTAACTGGAGTTCAGTTTCCCAGAACCCTCAGAAAACAGGATTGTCATGTGCATGCCTACAAACCTGATGCTATGGAGCAGAGGCAGGAAGATGACTGGGGCTGGATGGTGGCAGCCTAGCTCTAGATGCAATGAGGGCTCTGTCTCAAGGGCATGATTAGAGAGAGACAGAACAGAACACCTGATGGAGTCCAGTGCACACAAGTATGCAAGTCCACTGCTACATACATACTTACTCTACACCCAAACACTCAAACTCACACACCCCAAAACAAAAAAAAAATTAGCTTCACAATAGTTTATATATATGTATATATATATAAACATATATATGTATATATATATATATTATATTAGACATATATATGTCTATATATATAGACATATATATGTCTATATATGTAAACATATATATATATATACATATATATATATATGTATATTAGACACTACATAAAGACAGTATAAATCCTGGGCCTCTTCTCTTCCATAAAGATAGTCATGGGTAGTCCACTTGATAATCAGTCCTAATTCTGTGCGAAGAATGCTTCATTCCTTACTCAGTTAATTTCTGGTCAATGTGTTTCACAACTTCCAAAGTTTTACAAGGAACCATGCAAAGGATTTTTGTTATTTTCAACTTTAGTAAAAGTTTGTAGATTTGACACAATAGTTAAAGTTCACAGGTTCTGAACACAGAAACAACTGATTTTAAATCCTACTTACTCATTTCTCAAGCAATTCATATTAAGTATTCTACTTAAATGCCATTTGAATTCTTAGTTTGTCAATGAAGTAATGTTAGGGTCAGATTATTATTGTGAGATTTACATGTCAATAATGGAAATCTCAAACCATCCCAGACATTCTAAGTGGTATGGCTATTATTGTTAATTCTTTTTAATTATGTGTTATGTGTGCACATGTATATGCAAGTGTGTGCTGTGTGCATGCACATGCATGTGCAAGTGTGTGTTGTGTGTGTGCACATGTATGTTCAAGTGGGTGTCTCTGTAAACCTACATGCCCAAGCCAGAGGAGGACATTGGGTGGCCTTCTTAACCATTCTCCAACTTGTCTCCTTTTAGATAGGAGCTTGTCACTGTTCAGCAATGCTGGCTGGGCAGTAAGCCCCAGATGATCACCCTGTTTCTGGCCTCAGCACAGGGTTTACAAGAGTGAGCAGCATGCCAGGCATTGACATAGGGGCTGGGAATGCAAACTCGGGTCCTCATGTTGGTGCATGAGCACTCTTTCCTACTGAGCCATCTCCCAGCCAATGTCTTTACTTTCAGTATACAAAAGAGGATCATTGCATAAAATTTACCATGGCTCACTCACAAAAGGTAACAATATTCACTTTCTTTTTATTCCTGTAAAATACTTTTGAAAGACCACAAAATTTTTAAGGATCACATCTTTATAGAAATTATACTGCATTGGGGTTCAAGAGGTTGCTCAGTGGTTAAGGACATTTTCTGTTCTTGCAGAGGACCCAGGTTTAATTCCCAGTATGTCCACATGGCAGCTAATGACCATCTGTAATTCCAGTTCCAGGGTATCCAATGTTCTTTTCTGACCTCTGTAGGAATTGCACAACATGGGTGCACTTATGTTCATGCAAGCAAAACACACACATAAAATAAAAATAAATCAATTAGGGGCTGGGCGTGGTGGCGCACGCCTTTAATCCTAGCACTTGGGTGGCAGAGGCAGGCGGATCTTTGTGAGTTCAAGGCTAGCCTGGTCTACAGAGTGAGTTCCAGGACAGCTGGGGCTACAGGGAGACCCTGTCTCGAAAAGACCAAAATAAATAAATAAATAAATAAATAAATAAATTAATTAATTAATTAAAATAAACACAACTGTATTACTTTATAAAACTCTGCTTAAAGCCAGGGTGAAAGCCTAGAATTTAGGGGGTAGAATATAACAATATATTGCTTTAAGATAGGAATACATGAATTCCTTTAAAATGGTTAAAGAAGCTAGCAGGAATTAACAGGTACAGTAAATTTAAGTGAGACAAGGGAGCTAGACTAATGAGTCCCAGGAACATATTTTATTAGAATTTATGTTCATTCTATTTGAATCTTTCCAAAGCAAGATTTTCATAGTGGAGAATAAGATGTTTAACAGAGATTACAGTTTAATAGCCAAAACCACTGGAGATTTTTCAGGCAGCCAGGTAACATTCTGTAAGAGTTCCCTGAATTCAGTTCATATTTCATCAAAAAATTAACCACAATCTGGACCATCTTCCATAATGAATCCAGAGGTAAGAGTTATGAACATTAAACAGTAATAAAAATCAAAAGAAAATATAACTGGAAGACTCAGGGAACTGCTGATTTTGCATGCAAACTAAAGGATGCTTTAAATCCCGGGGAATATATTGGAAAGTAGAACTGTGCTCAGACTAAGATGAGTTCTGTAAACTGGGCTACCTTCATTCATGTACATAGTGTCCAATGAGACAGCAGAAATGAAATTAATAATGTTCAACACAGTCAAGAATAGGTGTGGGGTGCTCACTGTGAGATTATGATAAGCAGGTTTATGTAAAGCTAAGAGATTGGTAGAGCCTTTCTAAAGTGTATGACTACCCAATTCATATCTGAGGACTTCAATGCTAGCGCTGCATCCATATGGCAGTCGCTGGTACTATGAAAGCCTTTTACTAAATTAAGAATTACAAAAATTAGGGAAAGGTTAATTGAAAGGAATTTCAGAGATTATCTATTGGCACTCAGGATGATGATGCCTGAGTAAAGAAGAAATTCGACAGTGGTCCTGTAGTGGATACATTTATAAAAGCAATCAGCATAGAAGGGCTCAAAAATTGTTTCTTGTTACCTGGAATTCTGCAATGAGAAGTGTAGAGGATAAGATGTTATTGAGGAACTTGGGGACAACACTGTCTCTCTAATGACCTCCCTACAAATAGGATATATGGCTTTATAATACCCTATGCTTATAATGCTTTACTAAGAGCTTTTATTCTACATAGTACGATTTTGTCTATGTAGAAAGAAAACCTCAGTAAATCTATGGATCTACAGAAAGTCTAAGTGGACACAAACTGGAATTGGGGAATAGCTTGAATTATATAGCTGGTTGCCAGCTCCAAGTAACAATGAAGTTTACAAAAGCAGAGTTTCCTGGAGCAGAAAGTCATGTAGCATTTTCAGGATCCAGAGATTACAATGAGAAAACATAAGGATGTGCTTGTCAACCAAATCCTTTAAATAAAGCACCAAAAAAGTGTCCTGAGATCTCAGCAAAAAATAAACTAGCTTAGTTGAAAATTTAAGATTAAGTAATTTTCCCAAGCACCCACAATTAGTGCGAGAAACAGAATGGGTCTGTGAAGTTTTGGACCAGTGTCTATTGTCAGCCTCGCGAGAGCCTGGTTTTGGTGGTTCTGGTTTGACTTTTCCAATGGCTGGGATGTGGACAACTGAAGAAAATCATTATTCTTGGTGTTATGAGAAGCTTGGTGTCATGTTTGGCACTTAATGGTGTGTGGTGGTTTGAATGAGATGTCCCTGTACATTCAAGAATTTAAATGCTTGGTCAGTTGGCCGTGCTGTTTGGGGAGGTTTAGGAGGTGCAGGCTTGATGGAGGAAGCACGGCAGTGGGGGTCAGTCGGGTGGGCTTTGAGGTGCCCTAGTCGTGTCGCATTTTCAGTTTCACCGCCCTTCCATTGCCTGCATGAAGATGTGAGATCTCAGCTCTCTGCTCTGGCTGCTCCAGGGAGCCCCCACCATGAGGGACTCTTATGCTTCTGGAACCCTAAGCTCCATAATTCTTCCTTCTCTAAGTTCCCTTGATCAAGGTGCTTTACCACAGCTACGGAAAGGCACTAGTACACAAGGTGACTCCGGAAAACTGTGCTGACATTCTTAATTCTGTGCCTCTGTAGAACTGATGACTTCTTGTATCTCAGCTCTTCTTGGATCCAGACAGAAGTTCGGTTCTATCACCCCGCAAAAGTAGAGCTGCCAAAGGCAGCCCAGGGTTGTTCTAGTCAACAGAACAACCTTTGTGGCACTGGGTCTATAGAGCAGAGAAACATAAGATAGATGGGTTAAGACTGTCCTTGATATATTCAATTATAAATTTCAAGGGTAAGATTAAGAGGTGTAAGGTCATAACAACCCTTGAGAACCTGGGCTGGACAGCTATGCTATTTCTCATTATTATTTATACTGTTATGTCAGTTATTGCAACTCTCATCGTTATTTTCCGATGTTGTCATCACCCTCACATCACACCTTTTGTCCCGTCAGGAAAAGAAATATGTCTGCTTTGCTTATCACTGTAGACATGGAGTCTCGCAGAGCTACATTTTATAAAACACATGACATATAAGAGCAACTTCGTTGGAAAAAATTCATTTAAAATGATCAGTTCTGGTGCATCATTTATATAATATATGATAAACTTAAATATTCAAGAATATAAAATATAAATTTTAAATAAGAAAGGCATCAAATAGGACCTTTGAAAATACATGTAAGTAGGTGAGGAGATGACTCAGTGCCTATTGCACATGAAGAAGACCATAAAAGCCCATCACAGCAGGACATGTCTATAACCCCTGCACTGGGTGAGGGGAGAAGAGACTGAAAGATCCCCAAATTCACTGATCTGCTAGCCTGGTGAGATGGGCACACTCTGGGTTCTGTGAGAAGCCTGTATCCAAAAGTTTCCATTTTCATCCAGCTGCTTGGCTACTAGGATCAATTTATTTCCTTATTGTCAGTGTCCTGCCTTTGGGGATGAGACCTACTATGGTCCTCTTTAAATTTTCATTGTTTTAATTAGTTTTATTTTATGCTTATGAGTGCTTTGTCTGCACGTATGTAAGTACAATGCTTGTGCAATGTTAAAAGGGGGGCCTCAGATTTCTTAGAACTGGGATTAAGGATGGTGGTTAGCTGCCATGTGGGTGCTGGGAACCAAACTGGGTACCTTTGTATCAACTCTTCTCATTGTATAAAAAGAATTAGAAGCACAAGAATCAACAAAACTAAATGCAGCTCTGCAGATCAGGAGAAAATACTAAATTTGAAACTGAGCCCTGTTTAAAAGAACCAAACTGATTTCATGATCTAATTCCCGTTTTTTCTTTTTGTTTTTTTTTGTTGTTGTTGTTTGTTTGTTTTTTGCTAAATCTAAGTTTTCCTCCCATACAGAAGAACTTTCCAAACTACATTTTATTGTTTTTCTGACAAATGCATTCTGATATCTGAAGGAGCTGTCAGGAGATATATAGGACTGTATTTGAAACTTGGGTAGAAAACCTTGGTGTTCCTTTCTTTCCTATTCATGTTTCCATTCCCCTTTGCATGATCACCAATGCAAAACTCATGCACATATGATTACACACAGGTAGTTCTGTGCCTATGCACCAGGTGAAAAACTGTGCCTGAGGTTTGTTAAATCTCTAGAAAGGGCTTTTCCTGCTTCATGATCTGTAATATCCGTGTACCTTCAAGACTGCCTGTGTAAGAAATCAACAGCATTTATTTAGCTCCATTATTCATCAGGACCTGAGACAGATTTTGGGTAGGAAGGTCACGTGTGAAGACAGCTGGGAAGAAAACACTGACAGGGAGCAATATTTGAGGTCACCGTCAGACAACAGAGTCCTACTAATGCTTTGGGAGACTTTGGGGAAGGGAAATTTTACCCATATACAGATAGATGTAAAGGAAACAACTGAGGTTGAGCTCTACAATCTGGCAGAAACAGAAAGCCGTTACCACAGGTGCAATGCAGAGAGGAAGAAATGTTACTGGAGACCAGAGAAAATGAAGCTATGAGTCAACAGTTTCCTGACAAGAGCTTCAGGTGGGAGAAGCTTCCATACTCCATGTGACCATGAGGCTCAGAGCTAGAAGGAAGCAGCTGAAGCAATAAACTCACTTCTCTCCTGGTTGGTATGTAGATCTCTTAGCCATGCCTACTGTCATCTGTCTTCAATATCAGGAGTTCTCAAACTTAAGCATACAATGCATCAAAATATGAGGAGCTGTTTTCTTAAAGGGAATTTTTTTTTGTCTTTTTGAGACAGGGTTGCTCTGTAGCCCCAGCTGTTCTACAAGGACTCACTATGTAGACTAGGCTGGCCTTGAACTCACAGAGATCTGCCTGCCTCTGCCTCCTGTGTGCTGGGATTAAAGGCATGTGCCACCATACCCAGCTTAAAGGGACTCTTTAAATTTTTTTTATTTTTTTGTATGTAGATGAGCATTGCCTTTAGGTATCTAAGTGCATCCTTGTCATGCAAGGACTACAAAGTCAGAAGAGGGTGTCAGATTCCCTGGAACTGGAATTATAGATGGATGGTTTTTAAACACCATGTGGCTGCTAGAATTCAAACCTGGGTCTTTTGCAAGGACACTAAGTGATCTTAACTACTGAGGCATCTCTCCAGACCCTTAAAGGTATTTTTTATATGAGAATTTACAGTCATCTAATTCTACACACACCTTAAAGTAAAACTCCAGAAAGAATGAGAAACAGCTTCTGGATCACGAGTTAGATCTAAACATACTTCCAGGTCTGTTAAATAATTATCTGTAGGTCTTTAACCACTTTAGATAAGTAATACTTCCTATAACAAAGATCGGATCCTTCATATCATCCTCAAAGTTCCTGATCATTAGTCCATGGTCATTAGATAAATCAGAAATTGTTGAAGAACTTTTGTTGTCTGTATGCACAATGCCCTAAAGCTACCCAGGATTTCCTTTAAAAAGGTTTTGTTCAATCTCCTTCAGGAGTTTGAAATTTTTGTTGTAGATATCTCTGATGTCTTTGGTTAGGTTTGTTCCTAAGAATTTAATTTTTTTGGGTCGATTGTGGGAAGTTCTCTTTATAGTCCTCTCCAGTTGCTTGTTGTTTGTGTACAGAAAGGCTACTGATCTTTCTAGTTTAATTTTGTATCCTGCCACTTTACTGAAATTCTTAATCATTTCTAGGAGTTTTCTGGTGGAGCTTTTAGCATCCTTTAGGTAAACTATCATATCATCTGCAAAAAAGGATAGCTTGACTTCCTCTTTCTTCCCTTTTTGCCCTAGCAAGTGTTTCAAGCACTATATTGTAAAGGAGTAGCAATAGGGGGCAGCTTTGCCAGGTTCCTGACTTTAAGGGGAATGCTTCTAATTATCCTCCATTTAGGATGATGTTGGCTGTGGGTTTGTTGTATAAGGCCTTGATTATTTTGAGGAACGTTCCCTCTAGTCCAATTCCCTCTAGAACTTTAAACATGAAGAGATGCTGAATTTTGTCAAAGGCTTTTTCTGTGACAATGGAGATGATCCTTCATTTTTGTCTGTCAGGCCATTTAGGTGTTTTATGATATTTATTGATTTATATATGTTGAACCATCCCTGCATCTCTGGTATGAAGCCAACTTGGTCATGATGGATGATCTTTTTGATATATGTCTGTATATGTTTTGCAAGTATTTTATTGAAAATTTTTTGCATTTATGTTCATTAATGAGATGGGCCTATAGCTTTTTTTGTTATATCTTTGCATGATTTTGGAATTAGAGTGATGCCGGCTTCATAGAAGGAATTTGGGAGATTTCCCTCTGTATCCTTCTGAGAAGTTGGAAAGACCTTCCATGCTCATGGATTGGACAAACTAATATAATAAAAATGTCCATTCTACCCAAATTAATATACAGATTCAATGCAATCCAAATTAAAACCCCCATGAGTTTCTTCACAAACATAGGAAAAAAAATCCTTAAATTCATATGGAAAAACAAACCCTGAATAGCCAAAGCAGCCCTGAACAAAAAGAGCAATATAGGAGGGTTCATTATACCAGACTTCAAACTATATTACAGGGCTATAGCCATAAAAACAACCTGGTACTGGCACAAAAACAGACTGGTAGACCAAGGGAACAAAACTGAAGATCCAAACTTGAGCACATAAAATTTCAGCCACTTCTACATCTACACAATGGAGTTCTATGCAGCAGTAAAGAAAGATGATATCATGAAATTTGCAGGTAAATGGATGGAACTAGAAGATATTATGTTAAGTGAAGTAACACAGTCCTAGAAAATCAAAAGATGAATGATATCCCTCATCTGTTGATGTTAGCACCAAGTACCTGGTTCTAAGGCAAATTGAGCAACATTAATGCTATATTCTTCACGATCTGAACACAATCATGCTCTTATATTATGAATCCCTAGACAGGTCCTAGAACAACCTACCATTTATTTTCAGACTATGGATTTTTGGTATATGATGGTGGACATGTATGCATATTATAGTGTAACATGAATTTAAAATGGAAAAAGGTGAATCAAGAAATATGGTATGGAAAAACACAGTTTGTTTTCCAGAAGATACAATTTTAGTAACCCATACCAATTTGGCTGAGGGACCTAAGGGATAGCCTTGTTCCTTGCCCTCAGAGGTCGACTAAGTCTCAGGGGAATATGCATGGGGCATCTCCTGAAATGTCTTGCAAATGTGAGTCACCAGTCTTCCTGTGCAGGAAGGTCTTGGAGATCCACTAATAGGACTCCAGCCAGTGTCCACCCTATAAAGAAGAAAGTCTGCTCATGCTTCAAAAAGAGAAGCCTGGTCTAGCAAGACCTAACTGTATCCTTGAGTGGATGGAACTGGTGGTTGATAAACTAAAAGGAGCCAGCCCCCCCCCCCACACACACACAACAACAAAAAAAAAAACCTCGAGTGACCCTTGAGGACCAGATCCTCAACTGACCTTGAGAAAACAGAAACCTTGGTTAATCTGGGCTGATTGTGTGGCCTTAAGCATCTAAAAGGAAAGTATAAACAGAAATAAATAATCAATAAGGTCTGAGAAACTGTATTTCAGATATAAAACTTGAGAATCCTTCAAAGTTTCAATGCCAGATGGGGACTACTAAAATATCCAGCTTGTAGACTGAACAGGTACTGGAACTTCAGCCTCCTCAGAGTGTAGACTGCCGTTGTTTGACTACCCATGCTGTGTCATGGAGCCCAGTGCAGGAAGATCAAGACAGGACACATGCTTGCTGGACTTCATTTGGGTGACCATGGTGGGTAGGAGCCCCAGTGTGGAGCACAGGAACAGGCTTGATGGTTGTTTGGCTTTGCCAAGGAGGAAACTTCAAATACTTCCTGGGGGAAAACATGACATCTTTTGCTAAAAAAAAAAAAAAGAAAGAAAAGATTGTATGTAAGAGTTAAAAATATTTTGTAAAATAATATTTTCTCTTTTTATTGATACATGCTACAACCATTCATAATTTATCCTTATGTAATCCTATGGTGTGTTCTATAATATAGGAATACTAATATTCATAAATTCTAAATCAAACAGCAACTGCACAGAAAATTAGATCAACAATTGACAAGGGTGACCTCATTAAACTCAAGAGCTTCTGTACAACAAAAGAAGCAATGAAAAGAAGAGAAAACCCACAGAGTGGGAGGAAGCCTTCACCAATGATACATCTGATAGAATATTGTCATCCAGAATATATAAAACAAAGAGGAAGAAAACAAATGACTCACTCAAAAGATGGAGTAAAGAGCTGAACAGAGACTTCACAAGTGAAGAAGTAATGATGGGTGAGAAACATCTTAAAAAGTGTTCAACATCACTAATAATTAAGGAAATGCATATTAAAACCACTTTAAGATACCATTTCACTCCAATAAGTCTGGCTAGGATCAAGAAAAAAAAAAGATATCAAATGCTTTATAGGTTATGGGGAATGGGGAACACTCATCCACTGCTGGTGGGAATGTAAACTTGTACAAACCCTATGGAAGGCAGTGTAGAGAACCTTAAAAGACTCAAAATGAGCCTACCATCTGACCCAGCCATACCACTCCTGGGTATATACCCACAAGACTCATCCTAATGCAGATATATATTCACAGCCACGTTTACCGCAGCTCTCTTCACAATAGCGAAGAGATGGAACCAACCCAAGTGCCCATCAACCAAAGAATGGATAAAGAAAATGTGGTATATCTACACAATGGAGCTCCATGCAGCGGTAAAGATGACATTATGAACTTTGCAGGTAAATGGATGGTACTAGAAAATGTTTTGCTAAGTGAAGTATCACAGTCCCAGAAAAACAAATGACAAATGGTATCCCTCATTTGTGGATGCTAGCACCTAATACCTAGTTGCAAGGCAAACTGAACAATGTTAATGTTATATTTCTTTTTAAACAAAAGCAACTGTGGTCTTATAATGTGAATTGCTTAACAGGCTCTCAATTTAACCTACCACTTATGTTCAGACTTTGTAATTTTGGTATATGGGTGGAGGGTAAGTATGCATATTTTAAAGTAATATAAAATTAAAATGGAAAATGTGAGTACTGAAATATGACTTGGAAATAACATACAGTTTATTTCCAGATGACATAATTTTTGTATATGTGTGACATGCATATATACATATATATGTATATTATGTATATATATATATATATATATTTTGAAGTAATACAAATTGACAACAACAAAAGAACTGGGACAAAGAACTGATTGAAACAGTAAAGTTCTCCCCAAAACAATAACCCTCTGCATAGAAAAACTTTAAAAGACTCAGAAAAGATTCATGACATATATGGCAGGGGGGGTGGGGGGCACGGAAAGGAGAAGAAGTCTAAATTGGACAGAGAAATGATGTATGAGAAATGCACAAAATTTCAATTAAAAATAAGACTTCGTTTGCAAATTAAATTTGAAGGATTTTCAAATGCAAATTCAGAGATCCAACTTTTCTTGAAATTTCAGCAACACTTGATAGCACTAAGGTCTTTCTCAGAAGATAACAAACGAAGTGAAGTAGAAAGACAAATACTTTGATGGATACCAGCCCTTAAGTGTTCCTCTCTGATCCCCAGGCTGCTGTCCCCAAAGACTGCTTGAGTTCTTGCTCTGGCCCCAGAAGGCAAAAAACATTTTCGTATCACCTGTTTGTTGTTTTCTTGGTTTTTCAATAGATTACACTTTATTGTTTATCTTTTCCTCATGCTGTTGTTTGTTAATGTGGACAAATCTTCCCACTCCAATTAGAGAGCAAGACGTTTTTGTCTTTTCCTCTTTTCTCGTGTGTGTATGTGTGTGTGTTGTATGTACATATGTGTGTGCTCATGTGTGTAGGTGCATATATATGTTTGTGTGTATGGAAGGGAAAGGCTGATGGGAATCATCTTCAATCCTTCTTCCTCCTTATTCATTGAGACGGGTATCTCAATCAAAGCCAGTGTTTGCCTATTATCTGGCTAGTCTCTCTGACAAGCTCACTCCTATGATCCATTCTTCTTTAGAGTTTGGAATCATGGTCACTTGTTGTTTATGTGTGGAATCAGGAGATACTAATTCAGGTTCCCTTGTTTGTATGGCAAGGACTTTAATAGCTCAGCCATCTCTCAGAGCAGCCTAAACATTTTATATTTTTTTATTTTGCTTTAACATATGGGTACCATGTGAGTGCCCAGACTGAAACTTTTTTGAAGCCGGAAGCAACATATAAGCTTCTTTTGTAACCTCAGAAAGACACCACCACAGGGTCAGATAGACAGAATAAGGCCTAATAAACATTGGAAGACACAGGACTGAACTACGTGGAAGACAGAGGCCATTACTCACTTAACTCTGTTACACCTTTCTTTAATTCTAATCACTGCTCAAAATGGAACAAGTGGTTCTGGAGCCTTCCTACATCATTGTTTTTCTGCACATGAAATGTGGGATACAAAAATCACTTTCAACAGAAAGAAAATGCTCTGAACTAATATTTTCTGATGACCACTAGAATGACACATGCAAGGTATGAAATGCTGCTAAGGAATTTTCAGATGCCAATTTAATGAATCAGATTTGACATTCTTTATCAATGTTTCTCAATCTCTATGCATCATTGCCTTGCACTGCAGGTCAAATAATAAAGAAAATTCATAAGATATTTCCTTGGTATGCTTCCCCTGTACCTCTTTGCAAGGAACTTTTAATAATCAAAGAAGTAACTGATGTAGGGATAAGAGAAATTGATTTGCTACAGGGTAATATAAACTTTAACAAGGATGATGAACACTTTTGCATCACAAAGAAAACTGGAATAATGCAAATGGGTTAAATGTGTGCTTTCTGGTAAATGAAGACATTCATCTGCAAATTTCTAGATGAGACATAATATTGCTTTCATATTAAGACAAAATGTCTCCGTAAGAATAAAAGACTTAAAGCTCTTCTGAGAAAGAGAATATGCACAAAAGCATTTAATACCACCAGTGTGCTTTTTGGAGACATCTTTCAAACAATTTTTAATTCATTCTTCAATTTATAATTAATTGGTTTTCAAAAATTCTTCCCGAATGTTAATTTTCAAGTCTGATAATGAAAGAAAGCCTTTAACAATGGAAATCCCCAGGGCTGAAGAATTCATTAACACAGGGAACACTTGTTTTCTAAGGTTTCCTCATATACTGTTATGAACAAATGACAAAATAATACCAGTAGGGAGGTCACTGTATTTGTGCCTGTATGCAAGATCTAGGCTGAAAGTATCTTGGAATATTAAAACATGACTGATGAGTTACCGGATACAGAGCCTGTTAGGAGATATTTTGTGTTTTCAATGGAAACCTGATGTCTCATGTTCTTTTTAGGACATTCCATTTGTATTAGTCAGGATCCTCTAAAGGAAGAGAACTGATAAAATGACTATATATTAGTAAATTAGTATAAATGAATATATTAGCACCAGCCCTGGTGGTGCACGCCTTTAATCCTAGCACTCGGGAGGCAGAGGCAGGCGGATCTTTGTGAGTTCAAGACCAGCCTGTTCTACAGAGTGAGTTCCAGGACAGCTGGGACTACAGGGAGACCCTGTTTGGAAAAGACAATAAATAAATAAATAAATAAATAAATAAATAAATAAATAAATAAATAAATTAGCAAAATGAGCATATATATTAAATGGGATTTACTATATTCCATTACAGGATAGAGTCAGAGTAGTCCAACAATGTCTGGGTCACACTGGAGAGGCTGAGGATATGCTTGTTGCTCTGTTTATGAGGCTGGATGACTCAGAACTCCCAATCTAGCATGCGGTGCCTGGAGGATTTCTGGAGATCTTCTGCTCTTGAGTCTAGATTGGAATCTGTAGAAGTTGGTTCTAATATTGCCAAATTAATGCCATAGCAATAAGATAGATAAACCCATTCTTGATGAAGTGAGTATGAAGACAAGCTGGGAAAAGCAAGAAACTACTGTCTACCATGTCTTTTTTTCATGGCTGCCACCAGAAGAAGGTGCTACCCACACTCAGGATGAGCCTTCTGGCTTTAATAACATGATCCACAAAGTCTCTCAGATTTTCCTTAATTCCAGATCCATTTGACAACCAAGATCAGCCAACACACTACTTTATTAACTACTAGCTTATACATTGTAAGTTATTTATTTATTATTTATTTATGGGTGTTTTGTGTGTGTTTTCCTTTATATTTTTATTGTTTTTGCAAATTTCAAGCAATACATTTCATTCATATTTAGACACCCATATCTCTCTACATCACTCTTATACATGCCAAACATGGTTTTATTTACTCTGGAATATATATTAAAACTATCGGGGCTGGAGAGATGGCCTAGTGGTTAAGAGAGCCAACTGTTCTTCCAGAGGACATAGGTTCAATTCCCAGCACCCACATGGTGGTTGAAAACTGACTTTAACTCCAGATCCAGGGGAATCCAACACCCTCTTCTGACCTCCATAGCATTGCATGACACAGGTGCACAAACCTACATGCAGACATACATTAGTACACATAAAAAATAAATAAAATTAAAAAAAAAACTATCAAGTAAAATTCATGTCTCCAAATAACCTTTAGTGTATGTCCATCTACAGAAGTGTGCTTAACCTATCAAACATCACACCCTTAAACAAACTAGCTCTCCCTCTCCTAATATTTATTGGTTCCCAAATTTCCTCAACTAAGGTTGAGGTCCTTGACCATTTCCCCATTTCAATGCTGGCTTGAGCTTCAACGCATTTTGGATATACTGCTACCATTGCTGTAATTCATATGAGAAATTTCCCAGCTGTCTGGAAAACACCATTTTCTTGTGCATATCACCCATCTCTGGCTCTGAGAAGATCTCCATCTCTCTTCGGCAATGGTCCTGGGCCTTGGGTGGCAGAGGTTTGGTATATATGTCCTATTCAGGGATAAAGACTCCTCACTCTTTTTTTTTTTTTTTTTTTTTTTTTTTGTCTTTTCGAGACAGGGTCTCCCTGTAGACCCAGCTGGAACTCTGTAGACCAGGCTGGCCTTGAACTCACAAAAATCTGCCTGCCTCTGCCTCCCAAGTGCTAGGATTAAAGGCATGCATCACCACACTCAGCAATTTTTTTCTACACACTGGTCAGATGTGGTTTTGGAGATAATTACCATCTGTGGACCAAGAGAAATGAGTGGCAGGCCAGGCCTAGATGGAGAACTATTGGAGACTGATTACTACTGGGTAAGGAAGAGCATGCCTTATTTACAATCTCTAGATAGGCTGACTAGACTCCAGTGGATGAATTTCCATTGGAGAACATCCCAATACAAATGCTTGACTGGATAGCCTTAACATGTATGTTGAAATACATGATGTTTGGTGGAGTGCTGAGGGGGGCATGGATGGGGATAAAGTCTAAATTTGATTAAGAACTGTTATATGTACTATACAAAAGCTCAATTTTATATAAAAAAAATCTGTGAAGAATGTCATGGGTGTAGTCAATCCCCCAGGCCTACTGGGGAATTTCGTGGTCCAACCATGAATGAAAGGGGGTGAGAGACACAGAGTCAAGATGCAGACCCTAGGAATTGGGTAAATGCAGGCAGAGGGTGAGCTGCCACAGACTCGTTTATTGGGGCAAGGTTGGGGTTTATGTACTGTTTGCATTCCACTCTCCTCTTAGGGTAATCATCGTGTTGCCTTGTGATTGGCCCAGGTCTGTGACTCAGGTGCTTGTATGGTCACACCTGCCTAGGGCAAGTTAGGTTGACGAGGGACAAGCTCTGTGCAGGTGCACTGCATAATTATCAGCATACAGGTTACTACATTTCCACCCTTTGAACTTAATTTTGCACAAGGAGTAGTCCGAGTGGGAGTCAGGTGCTATGCCTGAACCTTGTTGGCCCCACCTCTGGCATTCTGACATTTTGACTGTGTCTGTCCTAGGTTGCCCTGGTTTTGCAGAGTCTTACCCATCTTTGACTAGCCAGCCACCAAGGGAAGAAGCCAGGAGTGGTACAGCAGAGGGGAGAGACAAGTTCATTCCCGTGAATTGTGGATGAATGAGAGCCAGACAAGAATCACCTCATCAGGACGGGTGCGGGCAGAGTCCATATTGACCATTGCTGAGAAGACCTGGGCCATTGTTTTGTTGACCTGGCATTGGCTGTGGGCAAAGAGAAACAGATACCTGAAGAGAAAAAGGCAGAGAAGGGCCAGGAGGCGGAAGATGCCCCAGGTGACCAATGTAGCAGGGTGAAAAATGGGCTTTAGCTTAGACACACCTGAGAAACAAAGACAGTATTAAAGTCTATGACCTCAGGGCAGGTAGAGTTAAGGGAGACAATTTGAGAACTAAGGGTCAAGGTGTAGTTAATAAACTGTTGTGACCAGGGGCCTTTAATAATGTCACCAATTTCACGATGTCGACATGTAATATTGAGGACTTGCTAGGGGGTCAGGCAGAATGAGGAAAACCTAGGGTTGCAACTCATATCTCCCTTTCATTATGTGACCTTCCAATCCTTGAAGGAAGTTCACAAGAGTCAACCACAGTTAGTGTTTCCAAGATGGAATGATCTCTGCTGGGGCGGGGGTTATATTAGTTCCTTAGCACCATGATTTTAATGGAATTTACCTACTAGTCAATAAATCTGACTAGTGAGTTAAGGATGTATGAGTCACAAGTCAGAGCAACCAGATCCAGGAAATCCTCAGCTCTCAGCTGAGGAAGAAACTGGCTCTTTGGGGGTCTTGACCCTAAACTGCCTAGCCAATTTTTTTTTTTTTTTTTGGTATTTTCGAGACAGGGTCTCCCTTTAAGTCCCAGCTGGCCTGCACCTCACTCTGTAGACCAGGCAGGCCTTGAACTCACAAAGATCCACCTGCCTTTGCCTCCCAGTGCTAGGATTAAAGGCGTGCACCACCACGCCTGGCCTAGCCAATTTTTAGCTCCTACTTTTATCACTTTACCCTCTGAAGAGGTTACCCCAATTGCCATGGGAATTGGGTAGCACACCGACCACTCTGAATTCTTCCATGCTGAAAAGGGGCATAGGAGGTGGCGCTTGGGGTACCTACTCAGTGGGTCTATCTAAAAGACCCAAAAAAGTATAGTTACAGATAGAACAAAATCCTTGACCAGTGCCTGTGAAAGCAAGAGTAGCTAAATACATTTTCTAGGCAGGGAACCAAGAGAGGAACAGGGTGAATTAAATACCCAACTTAAAAGTACATAAGAATTTCTCAGTGAGGCATTCCAAGCATCCATTATTGGGATTCTCCTTTTGTTCATTTGTCCATAATGTTTGGACTCAGCATCTGCTTTCCAGGAAATTTCAATAGTCATGTGAGTTTTCCCTTAAGTAGTTGCTTAAATAGAGAGAAGAAACTTTATTATTTGGTAACAACAAATCTCATATGACTTTAAATGACTTAAAATCTAGTGTTTGGAGGTACAGTCTCTCAGACTTTAAAGGAAATATAATGATTACTTATCTTTTGATTATACTTTTCTTTTGGGTGTTTAAGTACATACAGTTATCCCAGATTAACCAACTTTTGTTTTTGGCCAAATTGGTATGAGTATTATGTATGGTGGTTATCCATCCAGAAAGGCTGAGTTACACCAGTGTAATACTTTTAATTACTGTATAATATTCTAGATAAGGTTTGGACAAAAGTTCAAGAAGCTTTGTATTATACTGACTAGAGGAGGGACTTAACACCATACATTAAGTAGGCATAACCCACAAGATCAAATTAAACAATTTCAGGCTTATTTTAAATGTAAACTTCTCACTATAATTACTACAAATGGGAACAATCTTTTTCTTTTTTCAGACCCTTTATCCTGATTTATAGTTTTCCCAGAAAGACAGGAATTAGGGCTGGAGAGATGGCATAGCGGTTGAGAGCACCGAACACTCTTACAGAGGACCCGGGTTCAATCCCCAGCACCGACATGGCGGCTGAGAACCATCTGAAACTCCAATTCCAGGAGAACTCCAGTTCCAGGGGAATCCGACACCCTCTTCTGACTTCCGCGGCATTGCACGACACGGGTACACAAACTTGCATGCAGACAGCACATTCATACACATACAGAAATAAATAAAATTAATAAAAAAGAATTTAAAAAATGTTTAAAAAAAGAAAGACAGGAATTGTAAGACATATCAGAAATAAACTGATAAGGATTACCAAGCTCTTCCAAACTGTCTCCTCCCGGACTTCATGCAGGTGGTTCAGGGAGATAGAACCTAGCCTTTTGAGCCAAATTATCTGGTTAGGTTAGGGGAAATATCAAAAGCAACTCTTGTAAGAAACATAAAGAACATTTTCAGTAGCCATAGGTAACCCACTATTTGTTTGTGTCCATTTAATCCAAACCTGTAACAGGGAGTCAAGTTCAAGCCAGGAGTGGACTGAAAATTAACTCTGTATATTCACAATCCTATTCAGGCCACTAGTAAACTAGCTTGACTGTTTATACCAATTTAATTTAATACAGGTATCTTATCATTTTACCATACCTTTAAGTGGCATGTGATATGTATATAAAGGTTGGACAAAAAATGAACCCTCTTAAACAAATCTTGACTAGATAAACATTTCTATTCTTGAACTAGATCCCTGAACCTTAGAAATGTAAGCTTATTCATATGGTGTCCTTTTTACCTGTTACAACAAACCTCCTCGGACTTTTATCACTTACATAGACTTTTTCATCATCTTCACATATATCCTTACTAAAAATCCATTTTTAACATTTTCCATCTTTTTATGTCCTTTTTAATAACATGAGACATAGCATTCATAAACATATTAACCATTAATTGTGCAGATTTACTAAGTAATTAACATTTATTTCCCATGTAATGAGATGGGACAGTTATCTCAAATACACTAGCATAAAATGTGAGATGTTCATGACAGCTTTGGAGCAGGTTTTGAACGACCAATATTCTTTGAGTGCTTAGAAGTACTTAGGTACCTAGGTACGTAGAGGTACCTAGGCCTGGTAAATGTCCTGGCATGTAATCCTGGAAGCAAGAAACAGGGCTGGCCCAGGCCATTCTGGTATCAGCTCTCCACCCAAACCAGATATATACATATCTTGGTCTCCTGAGTGCTGGGAGAGATTTTACAAAGATATTTTTTATGGTACCCAGGTTACACCATTAAAATAGTTATATTTCTGATTAGCCATGTCAGAATAAGATTTTACTAAGTATGAGGGTTTAAGGCATTTACACCCTCCAAATAGGTTCTTACCCATGAGCTGAACTGACTGAGGTTCCATAGTTTAAAAAGACTCAAACACACATTCAAAGCATCAGGAGCCTGGTGCGAAAGGGCTGCTCTATCATCTTAAAGTAATCATAACAACTTTTTCTTTTTTTTTTCATTTTTTAACAATAAGTAATAATTTATGAGTACAAGCATCTTGACCAAACCCACACAGCCCAAGGATCCCACCATCCAGCCGGGGGGTGGGGGGTGGGAGGGGCTAGTATATACAATCAAGTTGATCAAATAAGTATCCAGTCTATATTGCTGTAGTTTCACCATTCACCCCAATCATGGCCCTTACATTCTAACACACACCCTCTTCTGCAGATTGTTCCCTAGGCTTAGAAAAGGGGCACAGGTGGACAAGAAGCAAAACAGTCTACTTTCTCTGGAGCTGTCGTTTGGACTCTGGTCAATTCTGGCTGTTTCCTTTCATGGGCTGACAGTTTGTCCAGGACTAACCTTTCAATCTTACTAATGAAGCACAGGCAATTAGATATATAGGTATTTAAACAGTACTAATTGTTATGGTAGGTTACTTTGGTATAGACACAGATGTTTGGATGGTACGTTAATCAATGAATTACGTTTTTTTCTGTAAAATATGACAGGGTCTTACTGTGGCTTATAACATCTCCTAACCACTAGAGGGTGTAAGCGTGTGGCATCAGCCATGGGTTATTCCTCCAAGGAGAGAGCTAATAGCCAATTAGATTTGGGATAAACAGACATATGGCTCCCACTGCTGCACAGTATTTCCAGGCAGGTGAGGTGTAGCTGGTGCTGACAGAGGAGTCTTGCTTGAATCAAGGAGACCTATATTTGCTTTATTGGTTTAGTGGCCTTTGGTAAGACTCTCAGGTATTCCAGAGACCAACTGCACACTTGCAAGTGTGGTCTCAATACATCTTTCCATGCTTACATCAGATCTTTGACAGCAGGGCCTTATCGCCTCTCTTCTTGCAGGTATCCCAGTTTACAGGCAAGAAGCCTTTACCTTTTGTGGGGGCTTGGATCCCCTGGCCAACATCTCCTTGGTAGAATAATCCATTGCTGATATCAGAGCTCTCCTGTATTAATATATTTTGCTTAAATGCACAGCTTAAGGAGACTTTAGTATTATATTTGGTTCTGAATAGAGAATAATCCTTTTCATAGTTTTCTTTTCAATATAGTGCTTGAAACCCTTGCCAGGGCAATAGGCAAGAAAAGGAAATTAAAGGAGTTTCTAATTGGAAAAGAAGGAAGTCAAGCTATCCCTTTTTGGGATGATATGATTGTTTACCTAAGGGGTGCTAAGAAAACTCCACGGAAAAAACTCCTAGAACGGATTAACGCTTCAGTAAAGTGGCAGGATACAAAATAAATCTGAAAAATCAGTAGCCTTCTTACACAACAAAAGCAACTGAAGAAGGAATTCAAGGAGAGCTTTCCACTCACAATAACCCAAAAACAATAAAATTCCTAGACAACCTACCAAGACACCAAGGATCTGTAATTTCACAAAAAATTTTAAACCCCTGAAGAAGGAAATTGAGGAAGACATCAGAAGATGGTCAAACCTCCCATGCTCATGGATTGGGAAAATAAATATAAAAAAAAAATGTCCCTTCTACCCAAATCATGTACAGATTTAATGCAATCCAATCAAAATCCCCAAGAGCTTCTTCACAGCTTGGAAAAAAAATCCCCAATTTCATTTGGAAAAAAACAAAAGACCCTGATAGCCAAACCTTTTGCAACCCTGGAGCAAAAAGCAGCAATACAGGGGGGATCTCTTACCAGACTCAAACTATACTCAGGGCTATAGTTATAAAGAGCCTTGTTACTGCCACAAAACCAGACCAGTTGACCCATGGAATAAAACTGAAGATCTGAACCTGAGCTCATACAATTTCAGCCACTCATATTTAACAAGGGGGCCAAGAAGACACAATGGGAGAAAGACAGCATCTTCAGCAAGTGGTGTGGCAAAACTGGATCACCACCTGTAGAAGATGAAATTAAAACCCTACCTCTTGCCCTGTACAAAAAGTCAATTACACGATGGATCAAAGACCTCAATGTGAAACCCCAAACTCTGAAGGTGATAGAAGAGAAAACTTGGCAGCAAACTACCAGATATAGGCATAGGAAAGACTTCCTAAATCAGATAGCAGCTGCACAAGAATAAGATTGACAATTGACAAATGGGACCTCATTAACTCAAAGTTTCTGTACATCAAAAAGAAACAATCAAGGAAGTGAAGAGGAAACCCACAGAGTGGGAGGAAATTCTTCACTGCAGATACATCTGACAAAGCATTAATTTCCAGAGAATACAAGCTACTCAAAAAACAAAAAACAAAAGGAAAGAAAGAAAACAAATGAATCACTCAAAAGATGGAGCAAAGATCTGAATAGAGACTTCACAGAGGAGGAATTAGAGATGGTTAAGAAATATCTTGGGCTGGAGAGATGGCTAGCGGTAAGAGCGCGACCGCTCTTGAGAGGACCCGGGTTCGATTCCAGCACCCACATGGCAGCCGAGAACCGTCCAAAAACTCCAATTCCAGGAGAACTCAGTTTCCAGGGGAATCTGATGACCTCTTCTGACCTCCGCGGCATTGCACGACGGGTGCACAGATCTACATGCAAGACAGTACATTCATACATAATACAGAAATAAAAAAAAAAAAAAAAAAAAAAAAGAAATATTTAAAAACTGTTCAACTCAGCGGGTGTGGTGGCGCACACCTTTAATTCCTTTGGGAGGAGCAGGGGGATCTTTGTGAGTTCAAGGCCGCCTGGTCTACAGAGTTCCAGGACAGCGTGGTACAGGAGACCCTGTCTCAAAAAGACCAAAAAAAAAAAAAATTAATATTCTGATTATATTCAATTTAAATGACATTTGGTTTGAATCCTAAATAGATTGGTGCTTCTTTTTTAAAAATGGGTCTAAAGCCATGCATGGTGGTGCAAGCCTTTAATCCTAGCACTTGGGAGACAGAGGCAGGTGGATCTTTGTAAGTTCAAGGCCAGCCTGGTTCTACAGAGTGAGTTCCAGGTCAGCTGAGGGCTACAGGGCGATGCTGTCTCTCAAAAAGACAAAAAAAAAAAAAAAAAAAAAAAACTCAAAAAACAAACATACAACCACAAAAAAAAACCTGTTCAAGTGCACTAATAATTAGGGAAATGCAAATTAAGACCACTCTAAGATATCATCTCACTCCGACAAGACAAGCCGGGATCAAGAAAACAAATGATATCAAGTGCTAGAGAGGTTGTGGGGAACGGGAACACTCATCCATTGCTGGTGGGAATGTAAACTTGTACACCCACTATGGAAAGCAGTGTGAAGAATTCTTGGAATACTCAAAATGTGCTTGCCATTTGACCAAGTCTTACCACTCCTGGGTATATACCAACAAGAGTCATCTTACTGCAGAAATACATGCACAGCTATATTTATTGCAGCTCTGTTCGCAATAACAAAAAGCTGGAACCAACCACAAAATGCCCCTCAACTGACGAGTGGATAGAGAAATGTGGTACATGTACACACTGGAGTTTCTATTGCAGCAGTAAAGAAGACAACATCATGAAACTTTGCAGGTAAATGGATGGAGCTAGAAGATATTATATTAAGTGAAGTAACACAGTCCAGAAAAACAACGATGAATGGTATCCGTCATCTGTGGATGCTAGTGCCAATAACCAGTTGTAAATATTTCTTGTGGAGAGGGATGCATATTTAAAAACAACAAACAGAAAGACTGCCTCAGAAAACGGACTGAAATGGTTGAATCAGGAGGGGTGGGTGGGGCAGAGAGCGGGACATGGGTCTATATTCGATTAGTATATTTAATTGACATGAGTTCACAAGTATCCAATTTTGCCCGACTCTGTTACAGGTTACATGGTGTTTTAGGACTTAGTAAAAGTAAATATGTGTATATTAAACCAACATTGGTTTAAAGGTTTTGATAAAAATGATTAATGCATCTGAGGTATTTGGAAATATAAATTGTTGTTTCCACATTTGTTTTACTTAAAATCGTTATAATAACTTTGGGATTGGCACATACCAAATGTTCTACTATAATTTTTCTGTTGTACAGTATCACCATTGTACGCATTCTCTTTTACCTGTAGGATGATTTAACTTAGGAATTAAGTTTACTTCCCAAGTTAATGACATACAGTCACTCAAAACAGCTTGGGTAAATTTGATGAAATCTGCACATTGATTTTGCCTATAGGTATGGTACTACAACAACTGCCTTTTTGAGACTCATGGGTCAAAAAAATAAAAAAATAATAATAAAAAGTGGTGGATATATAGATATATATGAAAACTTTTTGTCAAATCTTTGCAATTTAAATCTTAAAACTAACTACAGGACCAAGATTTGTATGTTTCCACAGGGTCAAAATTGTCACCAACTCATGGCTGAGAAAGAGATACATAGCTTGTTGCATGTGTAGGATGTAGCATGCTAGAGAGGTCATTGCACATTGAAAAGGACAGAAAAACCTCCAAGATATGCTAACAGAGGCATCAAACTCCTTGCTCTGACTATTCTACGTTTGTTTTTTTTTTTTTTTTTTTTTTTTTTTTTTTTTTTTTTTTTTTTTTTTTTTTTATTGATGCTTTGTGTTCTTT